>OX387219.1:13823794-14423794 GCA_947561695.1 Tyria jacobaeae | reverse complement strand
ACTCAGTTCCCTCCTGGCGACCGAGTGCAGGTACTTCCCGAAGCAACCATGCCCGGAAAGCACCTGCGTCAGCCGGAAGGAAAGGGTCCCGTGCTGCCGCCCTGCCCACTCGAGGATGACCGGCTGGAGAGCCTCCACGGCGGCAAAGCCAGCGCGCGGAGTCTCCAGCCGGAACGACCAACTAGCCATCGTGGCTCGACGGGCGGCTTCACGCCACTCGCGTACCTCTTCGGGCGGAGGGCGAAAGCCATACTCCGCCCGATATTCAGCCACCCGTTGATAAACTTCGGCGAGCACTTCCGCCTCCAAATCCCACGGGGGTGTTCCAGCCAAGGCGCACGCCGCCTCGGTGGACACCGTGCGGTATCCGCGTATGGCTCTGACCGCCAATACCCTTTGAGGCCGCCAGAGGCGCGCCTTATTCTGGGCGGTCAGAGCCGCCACCCACACCGGTGCCCCATACAGCGCCATCGACCGGACCACCCCCGTGTAGAGGTGTCGCGTTGCGACGCTGGCTCCACCCAAGTTGGGCAAAAGTCGCCCAAGGGCAGAGGCAGCGTCGACCAGCTTCGGACCAAGCTGTCGGAAGTGCTCGTCGAAGAGCCACCTACCGTCGAGTATCAGGCCCAGATACCTCATCTGGGCCCGAACCGGGACGAGGACCGAGTTGACCTCGATGGAGGCACCGGCGGGTGGACCACGACGGGGCCCATGGAACAAAAGGGCCTCCGTCTTGTCCAGGGCCACCCGTAAGCCCAGTGCCTCGATGCGCCCGACCACCAAAGAAACACCCCTGGTGGCCAGGCGCGCTGCCTCTTGGAAGTTTGCCCCCCGGGCTGTGACCAATGTGTCATCAGCGTAGCAAATTACGCCCAGCCCGGGGGGGAGGCGACCTCGTAGGACCCAGTCGTACCCCACGTTCCACAGGAGTGGTCCAAGGACAGACCCCTGCGGAACGCCGCACGACATGGGTCGCCGTCTCAAGACGCCCTCTCGGTCCTCGTACACGACGGTACGCTCCTCTAAATAGTATGCCACCAGCCGCCTCAGGTACTCTGGCACCCCGTGGTATTGGAGTGCTTCCCTGATGCAGCTGAATGGCAGACTATTGAATGCGTTGGCGATGTCCAGAGACACCGCCAACAGCACGCCGCCACAGCTCACTGCCTCTCCGGTCACGGCCCTAAGGCGCATCACGGCATCGACCGTCGAACGCCCCTCCCGGAACCCGAATTGGGCGTCCGACAGGTCGGGGCCCACCTCGCTGAGGTGCCGGACGATGCGGGCAGAGAGTATCCTCTCAAAAAGTTTACCCGCCTCGTCCAGCAACACGATGGGCCTATAGGCCGCGGCCGAATCGGCAGGCCGTCCCGGCTTCCTCAACAGGACCAGCTTCCCGCATTTCCAGCACTCTGGGAAGCGTCCAAACGCCAGGCTAGCGTCTAATACTTCCCTGAGGCGGTCCGACATATGGTCGAGGGCTCGGGCCATCACTCGGGCTGGTACCCCGTCCGGCCCGGGGGCGGTGTTCTTGGAACGGATCCGTAGAACAGCCGCCCCAACCTCCGATTCCCAAACGGGCGGCACATCGTCCTCTCTACCCCCGTCGTCTCCGACCGCGTAGGCCATCGACGGGGGTGTGTGCTCCGCCCACTGCGGGAAAAGGCCCTCGACCACTTCCTGCTGGAAGCTGGGCTGGAGAGTCTCGGTAAGGGGGGGGCCCGACGTGCGGAGCTTCTGACGCACCGCACGGTATGGGCGACCCCAGGGGTCACGGTCGAGACTCTCCAGCATCTCCTTTCTCTTTGCGTCCTTGGCGCGGCAAATGGCCAGCTTCAGAGTTTTCCGCGCTTCGCGGTACTCCTCGTGAAGCTGGTCCTCCTCACCGTCTCCGCGGTGACGCCGCCGGCTGTGAGTGTAGGACCTCCGGGCACGAGTACAAGCCGCACGGAGGTCCGCCAACTCCTGGGACCACCAGTAGACCTCCTTCCTTGGAGGCCGACGACCCTGGATACGGGGCATGGCCGCATCGCAAATCTGCGTAATCGCATCGCGAAAGCGGCCAGCCCCCGCATCGACCTCCTCGGTCGGGGCCTGCGGAGACAGCCAAGAGTGAATAATGGCCGCCTCCTCTAGTAGGTCCCTGTCCAGCTTGGCAACAGCCCACCGCGGAAAACGGGAATTACGCCGCGCCGCGTGACCCCTACTGGGGCCCTGGGACCGGGAGAGCTCAAATCGGATATACAGGTGATCCGAGAGCGTCTCAACCTCTTCCAGGACACGCCAGTTCCTTACTCGTACGGCAACAGCAGGGGTAGCGAACGAAAGGTCCACTATCGACCCACCCTGCTGTCGCACGCACGTGTTGGTGGAGCCTCTGTTTAGTAAACAGAGGCCCACCGAAGCCGCCCACTCCTCGACGGCCTCGCCCTTGGCGTCCGTCCCGGGGGACCCCCATGCAATGGATTTTGCGTTGAAGTCCCCCAGCACGAGGACGTGCCCAGACGCTAATCGCCGCATCGAGGTCTCCAAGCTGTTAAGGAAGACCTCGAAGTCGCTCAAACTCCGGTTGGGGGAGAAGTATACACCGTAAACGGTGATCCCCCCCCACTCGGCGGCAACATATCCAGAGCCCTTGTCTCTAAGCGACAAGGGCGGGGAATGAGCCGCCGCGGAACCGACGACTGCCACGGAGCCGTCCCAGTCACCCATCCAGTTTGGACGGGGAGGAACGAAGTAGGGCTCCGCGACTACGGCAACATCGATCGACCACTGCGCCATGGTTTGCAGGAAGAGATCCTGCGCCGCGGCGCAGTGGTTTAGGTTTGTCTGGACAAGGAGGTTGGAGACGTGGTCCATTACTGGATCGTCTCTACAACCTCCATGGACGTCGACGTGGACAGACGGACAACGTCGGAGACAGCCTGGGCCGCTAGGCTAGTCCCCGACGTCTGCCGAGAAGCGCGGGAAGGCTTGCAGCCCCCCTGCCCCATCTGGTGATTGGCGGGCTTATTACCCGCCGCACACATAGGGCAGTGAGGGGCGGCAGAGCACTCTGCCGCCTTGTGCCCCGGTCGACCGCAGCGGAAACATAAGCGTTTATATTATAGAATGTTGGAACTTGTGTCGGTGCATGACCTTATCCGACAAAATATTTGAATGTATCTTTACATTTCTGAAGATGTGAATTTATAAGTTGATTGACCTTCTGGTCTAGTGGTTAGTGACCCTGACTACTGATAGTGTAGTAGTGGTTTCGATTCCCGAAAATTTGTATCATCAACAATTAGTTGTCAGGGGTCTGGGTGTTATTTGTGTCCGTTGTATGAATGTTTGTAAAGTCCCCCGAAGCACAGGACTTATTCCTAATTCAAGAGTGGTCTTAAAGTTAGTATATGCTATACTATTTTGCTTGCACTTAAAATCAGATAAAACAAGTATTTTTATTTTTAAACACATGATAAGGTGATGTGAAGCAGTCGAAGCAGCTGCCACATTTGATGCGGGTGTGTCCCGCAACCAGGCATTTGTAACACCTCATCGGTCTCGCCGCTAGAACTGTAACGCTACGGGACAGCTGATCCACACCGCACCAGGGCCTCCCGGACCGGGGCGGATGGTGCCGACTTTGATGTTTTCCGCGTTGCACTGCGTCCTTTCCTGGACTGCAACGCGGACATCATCAGTAGTGACGGAGTCGTCCAGGCCCGAAATGCGCAGCTCCGCGCACTTCGTGGGCCTGGAGATCTTCACACCATCCGTGGCTGCGAAGACTCCCCTCAGCTTCTCGGCGAAGGTATCCGCCGTCTTTGCGCCATTGGCCCCAGGGAACTCGAGGACCCGAGCTCCCGTCTGGGCTAGGCGCAAGCGGACCCCTGCCGTCCCGAAATTGCCGGCGAGACAGTCCCGTGCCGTCTTAAAGACGGCCGCGTAGGACAGCCCGCCGGTAGACGCCTCTGGCGACACGGTGAATACAACAGCCGCGGTTTTAGGCGGCTGTAGCTTCCGCGGCTTTTTTCTGGCCACCGCCACCGACGACGACTGCGGGCCAGAGGCCGCCTTCTTGGCCCGCTGTCAGGACTTTTTCGACTTTGGCCCCCCAACTACCTGCCAACCCTCATTGGAGGGGGCAGATGTGGAGGGGCCAGGCAGAGGTGTTGGAGTGGGGGGCGGAGGCAGCTCCGCTCCAGCCGTAGCCACCGTCTTGGATCCCGTCTTCGGCGCAGCAGTCCCGGCTGGAGCTTTCGCCCCCCGCCGCGTCTTGCGAGCGGCGGCAGAACCCGGGACCGACGTCGCCGCCGCGTAGGACACTCGACCCTCTACCACGGGAAATGTGGTCGGCGCCGACGCGGCCTGCGGCCTCGGGGGCAACAACAGGGGCCGGAGGCAGCCTCGCCTCCAGACCCGCAATCCGCCCGTCCACCAGATTTCCCATCGCCTGCAGCATGTACTGTAGCATCTGCTGCAGGACGTCTTCGGAAACTCTGGTGACAATAGGGGCCGGCTGAGACGTAAACGGGGCCGGCTGGGACGCATACGGGGCAGGCCGGGACGCAGACGGGGGGGCCGGCCGCGACGTAGACGGGGCCGGCCGGGATGCAGACGGGGCCAGCCGCGACGTAGACGGGGCCGGCTGGGACGCAGACGGGGCCGGCTGGGACGCTGACGGGGCCGGCTGGGATGCAGACGGGGCCGGCCCGGATGCAGACGGGGCCAGCCGCGACGTAGACGGGGCCGGCTGGGACGCAGACGGGGCCGGCTGGGACGCTGACGGGGCCGGCTGGGACGCAGACGGGGCCGGCCCGGAAGCAGACGGGGCCGGTCGGGACGCAGACGGGGCCGGCCGGGACGCAGACGGGGCCGGCTGGGACGTAGACGGAGCCGGGTTCTCTCGCTCAGGGTGCTCCGCCCTGAATTGGGCGAACTGGGCGCTCAGCTCCGCCACCTGCCCTGTCAGGTGATCGTTGGCCGACTGGAGGCGAGACACGTCCCCCATTAGGGTCTCTATGACCCCCGCCACTGCGGAAGAGGAGTCCTTAAGGGCCCTGACAAAGGGAATCTTAAGGTTTACGGACTTGGTGGCCACCTTGTTTATGATGGCCACTGCCGCGTGCGCCCTCTCCTGCAAAGAGGCCGGTGATTGGGGCACTGAATCCCCCTCCACCGGCTCCCTGATTGTTAGCAGGAGACCAGCGATCTCCTCTTCCGCCTGCAGTTCGCCGTCGGCTCTGGCCCGCCTATAGGATTCCGCCTTGCTAAAGACGGAACCTGACGGGGCTGACACCGGGGTACGCGAGCGCCCCCTATGGCTGCTTACCACCTTAGGAGGCAACATCTCCTGAGCGATGTCACTCTCGCAACCTTGGGGGCGTCCGCGCTTACGGCCGTCTGCCTCGGTGTCCATCGGTTCCGGTGCGTCCGGCGTCGCACCGGAACTACCACCCGCTACATTAGCGACGGACTTGGAACGCACTCGCTCCGACATTCTTCTGCTCCCAGAAGTCAGATTGACTTCTGAGAGCACCTGCGAGATAGGCATCCCGGGCAAAAACTCCTCATCGTTAGATGAGGTGTCGTCCACTTTCTTCTTCTTCTCCTTCCTCTTCTCCTTCTTTCCATCTGTTTTTAAATTAGAAATTTCCATTATAAATCCCACGAGGGGGGGAGAACTAGAGGTCAACCCGGGCAGAGATCCCCCAATACCCGGGCAAGCGTAAGTTTATGCCCAACCGAGGGGTCCGCAGGTGCCCCGGCTAGGAGTGCGCTTGCGACTGAACATCCCATCAGCCATGCATCCCATGGTCACGCACCAGGACGCGGGATTCGGGGTATTTTTTTATAGAGGTTTTCTTCCTCACAGTCCGGGCGGCTAAGCCAAGATCCTCGCCCCCAATTGGAGCCTCGAGACTACGACACTCCTTTCGGGATTACGATATGCCAACGGTGGCATCGAGATAAAATCTCTTAATGCCTGCTCGGTGGTAGTGTAAGTACACGCCGGGCCCGTCTTTGTTCCTCGCTGTGGACAGCGGAGCAACACTGAGTGACCCTTGGAAGGGTCCCACAGTGTATCCTGTTTTGTCTGGAGTCTCCCCCTGGGCCAATCCGGCATGAGTGGCTCTACCGGCACAGCCCCAGAGATCATTGACCCGCGCAAGCCCCCCCACGGCGACAACGTAAGGATACAGTTGGGGGGGAATTGAAACATACCATATATCAATCTCAAAAGTCAGTCAGTTTATGAAATAATAGTTGAAACTTCCTTTAAAAAATGTGAAATTACATTGACAGTAAAAACAAATACGATTAAATATGATATACAAATATTAAATTATAACGTAAATATAGATAATATATAATTATATATATAACGCAAGCCATTGACAAAATTAACGAGGACTTAGATTTAATAAAAAGCTGGTCGGAGAGGTTTGGATTATTCGTGAATACCACTAAATGTCAGGCAACTATCGTAGGCAGCAAACGACTTATGGGTAGGATTGATATGACTTCCATCTCACCTGTAGTCTTTAATAGCTCAATCATACCCCTAAGCTCAGTGGTTAAAGATCTGGGCCTACATATTGACTCAACTCTTGATTGGCGTGCCCAGGTGGCTCACGTGAGTCGGAAAGTGACTGGAACTCTCCGAAGTCTCAAAACCAAGACAATTCTAATGCAGTCCCTTATCATTCCCATAATCGACTATGGTGATGTATGTTATTTCGACCTGAATGCAGATCTGCTCAATAAACTTGACCGACTTCTTAATAACTGCATTCGATTTATTTTTTAAACTTCGCAAGTATGACCACGTGTCTGCTTTACGTTCTGATTAAAATGGCTTCCGATTCGCCAGCGACGTAATCTTCGCGCACTGACTTCTCTCTTCTCTTTTCTTAACACTCCATCTCCTTCATCTTATTTAGCACCCTATCTTCGTTTACTGTGCTCAAATCATGACAGAAACCTTCGTTCCTCACACAACAATATTCTATTATGTCCCCCTCATAACTCCAACTTCGTGAACTCTTCGTTCTATGTCCAATCTGTTTTGTCTTCTTTGGAATGCAGGATGTCCACAAACCGCTTCACGTTTAAACAAAGGGTACGTGATCTCCTGCTCAATGAGTTGGCTAAATTTTTTTTTTCTCGTTCTTCTCTTTTGTTTTTTACGTAAGTAATAATGTATATGTATATGTGTATAACATTTTTTTCTTGTATTTATACTACTTTTAAACTAGTTCCTTTTTTCTCCCTTATTCTTCGCACCTACCACTTTTATTTTTGCAACACCCCAATGTTGACTGGCAGATAATGCCTAAGGCATTAAGTCCGCCTTGTACAATATTTGCATAAAGTTAAATAAATAAATAAATATATTCTCTTGCTGAAGAGAGCCTACGTTTATGATCCAAACAATGTGAAAAAACCAGATTTTCTATATAATATAGATTTATGGAAGAGTAAAGCGGATGTTACAGAAGGCTGTATTCGTTTGTAGCCAATAAATAGTTTAGCTAGATTTAGCTTAAAAACATTTTTTTTTCTCCACTTCTACTTCTTTCTGTAATACTCTGAAAGGATATAATTATAAGAAAAGGTTCCTAATAGCAATCTACGGTAGTCTTTGTTTTTTTTTAATCTACCATCGTCTCATTGCAACGATCTTTTTTTTGACCTCTTAATATTGCCAAGTCACATTACTCATCAATAACGCGTTGTTTAACAAATATTTAGAGTGCATCAAAGTTATAAAATAAGATGACTGCACGGATGGCGTAGCCACAACCCTACAACACTCGGCGCGGTAGTGTAGTACCGCGCCGAGTCACCGCGCAATCTAACACATATTTGTATACTCTGTGGTCAAGTCTACACTCCCCTCGAAATGTCAAAAAACTGTTGTTTAGAAATTAGAGTTTATCATATTTGTAAGTTTTATATTAAATACCCATTCAACACCGCGATAATGTTTTTTATAGCCTGTTTTTTCTCGCGAAACACTTGACATTGGCGGAATGTTTACCGATACGACGGCTGATGGTATACTTCGATAATGAACTGACTTATTTAAGTCGCTCGGATATATATATACGATGTCGTGATCCGTCGGGAGCAAGAACGCAGACGCAGGCTTTACGGCTCCAACAATTGCTCACTCCGTATTTATCACGTGCTGCCCAGTTAGATTTAATAAAACACCATATTATTATTATACCCATATATTTTAGGCTTGTAAACGTGCGGGATAGCCGCACGGTTACAAATTTAAACTTCATGGTATAAGTCATGGTTCCTCACCTGCCTGGCGACCCCTCTTGAGACACCGACTGAACTTCTAATCTCTAATAGATTGCAGTTTAAGCTTTTCTTTGGCAACTTTTCAATAACTACTTGACATAATTTTTTTTTGCTCCTTTACTCCATGAATGAGAAGCGACTGTGTGTCTCTATATTGTCAACCAATCGCGCAATGACTTCTATCTACAGTCGGAGTGACTTCAAAGTTTGCCGCATGATTTAAGTGTAGCAAACTCTTCTGCTAAGGCTGTTAAACTAGAGGTACCCGCAGACTTACGCTTTAGATTTGCTTTAAAACTCTCCATGCTCTGCCAAAATTAGCCCGCATGTCAGAGAAGAGTATCCTTATTGATCCATTTCAATTGATGTGAAGTGATATTTGTCTTTGTTTTGTCCTTGGAAATTAAATTAAACTAGCAGGTACTTAAGGTTAGATGCCTATTTTATACATTCATATAATGATACTATTTATTTTAGTAAGCAAACTTTGTCTTTACAACTACCCACCACAGATAACAAAAGTTATATATATATATATATATATGTATATATATATATATATATTCTTTTTTTCTATGAGTGTACAAATATGTGAAAAACTTGCAGAAGCATTTCATTCAACAAATAAAGGTCGTATTTAATATCGTTACGGAAGTCTGCACAGAAGAACGAGTACTGGAACAGCAGGAAGCAAGGTGAATCTTAGGCTAAAAATTCAGCTTCTACAGGTAAATTGTTAGCCTCAGAGCTATCCTGTTTAGAGAGATCATACTAAAAAATTGTAATGATTACAGTACCTATAAATATCTACAACGGGAGAAGCGTCATGCGCGCTTACTCTATTCTATCTGTTGCTTATTTGGAGTCCTGGTTATCTTCATAAAAATACTTATAGCAGCAGATTTAAAACTAATTGTAATTCGAATAAAATGGCGCAGTCTTTTTTGGCTTTACGCACATGGAAGTCAGAGTTAACCAGTAACTGGAGCAGAGAAATGATGACGATTTAGGTAGGTAGGAATGAGTCGATTGTAAACAAAATAAAAACTCTGTTAAGGGGATCTAACATCATTTCGTTTAAGTAACAAGTTCCAAGGTTATGTTTTTGTTACGAGCACGTAATTTTGCAAGGAGTGTCGCAAAATCCATAGTGCCGTGCAATGGAATCGTCAAGGTATATTTTTCGATGGCAACAGAAGGTGCTGTAACAGTTACTGTCGTAATGTATGTAGCTGGTGACGTACTCGATGCAGCCAATTGTCGTCTTGTATCTGGAATTTCTTCCACTTCCTCTCCACTTCCACTTCTCAGCGCCGGAGGCTTTTGTGAATCTGCAATGTAATTAAATTAAACTCAACACAACACTGTCAGAGTGTAGAGTACCTTAAACTTTTTTATTAAATACTACAGTGACGACATGGCCACCGCAATACACCTGAAAATATTTTCGTAAACTATTAAATCTAATTTAAATATTTTTATGTAATATATGAGTTATGTAGGTAGTGCAAAATAGGAATATAAGCGGCTTAAGCCCATTTCGCGTGTTATTAGTTCAGGTTCTTAGAGATAATACATTTACTTGAGTTCATTTACCACACCTGACACATACTTCGCAGTGATGTCATCTCAACAGCATTTATTCTATTTTCATAATTTTTCTGCCATACCCAACTTTCACTATATAACATTTCATGACTATAAAATTGTGTTTGTGAGTGTCTATGTATGTACCCATGAGTAAGTTACATACTAACTCAAATACATTAAATTTGCAGCAGAATTAAGAAGAAAAATCAATCACACAAAAATTTTGAGATTCGACAGTATATCTAATATTAGAAAGATGAGAGCCAAAGAAGCGTTTAAAAATTGTTCCTTTCATACTCCAATTGTTATAAATGTGGCAGGTTTGGCATCACAATTACTAATTACTACCAGTAATCTAAATTGACAGTAATGTTACAATATGCATGCGCTTAATCCATCTCAGTATAAATTATCACTTCAACCAAATTAATCAATGTGCAAGAACAACTTTAGCTAAAGTGTAGCTGAATTCTAACTAAAGGAGCATAAATTAGAAGCTGTAACTAATTCGTGTTTTTATTGAATAATTGCAAACTAACGTACCCAAAACCCATTTTTCACATTACTCAGTTGGTCATGAGATAGCCATAGACCTCTTGTGTCATAATTGATGAATCACTTCCTATTTTCAACCGACTTCAAAAAAGGAGGAGCTTCTCAATTCAATTCAATTTTTTTTTTTTTTATGTTTGTTACCTCAAAACTTTCGACTGCGTTAACCGATTTCGACGATTTTTTATTTGAAAGCTGGTGCTTCCCGTGTGGTCCCATTTTAAGGACAAGGGCATCCATGAGAAAACCATATAAGTCTTAAATTTGCATTAAGTATGTGCGCGACAAATGGACGATTAACTCAATATCACCCCAACCGATTTCGATGATTCTTTTTTATTCTCAAGGATGTACTTCAAGTTAAGTTAGATGAGAGCTTGGTTAGGTTCTGACAATGGCATCCATGATAAAACCATATAAGTCGTAAATTTTATGATAGACGCTTTGAAGTCAGTTGTCTATTTTTTTAATGTTAATTATTACTTAATTAACAAAAAAATAGGGAATTCATTGAGTTGTTTCGGTTTCACATTCGGTTGTGTTTTTTTTTTTTTTTTTTTTTTTTTTATGCGATAGGGGGCAAACGAACAGACGGGTCACCTGATGGTAAGTGACTACCGCCGCCCATGGACACCCGCAACTCAAGAGTCACAAGTGCGTTGCCGGCCTTTTAGGTAGAGGTACGCTCTCGTCTTGAAGGTTTGAAGGTCGTAACGGTTCGGAAATACGGCAGGCGACAATTTGTTCCATAAGCTGGTTGTGCGAGGCAAAAAGCTTCTCGAGAAGCGCACAGTGGTGGAGTGCCAATCGTCCAGGTGATGGGGATGGATATTTTGTCGCGTAGGACGATGGCGGAAACCAGCAGCCGGTATAAGTCCGAACAATTCCTCTGAACACTCCCCATGATACAAGCGATAGAGGATGCAGAGTGAAGATACATCTCTACGCAACGCCAAGGTGTCAAGTCGATCAGAAATATCTTGGCAGTCGATGATGCGAGTCGCTCTCCGTTGAATGCGGTCAAGAGGCAGAAGTTGGTACTGGGGTGCACCTGCATAGAGATGAGAACAGTATTCCATGTGCGGCCGAACCTGCGCCTTATAAAGTTGCAGGCGGTGGGCCGGAGTAAAATACTGTCTCGATCTGTTTAGCACACCAAGCTTCTTCGAGGCTAATATGGCCTTACTCTCTAAGTGACCGCGAAACTGGACTTCGCTTGATATATCGACGCCAAGGATTCCGATACTGGCTGATGCAGTTAGGGAAGTGCTCTCAAATTGAGGTGATACGACCAATGGCATCTTTTTAGCGGTGAACGCGCAAACCTGTGTCTTCGTGGGGTTAAATTGGACTAGGTTAAGTCGACCCCAATCTGAAACTTTTGATAAAGAAGTTTCGATTTCAGACACAAGTTTGGATCGGCTTTCGATGACGTTTACCCGAGAAATGTTAGCGCGGCCGGTGTAAAGGGCATCACTCGTGCTATCGTCTGCATAGCAATGGATGCTGCTAATCTGCAGCATGTCGTTGATATGCAGAAGAAACAGCGTGGGTGATAGCACACAGCCTTGTGGGACACCAGAATTAACAGACTTGGAGTCGGAGCATGCACCGTCAACAACGACCTTGATGCTTCTGTCTGTAAGAAAACTGGTGAGCCAATTGCACAGTTTCTCGGGAAGCCCATAGGATGGAAGCTTCGCAAGGAGCGCTTTGTGCCAGACCCGATCGAAGGCCTTCGCCACGTCCAAACTAACGGCCAACGCTTCCCCCTTGGTCTCGATCGCCTGTGCCCACCGGTGAGTCAAGTATACAAGAAGATCACCAGCTGAACGACCCTGACGGAAGCCGTATTGTCGATCATTGAGGAGCTGGTGGTCTTCTAAGTACCGGAGGAGCTGGCAGTTAACAATGGATTCCATTATCTTTGAGAACAAGGAGGTGATGGCTATGGGTCTGTAGTTGGACGGATCTGAGCGATCTCCTTTTTTAGGGATTGGGTGCACTAGAGCTGTCTTCCATGAGTTCGGGACTACGCCAAGAGAGTAGGAAAGCCGATAAAGGCGCGTTAAAACCGGTGCTAACTCTGGAGCACACGTCTTCAGCACGATAGGAGAGATTCTATCGGGCCCACTCGACTTATGAACGTCGAGGGAAAGAAGCGCTTTACGCACTGCCCTTTGTGTAAACCGGACTTCCGGCATGCGGGTCTCGCACTGCGGTATGGTCGGCGGTGCGTTTCCCCCGTCGTCCAGGGTCGAGTTGGACGCAAAGAGTTTGCCCAGAAGATCGGCTTTTTCTTTAGCGTCGTGGGCCAACGAATTATCTCCTATGCGCAGAGGTGGAAGGGATGGCTTACAAAAGTTCCCCTGGACAGCTTTGGCAAGAGACCAGAATGCACGAGTTCCGGAGGGGAGACTAACTAGTCTCTCGCCAATTCTGCCGATGTGAGCCGACTTCGCCGAAGCAATTACTCTTTTGAGGGACCTGGAGGCAAAGTTAAATTGCTTCTTTAATGTGCTGGTCTTTTCATCCCGTGCTGTCGCTGCATTAGCCCATGCTTGGTAACATTCCTGCTTTCGGCGGGACGCCGCTTTGCAGGTTCGACCAAACCAAGGCTGGGACTTGCCACCTGTGGGAATCAGGGAGAATGGAATGAAAAGTTCCATACCCTGAAGCACAACATCCGCGACAGAGTCAGCAACGACATTGGGATCATCCGGCGAGAAGCAAACCTGCCTCCATGGGTAGGATGCAAAGAATGTTCGCATTCCATCCCAGTCTGCTGACCTATAGTGCCATACGCGGCGACTGCCTGTAACTCGCGGCCGCAGCGAGTGAACGAGTGGCACTATACTCCTAATCAGGCAATGGTCCGAAGAGCCAAGAGGGGCCTCAACGGATACTTTGTAGCCGTCAGGATGTGAGGTCAGCAGAAGATCCAACAGTGAAGGCACGTGGCTTTCTGCATCTGGGATTCGCGTAGGCGTTGCTACCAGCTGCGTCAAGCCATATGCCAAGGCGAAATCGTGAACAGATCTTCCCGCATGATCGGTTTTGCGCGAACCAAGCCATTCGGCGTGATGGGCGTTAAAGTCGCCAAGAATCACGATCTCTGCGGATGGGACCTGCTGGAGCACTGAGTCTGTAGCCATTTGGACGTGGTCGATGAGTCGGTCCGTTTCGGCATCACCGCTATGGGACCTGTAGAGGCATAGGTAGATGCGGGGATGGTCGTCGCAGTCTACACGTAGCCATAAGATGGAGAGGTCCCTACCTTCAAGATTGCCGAGGCGGCGAGAAGTGATATCATCTCTAACGTACACGCATACACCAGCCTTAGGAACAAAGGAGTGTTCCAGTCCGTACCCAGGGTAGCAGAGGTAGGATGTGTCCGCTGGAGATGATATCTGCGTCTCGGTTAAAAAGAGCAAGGCCGGCTTTGCTGTCTCAAGGTGGTGGTGGACAGTGTCGAGGTTCGAATGTAAGCCCCTGATGTTACAAAAATCCACGGTAAACGTGACAGGGGGTGCCATGGTGTGCCTTCTCTTGCCCCGAGCAGATTTTGAGAGCGCAGTTGAGCCCCCCCCAGAGTACGAGGGGCAGCCTGGGCGTCCACGCTCAGGCATAATCCGTACTGAGGGTGGACGTCCAGGGGGGGATTCTCCAACGCTAGCGCTGGTACCCCCCTGGGGTATCCTTTTCGTTAACAGCGCTATCATTAGGGAGGTGGGGGATTTTGGGCCTCCGGAGACCTCACTCATTTCGGGGAAATGCAACGCAAGCGTTACTTCACAACCGGTTTTCTGTGAGGCCGTGGTATCGCACCGGTCGAGCCGGCCCATTCGTGCTTAAGCAAGCATGGCTCTACCACTACACTACTTGTGTGTCTTAATTGTTGAACTAATCAATGGCCTGTTGGTCTTGTTGTCTGAGTGTTTGTGCACGGTGTTTGTATGTTTGTCACGTCCTTCGAGACAAAGGAATCACTCTTTATACGTAAGTTGTCTTGAAAATACTGGCTTGGTTTATACTTACTCCAGAAAAGCAATTGGAAAACGATACAGACATCAGTTATAGGACGCAGACCTCCATCATCATCTCCTCGATTATCCTTTCACTATATTCCTACAGTGACCGTTGAGGGCAATAAGGCTTGCCCCGTAGTGAGTAAGTTTTATAAAATTTTAGTCTATAAAAAGTATACAAACGGAAAAGATACCTATCTATATATATATTCATATATACATATGTATGTACATACATACATGACTGAACCTTGAAGTCCACGACGCAGTAGTTATAACCAAGTCCAATACCGATGCCCATTGATATAGCAAAGAGTATCACGATGCAACATACCACAGCCGTCAAAGCCAAGTACGAGACCAATCTGCGGATACGACAGTAAATTTAACACAATTAGAGGAACCAGGGATTTATCATTAAACTGGGTTGGTATGGATTAACAACATTTACGAATTAGCCCGAATTCAATTACGATTGGTGCGGTTCATGTTCCTAGCGTATGGGTCAAGATTTTAGATATAGCGGCAAATTGATGATTGAATTACAATATACCTCCTACTTTTTAATAAACACACATGCCTGTTTGGCTGTGTACCCCAAAGGTACGTTTTCGATACTTATCTTTGACCAGCTCTCACTATTTCTTTAGGTTATTTCTGTAAATTGCTAGTGCGCGGGGAGATTTATTACATCTACACTAAAATTTTTAATTTGTAATAAATTCTACCCATTTATCTGTTTGTTAATCTTTCATTCTATTAATAATATAACAGATTAAAATGAAATTTCGCACACAAGTTTTCGAAGATAGAAACCTAGAGAGAAGGAAAAATATATATATATATATATGTATATATATCACGGAAAGTAGATACGAATATGATACTGTTCCTGAGGGACAACAAATGAACTACGTCTGCTGAACTGCTGTTATAAGCTAAAACAAAACTATATAAATGATACAGACTGTAAATGTATTTCGATCTCCGCTACTCAACTTACAACTTTAAAAGGAAGTGAATTCTGGATGAACACAATGGAAAATGAGAATAGATATGGAATACATATATATTATATCCTTACCTTTCCGCTATAACAAATAAGTTGCCAGTGCAAAAAGGTATCCCCCCGCAACCACCACAATCACAACCACACATTTTTAATTAAACAATATAAACAACTGTACCAAAATAAACTGAATGGAGTACAAAAGAAAACGATATAAAATATAAATCTACATCCATGTAAAAATAATAAAAACAAACTCATAGTATTTCAAAAAATGTGACAGGTTAACTATCACTTTGATACACATACAGGTTCATAACCATTAACATAGATTAACCAACCAAGAACAAGACGAATAGACAAACTTAGATAAGCTACTACTAGCACTTACCTACCCAAAAAATTTTTTATCTTAAAAAGAAAAATGAAACTAAAATACATTACAATTAAATGAAAAATATTACGTAGCATCACATTTTGATCTCTGTTTCTTATTGGATTCTGTATGTACATTCGATTACAAAACCCTGGCAAAATCGCTTTAGTGCCTGTGCAACTGTCGGGTGTTGAAAGTAATTTCTTCATATTGAATAACGAACACGCACGGAAGACTTACTACAGAAACATTTTGTTTAAGAAAAAGTAATGAACAATGTTTGCCTTATATCGTACATTCTACGTTTCTTTAGGACTGCCGAGATATGCATCCTTTATTTTAATTATACTTACTCGTATCTGTGACAACAGCTCTCGTAGTCAGATGCGCTTTTTCATGGTTTTCGATTGATAGTGTATTCAAAACTGAAAAATGTAATTATACTAAAGAGTACAATTTTGAAAATTATACCAGTGGCTTATTTATTAAATGAACCCAGCCTCAGGGTTTGAATCCGTACTCTCCAGTCTCAACAGGACAAGCTCAGAGCTACGAGCTGCTTTAATACGAACTAAGAAATGTAATAATTATTTAAGGTGTTTTGTTAAGTTTATGAATATATACTTAAATAAGTAAAATACAGTGTGAATTGATACTTTATTTATGACCAAGACATTCTTAGTTGTTTTATAACCACCTCTTTAAATCATCACTGGCAAGAAGTTGCGTTAAAACGTAATAATCTAAAAAAATGTGTTCATTAAGTTCTGTCATTTCGTAGGATTTATTAATGTATTTTTAAATTAAAATCAATATTTATATTTATACATTAAGGCGATTATGGTGGGGTACGCTATTTTAGAAAGGGAAAATGTTCCAGAGGTCTTAAAAAGGTTAGTAGTAGTAGCCTTTTAAGGTGTATTCGGTGAACATTCGCAGCTTGTAAGATCTTTTAGCACTATTTGAAAATTCTTTGTACACTAGAGCTAAAAGCATTCGTTACTATAATCTCTACAAAGAGCCCTAACGTCTCTACACTCTAGTGAGTTCATGACTAGGTTAGGATAGAATTTCATACGATAATATTCAACAATTTCTGTTTTCGTCAAAATATATATTAATATTAAATATAGAACTTGTGGGCTTCACCACTCACTTTTGATTGCCATTAAATAACATTCATATTGTTCATTACGTTGGGTCCAACAGAACTTCGAATCAAAACTTATGTATTACCTTAAGCGCTGAAGTACCTATCAAGGTTGTTTTTGTGTGAGAATTCCTTATTGTGATTCCTTATTCCAAGAAATCTTGTAATGGGCTGTATTTTAGTATATGAAATGTTTTTCATAAAACTCAGTTTACCAACAACAGATGATATGTAGTTGCCAATACCAGTCAATACCAGTTCAAAATAGCAGTGCCAAAATAGCATTCCAGCAATATTCAGCACTTAGGTTATATGCTATATTCATAGGGTTTAAATGATACCGCGCTTCCATGTAAATCACCATTCTATAGAATCTGTTACCCTCTGGGATCAAAAAACATCTGACTTAGTAAACTTTGTTTCCAGCAAGCCTAGCTGGATGGCATGTGTGATAATAGCAGCGACAATCATGACTGTCACCATGTCTGCGGTTGCTGCTGGCGCATTCATCGGTTACACATATTGCTATCTTGAACACAGACATGGCTTAGCCACAGGTATGATAAAACTTTACTAGAAACCTGAAAGTATTGATCAGGAACACCTATCCCCCCAGTCTTTGAAGAAATAGGTGTTCCAGGCTATCATTACTTTGGATAGAAAACAAATGTTTCCAATTGTATATTAAAATTATATACGAACAGAACTAACTAGTCTTATCTTAAATGTATCAGTCTTAAAACCTACTACAATGCTATGTTTTGTCGTGACAACGTCTTATAATTCGATGGAGCCGGCTGCACGCACGAAAAAACATGACTCATGCGGCGTTACCTCGCTCTGAGGCGTTCGATTTAAGGCTTGAAGTCCAAGCGAGAGCGCAGAACGAGCGACAAAGAGGCACAATCATCAATATTTTCTTATGACGTTGTCACGTTCAGCTATCGTCAGTAAACCGAATTTACAGACAACCGATTTTTTATTAAAATAATCAACTCAAAGCATCATAATTATTTCTAATAATACATTGTCTTTCAAGAACTACTCGTCAATTATTTTGTTGCGTATTAGTGCGGGCTTAACTCTTGCTATGCCAGTTAAGTATGAAGTGTTTATATAACATTTACTATTTGACGCAATATTACAAAATCCAAAAACTATAGCTTTTTCTAAGTCTAAAACTATCTACCATGGGAGAACCATGCTTAGGCTTTAATGGGCCAGTTCAACCGGAGTAATCTGCGGCCTCACAAACAAAACAAAACAAAACCAATTGTTAAACAATTCTTGCGTTGTATTTACCGGAGACCCAAACCCCTCCCTCTTCTCGCCCCTCACCTTATCACGCTCGAAGGCAGGTAGCGCACTTACAACTCTTGAGTTGTCCATGGGCGGTGGTTATCACTTACCATATAGGTCACCGCCTCTGCTCGTTTGCCCCCCTATGCAATAAAAAAAAATATACAGTCGTACTTTTTACACATCTAAACCCTCTAAGCTAGAGTTATGTGCACATGTTTGTCATATCAATGCCTTTTCGGAGGTACAAGAATTGTATACCTTCTCTTAAATGCTATCGTCTACGTAGCAAGATAATTCCGACTTCGCACCACGTAGACATTTAAATTTGCTCATTGAATTACTTATAACTTGCCCTGTTTGTTCGTGTATCGTATCGTAATCGTATCCTGTTCGTCTTCAGTATCTTAAGTTGTACAGGAATTTCTATTTCTATTCATAACATTTTTATGGCAGGAAACCTAACACATTCAACGAGCTTCCAAATAGTCAACGTGCCTTTCATGCAGGAGACTGAAGATACAAAGAAGAATAGGACAATTAATTCTGCTTTATCGAGTGTTCTTGTATCCAGAATACTAAAAATCGGGCACGTTTTGTTAGATGAGGAGATTTCAAACCTGCCATGGGCGGCTGAGGAACCAGAAGTAATTCATCCAACGCTTTGAACTTTGTTCCGTGGTCCGGGATTTGATACTCCAATGTATTCCTATGAGCTAGCTATGTTAGGCTTGGGTAAATAAATTATGGGTTTTACTTGCATTGTTTTACTTTATACATTTGTACCTCAGCAACATTTCCATGATTCTGTTTTTCTAGAAAAAGTTAAATAAACAAATTTTAATGAACCTGTAGAATTGTGTGGCCTGTGGATGCCTAGTGGTTAGTAACACTTACTGTTGATTCAAAGGTCATGGGTTCGATTCCCATACGGGAATAATATTTGTGATCCACAAATAGTTGTGTCGAGTCTAGTTGTTTATTCCGTCCATCATATGTATGTTTGTAAAGTCCTCTACGATATCTATCGCTGAAACACAATCGGTATTTCAAGACAGGATCAAATCATATAATTAATGATCTATGTAAATCTTTATTACAGCCTTTACCTATAGATGCAAATTGCGTTGGTTATGTTAAATATCTGATGAAACTCCTGACTACATAACAGTTTAATAGGTTACGATTACTTGCAACTTACAACGACTGAATGAACAAAGGCGGAAAGTTTTTCTCTATCTCCGTTACAACTGAAGTACGGATATACATACATACATACATGCATACTTACATTCGCTACCTGCAATGTATTCTATGGGGGTCAGGAGAGAGAGGAGGACTAACGTAAGTCCAAGCCCTCTAACTTGCAGATATACTCGTAGCAACCAGGTACCCGTCCCTCCCAAACCAATATCCGAGACATAAAATATATTCTAATTTGATTTGATTTGTGTTAATAACCTTGGTTGTGGTACGTTAGTTGTAGAAAGTACTTAAGAAATAAGTAGTAATTTTAAATATTATATTCAGGGTTGTTTTCGCCCGCTGTTAAGGCCCCTAACAGCAAATTGACCTCTTGATCTAGTGTCGAACGAAGCGAGATTTATCTTCATCGACTTTCAAATTTGTTTCGAGGATTTCACAAGTACATCACGAATCGTAAACAAGATGATCCCGTGTGGGTAAAGAGGGCAGTACCGTTTAGAAATTCATATCAATAGAAGGTAAAGTGGAGTTTGTTGTATGGGAAAGGGGATAAATATCGAAAGTTATGATGGTGATTAAGAGATATGAATAAAATATGTACATATTTTGCAAGCCTAAGAAGAATCATTTTGATTGCTGTTTAGTTTATTTACCTAAACGAAATGGGAATTCTAGAACACAGACACATTATATTGTAAATAAATGCTTAAATACATATTGCGTGTTGAAATACGCTTTCCAAAATGTTTTTGAGACCAGAGACATTTGCATAACCGCCTCACTGTCGACATTGGCTTTGAGTTTGAATCCTTTTTATGATTATTTTGTGATATACACTCGAGAGCAATTAATCCGAGTCACAAAGATATATATCTGAAATTCTCAGAACTCATAATGCTAGCTTAGTGAATTACCAGTCAGTCATGTTAGTCAGACTAAGTCAGTCGTGAAGCTAGTTACCTGTTCCAATATATAGACCCTACGGAGAAGAACAGGAAAGAAACTTCAACACTTTTAAAACACTAATTTAAAAAAAAACACAATTTTCTTGTTACAGTTTACAAGCGATAACAAAGTGTGTGATTATGGAATACATTATGCTGAAACAGAAGCCAACGGATTACTACTTTGCGTTATGAGGTAAGGGGTAAGTATTTTCAAAAATTGTTTTTTTTTTTTTTTTGTTTTTGCATTTTCTTAAAGTATAGTATCTTAAAAATATTCTCTGAAAGTTTGAAGTGAATCCGACAAATATCTTTCGAATTATTCAGCGAAGAATAAAAGGCTCTCGAGCGGTCTAATATTTCCGAGAACAGGTAGCTAGCGGCAGCTGCAAGCAAACGTTTCTTGGGTTCTATTGTTACGAATATCTGACCGGTTCGATGTATATGTATTTATACCTAAATATACGTATATATATATATACGTATATTTAGGTACAAAGTCATTATCAGTAATAATGAACACACTGGGACTTATTTGTGGGCCTAATTCGCATCGGTATACTGAAAAAACCGATAGTGCACGTGTAAAAGTAGCTGATCAGCGCGCTAACGACAACACTCGCGAAGGTAGAATGCGACGTAGACACCAACAAATTGATGTTTTAGAAAGTTCTACAACGACTGAAGAACTCTTATATGGTCCAGGAATAGATGACTCAGTGTAAGTATTGAAATTATTCGTATTACTGTACATCAATGGACTGTAAAACTTTAAATGCGTTTTTCTAAAAACTATGTTTTTTGAACTGGTGACCACTGTAACTTAAAAACCGCTCGATAGATTTGAATGAAACTTATACAGCTTTTAGAAAACATAAAAAGCTAGTGCCTGATCGAAGGATTTTTTTTTTAAACTTCGATTTTTTATTAACAATTAATTATTGTTTTTTTCCCGAAAATCTGCAAAAAAATTCCAGAGACCGCCATTTTGTTAATTTGATAAAAAAAAAGCTTCGATCAGGCACAAGATTATCTATCCATAAAAATAATCTTTTTTGTTTGTAAAATAATATTTTTTTTTTTAATTTAAATGAAGTAATGTTAAAGTATGATGAAATGATACTATGTTTTTACTTATGTGAAATAAACTTAATTACTAGTAAAAAAAAATTTATAAAATATGGCATATTTTCACGCCCCTGACTACACCTAACCCCTTATGTAATATCAGTAAGCAGCATGCCGCACGCGCCACAATTAGTCCACCTCAACCATATCAAAGGGAGCCGAACGACCCCACAAATACGCTACCATTTGGCAGGACTTCTAGGCGAGCATGACATACTCAGAGCTGCAGGGCGATACAGAGAATTAACCGAAATAAATTATAACACAGTTCTCATATGTACAACTCAATTTCTCTTATGGAAATATTATATTATATATTTCATATATATATACATATATTATAATATTTCATAAAATACTCACATACATACATTGTAACAAAAGTATGTCAATATTGTTTAAAAAGAATGAAAACCGCAACAAATCAGTACACGTCAAAGTAATAATATTAAGCTTTTATAGCTATACTAGCTGCGCCCGACAGACGTTGTCCTGAAGTTGCAGTATAGATAAATAACCTAGATACCGACTGCAGCGCCATCTGCCGGGCTGATTTGTGAATCTAAACCATTCCCAGATCCCCTTGAACACACACAAAAAATTTCATCAAAATCCGTCCAGTCGTTTGAGAGTAGTTCAGTGACATACACACTCACAGAAGAATTATATATATAAAGCTATATACCCATCTACGTTGTAATATGCTTGTTACAAAGCGTTCGTATTCTGCATTTTTTTTAATTTCTGTTTATTTAGTTAAGGAATATCAGAAGGATTCTATTATATAATTAACACATTGATGCCATAAAATTGGTTATAGTTTTGCTAATCTTAATTTAATGTTAGAACAATTTATGTCGTTCTTAAAAATCAAATGTTTATACATATGTATACAATTGGTATAAGAAACAGCTTTCCGATAGTCGTGATCCTATATGTCAGGCACAATACAATAATAAAATAATTACGGTCACCGCTCCTTGGACACTCACACGTCGAAATTCATTCAGCCATTTAGGCACACAGAAACATGTACATACATACATACATACATGCACTTAAAACACTTATGTGCACATAAGTGCATGTATGTATCAAGGCATACATGTAGGCAAAGCAAGGTTATCCTTCCTTGCGCAGTCGGTGTATTATCGATTTATAAGATAAATTTAAAAGTTATTATAGATGTTCACGTATTACTAACAATTCTTGTGTCTGAAATGCTATGTATAGACATCGTAGTAAAATGTAAAACTTGATACTTATTATAATTTAAATTTGGTATCAATTAACCTAAATCTGGTTCTATTTGACGGATTGAAATTATACTGAATAAACTGACGAGGAGTTGAGACCGCGTGACGTTTAATATTTTCAAGTAGTACGGGTACTGCAAGTCGCGATACAATTGTAGGTCAATATTACATCATATTTATTTTTAGAACAGCAGTCGTCCTTGACTGGCAGGATTTTATTCGTGAATAGCGACGAGTATGTCTCATTTCTAATACGCTTTGTTTATCTAAGTAACACTAAAAATATAAATTGAATTATTTTTGACTGCACCCGCATTTTGGATCCAATTATTCAGATGTCTTTTAGGATATATATATTTGTTTTTATACTATAGGGGACAGACGAACAGACAGGTCACCTGATGGTAAGTGACAACCGCCATTCATGGCCTGCAACTCATAAGTCGCAAGTGCGCTGCCCGCCTTTGAGGGTGATGAGGGATAAGGGAATGCGAGG
Source organism: Tyria jacobaeae (assembly GCA_947561695.1). Taxonomy (NCBI): domain Eukaryota; kingdom Metazoa; phylum Arthropoda; class Insecta; order Lepidoptera; family Erebidae; genus Tyria; species Tyria jacobaeae. The sequence continues at coordinate 14,400,456 of OX387219.1, read as the reverse complement.
AGGGGAAAGAAGACAGGGATGAGTAGATGGGAAAGAGGATAGGATGAGGGTAGAGGAGAGGGGTAGTTAGGCCTCCGGAAGCCTCGAAAAAATCCCAATGTATGTTTGATATGATGTAAGTACTGTTGAGAAGACAACACAGTCGTTTAACGTGTCGTGAGTAGTCGATTATTTCATAATGAATTTTCGTTTACCTAAATCTATAAAACCTCGTAGTGAAACCCAGTATGATAGCAATATAAATATGAACTTAGTTAGAGGCGCGGACTTCCTGGCATATGCCAGTTCGAGTTACACGTATGCGAGCTTGACTTGCTTGAGTTATTGCTTCCACTCCCTAAATACATCTTTATTAGCAATATCCCTTTCCTTCCCTTTCTATTCTTCCATTCCTATCAATGATTTCCCGTCCAATTCCCAAAAGAACCCAGGCGACGGCAATAGGCATGCACCTTATTACGTAAATGCGAAGAAATTGTAATCGGAAAATGTGGGCGTTAATTTCGCGTCTGCCTACCTCCTTGGGAATATCGGCGTGAATGTATGTATGTATGTAAATATGTTGTTTTGGAATATTTTTGAATATTGTGGATATTATAAGTACACATTTTTTTTTATTTGTGTAGGTATTATGTAAATGGGACAAAAATATGGTTGGTAAGAAGTGGGCGTTCGAGATGCCTCGGCCTACCCTCTATTAACGGCCTATTTTAGTAGTTTATACTTTAACCGAATTACGAAATTCAAGTGTAACAGACAAGTACGAGGCATAATTGAGAATAAATTGGTTAAAGAGTCCGCTAGGCTCGCTTATGAGCAATTATATTATTGTCGGAAGCATGCGGAAGAATTAAGGATAATTTATCATACGGCATGACAAAGTCTTGTTTCATTAATTTATCAAAGACGCGGTTTACATTACTTTTTTACTAATCCTCGATTAATTTTCATCTCATTGTTTCGTAATTAACTGTTTGTCAGAAATCATTAATTAGTGTCGCAGTAAGAACAAATCATTCCAACGATCTTCGATATGAGATTATTGTAATTCTAAACAATATAATTATAACAAACACTTATTACCTACTAGCTTAAAGCCCGTCCAACTTCCAACGCGTGGTGTATCTAAACCGTGTATATCAATGTTTTGTCAAAATATTGAATATCTTCTTCAATGTCTTCTGTTTCACTAACTCACACTTTTTCATAGTAAGAGAGATTTCAAAAAAATGAAAAAAAAACAACCCTGGCATGAATTTATACAAACATTATGTGTTTTGTAAAAAAATGTAAAGGAACGATACCAATTTATGTTGATAGTATGTTACCGTCGCGATAAACTACATTACGCAATACAAGATCATTATCTACTATCTAGTTCGGTTTGTCCTCACGAGATGGTGCTGTTATTTTTTTCTGGATATCCTCTATACACAATTAATAGAGCGTTTTAATGAATTAACTCCGCTTCACTTCTTCTTCTTCATAAGGTGGAAATCCAAATGTAGGAGGTACATGTTTCAATTTTAAAGAACTTACTTTTAAAAAATAAAGTTTAATAGTTTGTTATATTAAATCACCAAGTTATCATTCTCAAACGTGCCACCATACTTCTAATCCGATTTTATATATGTTAGTATTGATTATTCCAATTAAATTCAATGGTTTATTAGGTATATCAGAAAATGAAATAAGAGTTTAACGATATCTGTTTTGTAGTATGTAGTATTGTAGTAAGTCACTCCTAGTGCAACTTAATGAATATATTATACACAATACGGCTCAAACCTTGACTTTTTATAGTCAACTATAAAAAACAGGTAACGCAAGTATAATTAGTAGTTAGTACTATTATTTATTGTGTTAATAGATACAAATCTTACACCATTTTATTACTCTCTATTATATTATATTCTAAGGAATTTATAAAAGATAACATTTTTGTATGAAGTATTTTTATAATCCTTGTGATCAGATCTCTGCATTATTGACATCCACTGGCTCGCTGATTAACAATAGACTTTATTTTACAACACAATAAAATGGGCAAAATGGATCAATGGATCAATTTATACTATAGATAAATCAGCAACCATTATACAGGACAAAACTGCTAAAAAATTTACTCATTAATATAAAATACTTGAGCTGCAAACATTTAATTGTGATACAACTATTTAGATAGGTACATACGTCCCGTTATATGTAAGAGATGAAAAGACGTAGTAGAAACGATATGAGTTTGAACCTTCTGTCTACAGACGTTCATGAAATACGTAGTCATAAAATATTTTGTCAAATTACAATATTTTAATGTTAATTTGATGAATGAATAGTAACTTAAGAACGTTGCAGTAAAACAGAACGAAACAGAATAATTGTCAACTATTTTCAGTAATCATATTGCCCGACTTAGTAAAACAATTTAATATAAGCATTCCCAACCCAACTCCTTGGATTAATGTAAGCGTTTTATTTAGAGACCCTTTCTATTTTGCTGGCAGTGAGTTTTATTTTCATTTGTGTTCCAGATCCCGCATGCAGATTGACAACATAAGTCTAGTTGAAATGTCAAAGGAACGGGTTTATTGTTAAAAGCAGATCTACTATAAGCTATTGTACAAGCAGGTTCTAGCGAAAAAATTAAAAATAATATAAATTAATGGGTAAGATGGTCCAGATATGCTGTAAATATTTTTAAATAAATCTATATTCCAGCCAACCAGAGCCAGACTGAAAGGTTTACTGTTACTGTTTTCAATAGCATTTATTACAAGTTTCGCCATCAGCACAGGACAATCTTAAAATGATCTATTACTTACTCTGCCAGTCACTAATGGCATATTGTATATCTATTTGGGGATATGCTGCCAAGACGGTCTTACTGCAGCTCGAACGGGCTCAAAGAGCCGTCTTAAAGATCATGATGTACAAAACCTTTTAGATATCCCACCACTCTGCTATACTCTGAATACAAAGTTCTCACCTACCGTATAACCTATGCGCTTCAAACAGTGTTCGTAAACACAACACTCTAAAGTACCATCCAAAAAGTTCCACACGCAGATCTTATTACATCTATCCTACAGTCACTTTCAGAAGTGCCCTATAATTGCAGGTCATCTTTACAACACCTCATTGCCAGATTTATCACCCCACTAAAAGAGAATGTAAAACCAAAGTAATGAACTAGCCACTTGAACAGAATTACGACACAACCGTAACAACAACACACACACAGACACAGAGAGAGAGAGAGAGAGAGAGAGAGAGAGAGAGAGAGAGATAGAGAGAGAGAGAGAGAGAGAGAGAGAGAGAGAGAGAGAGAGAGAGAGAGAGAGAGAGAACACAACACACACACACACCCACATAAACTCACTAACACACGTTAGTTACGAGCATACGCATAGTTTGCAAGCAACCAATCTATATAAACACAAAGAAAATAAATATAAACAATTGAGGGTAGTTTACGAAAAAAACATATAAAATACTCAGTCCTTCATTTTATCAGTAAATTATTTGTGGATTATTAAATAACTGAAGAGCTTGAAGAGTGGACTACGAATATTGAATCACGTGAGAATAACAGGTAGGAACCCAAATAATCCTTAGGATAATGATTGTATAAGGTGTTACGGGTGTGTTACATGCTAATAAGTAATAAATAATAATATATATATCGTTCTTCGGGTTCTTGAGCAAAACGAAAAACGTGATCATATGTGGTGATTTTAACATAAATATTTTGGAAGATACTTCAAGTTATAGTCTGTTGCTAAGCCCTTAGCAACGACTAGACTGCTAACTGACTGACTGTCACTAGACAACTAACTGACAGTTGCTAATTATTTTAATCTGACAAATACCTTCATAGATCCCACTCATGTTACCCAGTCATCTGCTACGGGCATCGATAATGCCTTCTGTAATTGTGAATTTTTTATAAAAATGTATTCCAAATTATCTGCCGTCAGATCACAGGTGTCTTACTGTCACCTTAGAGCCAAACACACCTTTGCAAGCTTCAATAAATTATAAGCCTAGACCATCTAAAAACCTCAAGAAGTTTGATTCCGCTTTAAATGGCAAGTTGACTTCACTTAACGTATACAACATAAATAAATTATACACCGATTTCTTTGCGATAGTGCAAAATGAATTTGATAATATCTTGCAAAGGAATATTATGTAGGGCTCACGTAAAAAAATGTTTTATAAAAGTGTGTTAAGTGGCTTAATCTAATTATATTAGTAATCAAATGAAATAGTCTGAAAATATGATGAGAACTACTTGGAAAGTAAATTATAAAAATAATGAAACTCGTAGAAAAAAGTATGTAATAAAAATTAGGAATGTCAACATTACTGAGATCACAATTAAATTAATTAAAAGTCTAGATTCTCTCCCACGCAAGCCGTCACTATTCTTTGAAGTTAACCATATCAATCCCACAGTAGTAGCTTTTAATTATATCAAGATCAACCAATTTATTGGACCATAAAAACGTCGTTAACTAATACTTTCTTATTCATCATTAATATTTCAACTACATTAAATATTACCTATAGTAGTGTCCTATCCGAACATTTGTGTGCAACTGCTAACTCGAAAGCCGTTTTTGAGACTATAGATAATACAAAATTCCTAATATATAAAATTTGAAATACAAACAGTAACAAATGTAAAAGCACAAAAGATTCTTCAAAAAATGGTAGAAATTCCTAATAAAGAAAAGTAAGTTGGTTGCCTGGAAGAGGTTGGTAATAACGATAATGCCACCAATTGTACATATATTTAGTTACTTAGTATTTATAAGCAAAATATTGTATCTGACTATACACTAAATAAAGAGTTAATCAATCAATAATTCCATGAAATTTTCCAAAGACTCATAGAAGTCCAATAACAAATGGTACACAAAAACTGTGTACTTTACTAATACTTTTTGGTGTAATCTCGAATTTCTTAAAAACAATAGTAGTGATAGACATCCTTACCACCAAAGATACACCAAATCCGGTTTCCCCGCTGAACCTTAAAAAGGATGAGTGTACAAAAAAGTTTAATCACGTTGCTATGGCTTTGTCGATTCATGTTCCCGAGTCGTTCTGACTGATCGCACGCGTCAGTCGACGCTGCGCGTACGCATTTATCGCGTCTCAAATACGAACTTTCTTAATTAAAATTAAATGAATATTCGACTATAACAATTAAAACTAGCAATTTGTGTATTTATTGTTATTTAGTTTTGTGTTTTAAAAGACTTGTTCAACATTGTGGTGCATACACCCTATAAAATTTAATCGGTGATATAACAGTTACGCTCTTTTATGGTTTTGTAATAATTGGCTTCGGTTTGCGAAGTTGTGATAAGTTATATAAGTACCATTGTTGGATGTATTTTTGAGGTTTGTATGTTTTTATTTACTTGCATTAAATGGTTCCTCCGTAGAGCTACTTATAAGACGTAATAGGATATGAGAAAACAACAGATTCACTGTGTACTTTAATAGACAGATATATCTACTTTAACAATAAATTAAAACAATGTTCTACCTTTAATGTTCTAGTTCTAGTAATCAGCTGAATAATATCACACACAAAAAAAAATATATTACCATCAAATTAAAATTTCCTTAGGAGTAACGAAAGCAACAAAATAAAATTTAAACTTCTTTTCATGTACGTGTAGGAAGTAAAAATCTGTCTAGCAATTTCTACGGAAGGCTCAATTGTTCTTAGTGTTAAAAAACATTATAATTAGCCGGAAACATAAGTAGGTATTGTTAGCAGTCGTCTTGGAAATAATCGCCACTTCTGTGGAATTCGTTTGAATTGAAGTCTATACGTAAAGTACATAGTATATACCAGATACAAACAATAACAGATAAGTTTACTTATAGAACAATAATATATTTACGTATACGCTTAAACGGATTTTTAGTGGACCAGTGAGTTTATTCGTATATAGTATACAACCAATTGTGTAAGGAAGTGAACTAACAATAATGCAATAGTTAAACGCTTTTCTACCAATCACTGAGGACGATATAGATACAAGTACAATACTAATGACTAGACTTGAGGCTTACCTTACCTTCGATACTGTGAGTATTTATTAGCAACAGTTATCGCTTACCCGTTATTTAAACAATGATTTGGAATTCTGTTCATGGTTTCATTGCCGGATATTAACAGTTTCACGGCATCACATCATCCATTGAGGCAAGCCGGATGGGTTGGATCAACTAAATTCATATATAGTGTACAAGTGTATTCTTCAAAAAGGCTTCTCTCAGCGTGATAAATATTTATATCTTCCGTAACCGTGTCTCTAAAATGTTTTCAATTTCTTCAAAAATAAAAGCTTTGACGATGATTACCATGATTCAATTCAGTCCAACACAAGCGCCATGTCATCGGACAAAATCAAATGTACGTGAGTGTTATCTTCTCCGATTTCGCCTGTGATCGTTACTTAGCACTTTTACCTAATATTTCACGATATTTCGAAAAGAACTTAGTATTACATTTTTGGCTTTCATACAGCTCACTACTCTTGATATTCAAGCTCACGAGAAAGGCAAAGAGCCACCCTTTTATCTACAATAAGTTACCTTATAATGTTTGTATATTCTTAAGAACTGTAGTGTTGGTCCTTTAAATGAAATTATAATTTCCGAGATAGCAAGACTTTGCACCCAAACTATCAATGATTCATACTTACACATTCAAAATGCTTTACAAGTGACGCAGGACTTTATAAAATACTAATTTTAGTATTCTTTGAAAATAAATAAATCTAGTCGTATATGACGCAATTTGAAATACATATTTTCTCAACCAAAACATTTGTTATACATTTTTATTAGTCAAATCCGCATACCGTACGCCTGCTTCCTTAAGGTTGCAAGGTGCAAGTTCATGTACATCTATCTGTAACTTCTACTTATCTGTAATCTGTGTCTAATAATGTATATTATTGTTCTGCGAAAACAAAAAAATATTATTTACAAGTTTTTAAGTCTTTGAACAACGCAAAACTTTAATTCAAAAATCAATTTTTTAACATCATACTAAGACGTTGTCTGCGTAAAGATTATCTGTCATTTGTTGTCAAGCGATATGTAAACAAGAATTAATTTCTCAAAGTTTGTGCTCATAGATGTAACTGCCGTGACTTTTACTACTTTGCACGGAAGATATAGGAATTAAAACATATCGGAAAAGTTTCCTGGAAAGTTGTGATTTACATTGGGCACAGAAATATGTCCCATGTGTATAAATCTTACCCTTAAACTCACTAAATGGGATCCTGAATATTCTTCACGATAATTTTTATAGATACGCGGAAGAAGTGATTTTTGAAATAAAAACGAGTGACGTTTAGTTGCTTACGAATTATGCAATGTCACATCATGGCCGATAGTGTCTTGAACGTTTCAAGTTTAAAATTAAAAAAACAGAAACTTTAATTGAATTTATAAAGAAATCTTCAACTTTGTGGAATTAAATTGATATATTTCGGGTTCCTAGACCACTGTAGGATTTAATCTATCTAATCTATCTATACTGTAGGATTTAATCATTTGTTGCATAGTATTTGATAGCTATATATAGATATTAAGTCAAGTAGCCTATTATTAAATAGAACTAACAGAGTACACATAATGAACTTGTTGCTTAGAACTTAAATATATAGAATCATCAATCGACAGACAATCAACTTCTAGGAGTAACTACACGCAGACTCAAATTGAAGCGGCCCAACTAAACTTCTAACTCAACTCCACAAATAACTAATACCTACTACTTATAAAGAACAGAAAGTTACTCCTTTTCAACTCAGTCATAAATCATTGGAGCTGGATAATAATATTGCGTTCTCTCCCTCACGACGTTAGGTTAAGAACCTATATTTTTATATTAGGACTATTTTACTGCTATCGATTAGGGTCGTCAAAGTTCCTGAGGTAGAAAAGTAGGTATCGTAACGCAGAATTTATGCAAGTTGGCATTTTATAGAATTTATGACACCAGCAACCAATTATCATCAGTTCAACTAATGATAATTAGTTACTGGTATGGTTTCTTTAACTAAATTAGTAGCGCAAATTCAAATCCAACAGCAATAGTCTTCTTAGAAGGGGACGACGTCTTTTATTGTGCACTCCGTTATCAGAGTACGAGTCGTGTTATTTAAAGATATGTATCATTCGTTTCATCGGGACTCTGTCCGCCAGTTAAAGACTGCCTTGTTAGGCCGATTGAGAAATTATCTTGGAGTTGAATGATGATTGTGGCAGATTATTTCATCAGGTACTTAAAGATTAACCGACTTTAGCTGCCTATACCTGTTTGTTGTCGTCAAAATATTAAACACATCAGGAGCAATACTGTGGTGTGGTGGGTATAGAGATTTTAAGAGAGACTTTCAAGATAATGTATGATTTTATTTGTTTTGGACCATGTCAAGTATCATTTGAATCGTCTTTATCGTGACATAGAGTATACATTTGTAGATAACGTCAGCAAAAAGTGTTTAGTTAATATTACAATCAGGTGTTATATATTTTCAATAATTTTACTTGTCGGAAGTGGGAAGTTCACACTTAACTTGTTATTAGAGATATTCAGGGAAACTGAATACTGAACTTTACTTGAATACAAGCCTTTTCCTTCTCTTGATCTATATCCTATAATATAGCAATAATTTACATCATCGCATTGTCCTAAAAGTATTTCGCAAATTTTTTTTAGCTTAGCGTTTTTAAACTTAGCGTAACCATTAGTTTACTTTTATTTTACCAATTAGGTCACACTGAAAGTTTTTACAATATTTTTTAGTTAATGTATAGATGTGTAATTAATTCATATTTCATTTGTTTGGCGGCAAATTAAAAAGTGTACGACAGACACTTTTTTCATTGTAATGGATTTAACAAGAGAAAATTTTCGCTCAATGATTTTTACGATCTTCGTTTCAGTCTTACACAACAATAAAGTTACGATAGACATTTCATTACGAAGCCCCATCTCGTGCCACTGTTTATAACTGGCTTAATGAGTTCAAACGCGGTCGAAGCAAACTCACTGAAGAGTCTCGAGATGGACGTCCTTCTACGATGACTACTGTAAATAACGTAAGTGATGTGCGGTTAACGATGGTAGCTGATAGAAGGATGACATATCAACAGATTTGGGTAGCTATAGGCATTAGTATGAATCAAGTACAAAAAGTCTTACATGAACGTTTAGCCGCCAGAAAGCTTTGTACTAGATGGACGGATACCCCATAATTTGACCTAAGATCGAAAACGCCATCGATTGGATTGGTGCCACTCAATGCCTGAAAAGTATGACAGAGGTGACTCAAATGCTGTATATGATATCGTCACAGGTGGTAAAAGCTGGATGTGTTGTTACGAACCCTAAACCAAAACACAATCTTCGCCACGGGTATTTCCATTCAAAGATTTGCCGGTGAAAGTAAAGTAAAGGTAGAAGCAAAGAGCAATAGGTGATTGCTTCATTCTATGGACGGACGGGTCATTTTGCAACATGGTATGTTAGTCATTGTTTACCAGCTGTCTTGGAATGTTGTACATCAAGGTCAAGAAGCAGGATCCTCCTCCACAACGAAAACTTTCCAGCTCACTCCGCCACTGACTATCCTATTTTTGTCTATCGAAGGTGTGGAGTTAGTGACTGATCCTCCTTACAGTCCCGAAGAGAAAAGAGAAGAGTGGGCTCACTGTTACAGTCAATAGTTACATCGCATGCAACGGTGCTTAGAATGTAACGGAGACTACTTCGCAAAGCAATAAAAATATTAACAGGTTTGTATATCATTCCGTTTTTTATTTTCTAAAAACTTTCAGTACGACCCACATAAGTACCTATGAAAGTCCAAAAAGTTGGTGTATTATTCAGGAACAAACAGATTTTTATCCTAATTTCTTTTATTATTGATAGTTAACGTCCAAGCAATGACTATAGGGTATAATAAATACTGCACGGATGGCGTAGCGGTTTAAGTGGTCACCTCGCCACTATACTGCCGCGCCGAGTGTTGTGGGTTCGAGCCCCGCACGGGACACCACTTTGTGTAATCCTCAAATTGTTGTTCTGAGTCTGGGTGTTCTTTGTGGCCATTGTTTGAATGTGTGTAAAGTCCCCCGCGACACAGGAATTAATTATTAATATCGACATGAGTTCATCAAGTGGAAAATATAGCTATATAATGTATGAATTATTATAATTGGCATCGTACGGATGTTGGTGTGCTGCAAACTATTTTGGGTCGTCCAGCTTCTGAAGAAGCAAGACTGATACAACTACTACTACTTTACTTGGGTAAATTATATATTCATTATCATTATACATATGAATATTTATTATATTGTAACAATATGGTGTTATATATTTGTTTGTAATAGGGTTATGTTAAAATGGGGCTCTCAAAAAGTATAATATTTAAAAGTACCTAAAAGAGACAAACGATACCTGTCACGAAGGATTGGCAACGATCGAAACGAAAAATCGAAATTGAACGATCTTCTATCAGTTTACACAGATACTCACAGGAACTCCTCACCTTAGTGGAGTGCACAGTGTGGACGTGCACGGGCGGACCCAGCGCCTCAAGTGCACTACATCTTTCGGGAAGTCTTTCGCTGGAGACCATGGTTCTGTCCATGATCCAAAGCGAGAGTGCAAGGGATTCCGCTGCCTCATTTTGCGATGATGTCATGTGGGCAGGTTGGCCAAAGAAAGGGCATGGGAAAGGACATGTACTATACCGTCAACCAGATGCACCAAGCGCCGGAGACCGCAAATTGATCCGACCTCCATGAACGCTTGCCTGAAGCAACGGGTAGGCCCGTTAAAAGTCCGTAAAAAGAGTTATAATAATTATCGTGCAGGCATGCAAGAACCCCCCTTATGTCTTTGGCAATTGTATTCCAGTTTTTACACGCTATTTTTATTATATCGTTATCCCAACGAGTTACCTGTCTTTCTTTCTTTCTAATACCGGCAGGGCCCCTATAACGTCAGTCCAGATGCCCACCGGTCATCATCCTGGCTACATGGCCTGCCCAGCGCCACTATTAACTTTTGTGAGAAATGAAGTGCATCTGTAACTTTAGTCTTTTTTCGTATGATATTGTGTGGGATTTTTTGGATTTTTCTCACATTTGTAATGCTTCTCTCCATACTTCGCTGGCCAGATCTAATCTCGTTCTTTACACGTAGCATGTATTTCCACGTTTGGCAAATGTAGGTGATAGAGGGGAGCAGGCAAGCTGGGTGGTCGAGATATATGGGGTGTTTATACTGTTGAACATAATTTTTGTTTTATTTAAATTTATTTCCAAACCCACTTCGTAGCTCATAGTTTTCAGTGAGTGTCATTGATAAGTTATACTAATAATATTACGTTTTGTTCAAAGCCTTTATTCAGTAAAGATATTCTAGATGTTCTAGAATTGACGACGTCAATAAAGTACAGAAAAGTATACTTTACTACTTGTTTATAGAAAAAATCACAAAAATTCAAATCTTGTTTGTCTTCAACCAGATCATTCTTTTATAAATCATTTATTTATCTCAAATGATTTAAATTGTGTCTATTGTGTTACAGTTCACGCAATATAGTATCAAAATACATTTCAACACTTTCATATTATAACTATTTATTGAAAATAGGTTAACGAACCTCACCTATTTGATACAGTAACATCACGCTTCAGTGCTATTGAAATATTTCAATAGGCCGATTTCACTTTATCACACATATTTCCGTACCGTATCCGGACGTATCTTCATCAAATACAAATAATATTATAATAACAAATGAACGAAAGGTTATGTCGCTCTAGTTCGTGCGTTATTTGAACCCGAGTATTCTCCATCTCTTCCCGGTGGTGTCCGGTATCGGTGTGGTGTTTGACCCACGTTGCTTATTCTATATTCTATTTTCAACCGACTTCAAAAGGAGGAGGTTCTCAATTCCACTGTTTTTTTTTATGTTTGTTACCTCACAACTTTCGACTGCGTGAACCGATTTTGATGTTTTTATTTGAAAGCTGGTGCTTCCGATGTGGTCCCATTTCTATTTGGTCCAGTTCTGACAATGGAATCCATTTGAAAACGATATAAGTCTTAAATTTGCATTAAGTTTGTGCGAGAAAAATTCTTTTTTTACTCGAAAGGATGTACTTCAACGGTAATTAGATGAGAGTTTGGTTAGATTCTGACAATGGCATCCTCGAGAAAATCATATAAGTCTTATATTTTATTATAAACGCATTGAAGTCGGTTGTTTACTTAAGTCCGATTATTTAGTATACAGTCATACAGCTCTGTCATAAAGCTGGCCCTATAACGTAAGTGGGACTGAATTATATTTTATATATAAATATAAAAATGTATATTATTATGGTTGTCAAAAAGTGGATGAGTAAAACATCTCTGCCTACCCCTTCAGGGATATTGGCGTGAGTGTATGTAAGTTTAAATCACGCATTCGAGACGATAGTGAAACTCATGCACCACCACCAATAACATATCGAACCAGTTTAAATGCAATCCACTTAGCTTGATGGCTGCACTTATTGCTTATAATATATACATATGTATAAGTACTTATATGGAAATTGTAACAATTACCATTCTGACAACATCTGTCAATTCAGTTTTTTTATCATTTTACACTTTAGGACCATAACTGGTCCATTAACAAAAAACATAAAAATATTTCAGTAAAAAATTTATATACACGTATAGACACATATGTACAAAAGTGCATTTAGTGTACATTAGCAAACAAATAAATTTTATAAGAAGTTGATTAATTATGCTTAAGTCAAAAATTTGATTTTTTACAGAAAATATTACTAACGATCCGCAATATACTAACATTCATACTATTCATATGCATATTAAGATTACTAACATTCTACTAAATCAAAATATTAATAGCTTTAGTGTTGTATAAACTAGAAGTTACAACGTAAGAGTATAGGAAGTTTAATTTCATGTTATGATTGCATATTACAAACAGTGTATGTTGTAATTGCAATTGGTAAAACACTATCATTGTTAGAATTCATTTAGTGTGTATACGCATTCCAAAATATCAACATAATTACGGTAGGCAGCCGTTCGGAGATTTACTGACGTAAACATGGCTTTTTATTTATATACAAATACATAAATAGTATGTATCTATTTGTATGTGTATACATAGTATGTACTTATGATTTTTTATATACACTCAAGACTACCACCTTTTTAGCCGCGTGTAGGCAGAGGCAACTAAAACGCCACTATATCTCACTATATGACTGTAAATATATATGTACATACATACATATGTCTATGGTTTTTACTGATTGTAGCACAAGACAGAAAGAATTGTAAAATAATTTATATATTTTTATGGTGTCAAACGAGCAAATTTGCTGTCGTAGCGTTATTATACTTTTATCTATCATTTATAAATATCAATACTAAAATGCTTTGCAAAATTAATCTACACAATCAAAATCACTATATCAAAATCACTATTACACATACATACATGAGGACGCACGTGTATTTCGATAAGCGATAGGCGAATTTATATTAAACACCCACATTTTGACATCTAGAATTTGATCCTACTAACGAAAAAGGGGACAAGCCTATTGCCGGCAACCAAGCACTTTAATAGGTGAAATTGGAAAATTGGTAGTATTTTGAAAGTGAAAGATAAAACCGGGGAAGGCATGTGACAAAAAGGATGTAGCTTATACGGTCGCAAGTGTAAACAATAGCTAGAGAAGTAGCTAGTTAGTAGCTAGTTCGCTTACAGGTATGCGACCAGGACGTCGCATAACTGTAAGCGAACTAGCAGTAGCATAGTAGCTAGTCCGAGCGCTCTGCCCACTCACTACTCAATCTATAAGCATCTTTGAAAAGCTCTTTTATTTTGTTCATTTGCCATATTAAATATAAAAATGATCAGCGAGGAGACCTACAATCAATAAATATCTCCATCTAACATGAACAGTCTGTAAACATTAAAACAAGCGCGATGGTGCTACAGGAAAAAAGTAACAAGGAGATTCTACTAAGCAAACACAACAAAAATGTCAAACTATTTCACATTTGGAAGGTTATGATATTACATATGTATTTTTCGAGACAGGTCTCTTATTAAAGTTTCAAGTTAATCTGTTTTAATATAGATATAAATAAAACTAAGCAGAGTCTCGTCACGCCCTAGGACACTCGCACTATTTAGACGTTTCAAATGACTCCACATATCTCAAAATCTGGACAAAAGATCTTAGATTTATCTATGAATCACATGTTAACTAATGATATTAATCTTATATCTAATATATTTCTCTATGTCTATAAGCCGGTCATCGTAGGGTAGGCAGGGCGGCAGCGCCCAGTCGCCACTGCAACTCCGATGAGGACTCAACTTAGCATACGCTCACGAATTGGATCCAGATGCCTTGATAAAGCTGTTCCCGGATTCTTCACTTGAGAGCATCTTCATCTTCTTCTTATGCACTGACTGCACATGTTGTTGTCCCTGACGATTCAACTTTTGAAAATCGGAAATTAGTGAACAATAGCTACATGCTAACTGAAATGGTTCCTACAATTTTTTTTAAGTGATGGATGGGCTATATCAAAAACGATTAAAAAGTATGTAATGCTATTATTTAATAAATCTATGCGTATATTTTTTTTTACTATGCATAACATGCATATGTATTATTTTAATACTACCTTAATACACTATGTATTCAATGTGCTATTAAAACACACCTACACACGTACCTTACACACAACATCCTTGATCAATCACATTTTGAAATTCAAATTTAGAAGATTTATAAAAGATACATACGAAATTTCGTACATGAACTACTAATTAATATATGCTACAAAGAGGCAACATATTCATGTTCATAACCACCCAACCCAGCAGACCGCAAACAGGCCTATTCTCGAAAGAAAAATCGCCTCAACGATTCGTAGGTACGACGTACGCACTCACACAAAATCATAGACTAAACTTTAGTTACAACAAGCTGACACTCTGTTATTAGAGAGGTCCACGTAAACCGAGTTCCCTTTAATTTTCTAACGTTTGTTCAAAGTAATTTTGTAGGAACAGTCGGAACAGGTGCACTAATTAAACATGAGATGTAGTGAAGCCAACTAAATGAGCAGGTATCTGGTATTGCATTGCTTTCCCACTGTATATTTAGATACCCACATAATTTTAGCATTTTATAAAGGAGGTAGAAGTGGCCGGGTTTAAAATAAAGAGAATATGGACTATCAACAACGGTTAGTAAAGTTTTTATACAATATTTAGGCTTTTGCGGCTTCTATGCCATATTAGTCTGAATTGTCAATTTTTTGTAATCAATTTAGTATTAGCTAATGGATCTTAGGGAAATCAAGTGAAACCCCGATATGTAATGGTATTTCTATACTTTCTAAAGCTGTTAAGATATTTGCGTCTCATGTTGCTGAGCTCATGGTGGTACAACTCCTTAGCGGTTAGCAGTTACGATTTATCATGATAGGCGTACATCATTGCAGATGGTTATCTACTTTATTAGTCATTTATATAAAATATGCTTTAATTTGGCACATGTATTGGACTAAATTGAAATAAGTACTTCAGAATAATCGTGTTATAGAACCATATTTCAGCCGTCTGATCCCAAACGAGGCCGATAGTGCAATACTTTATAGATATTATACATACATTTTCCTTAACTTGATTCTGAATCAAGCTTTATAGTGAGAATTATTAAATTATAAGCTAATTTAAAATCACCAGTACGCTGAATCCATAACATTTATTTTTTATTTTTATTGGAATAGACGTTTGTCTTCCAACTCACCTCATGAAAAAATGACGATGACAAAGAATATGGTGCACGTATATTCAAGAGAAACCAATTCACTCTACTTCTGAAGGTTTTACGATTTTATATTATAGTTTTTAAATAATTTAAACTTTAAATTTAACTAAGTAATGTCTAATAGCTAGAAGTTCTACATTCAGGACTGTATACTGTACTATATTTAGAAGAAATGAGTGAGTATTTAGTTACCATTAAGGGGAAACCATTACTACCCTTCCGATCTAAGGTTTTGCGTTTGGCGTCAAAGAAATGTCATGTTTAACATTTCAGCAATCAATATATCAACTGATTGCGTAATCTCGTCGTTAGCTTTCTAGTTGCAGCTAACAGGAAACATTCAATTCATCATTCTGCCACGTAAGATATTTCGGCATGAGATATGACCATTTAAATTAATTTAGATCTGCCATGTCTCCTTCTTGGACAACGCCTTACGTCCGTACGTCGTTGTTACTTAAAAAACATACTTTTTTAAGATAATCGATAGTTAGACACACAAAAAATCATGCAACCTTGAGATTTTACTTTAAAAACGTAAAACAAAACCAGTGCCAACCAAACTATGGTATGAATAGCTGACTAAGATCTTCAACGATACACGTGTCGTCGTCCTTAGGTTAGTAAGCAAACTTCATGTTTATTTGTCGATCGACTCACTTGCTATTTTGCTAAGTTAGCTATTATCAGTTTAACACTACAAGATGACTTGGGGGCTAAACTGCTAATAATAAAATAAATAGATTTACAGTTGAGTTATAATCGATCACTGTGTAACATACTTGAATAATGTTTAAAAAAAAAACAAAAATAACACAAATGGAAATAAACTGAATACGAAACCCTACAATGAAGAAGTTTCCATATTTTTTAAAATAAAATAGACAAATGAAAGAATCAATAAAATATCTCAAGAAATGAGAAAGTTAAGGGACTTTAAAGTTGCGCTTGCAAGAATAATTTTGTTACCCGCAGCGCTCAATCGTGTGACGTCATTTGACTTAGACGACGCAACACGTATTCGCCGAGTACGTACAAATTTATTGTCGTGTAGTTGATTACAGAAGTTAAATAAAGACTACAAATATTGTATTGTTCCTATATGTTAAAGCACAACAGTCCAAAATTCGATTTTTTTTTCGTGTACCATATAATATAACAACAAGTAAAAAGTGGTGCAAACTAATCAAGCGTTATTTAATTGGCCCTAAAAACACTAAATATGTGTGTAAAGATCATTTGTAAGTGTAAGTAACTATTAATAATAACTGCCTATTTCTGATTGATACATCTTTTGCGTCGTGAGTAGGTTCGGAATAACTAATTCCGTAAAAATAAGTATATACTTTATGTAATTGTATTTGTTAATTACTTTATATGTATGTAAGTACTGTAAAATTCGAATATATTTACAGGTTGAAAATGACAGAAAATTTAGTCAAACATCGACTGGTTGGGGAAACATTAAAGTAAAAACCCAACATATGTCCTCATAAATTTGATAGTCGAAATGCGGTGAAATCTCAAATAGAAATATAGGAGCATATTAAAAAGACGTCGAATTGAATTTTATGAAATCGATTTACAAAAGAAGTACCATCGACTTCAAATTAATCCCCTTCGTTTCAACCTTTTGCAAGGATTGATGATGAATCAGATAATCATCCAAAATAAAAAGAGAAACAAAGAAGTTCAAGTAAATATAAAATTTCACAGAAAAATGAAGCAGTGCACACAATCATAAGAAGGAACAGTGCGAAGGATACAGGAAATAAGTACTCCCAAATGGTTTATGAATCTCCTCAGCACGCTCCATCGAAAATATTGATATCTTCTCTAAACAGTTCTCCTTCAAAAGCATCATTATAAACTATATATACTAAATATATCAATATATACTCATAAATAACAAAGAAACAAACGACTGTACGTAAATAAACACGAACGAAGCATGAGCCCTAGCGCGTCTCTGAAACTAATAGTTGAATGATTCGTGGTGCGGTTCGAATAGGTCAAATGACGTCACAGGCGAATCACAGACGTTCCGTACTTAACTACGTAAACTTCAATAATCTATTTCTAAGTCATTTATTAATGGATTTCAAAAATTCTTTCAGTGGTCTATTAGTGTTGATCTATATTTTATTACCATTACGTTGAAAGCCTTGCCGCCATAGTGTGGGTCACCATGCTGCATTGACTAGACATGCAATGAGGATGGTGACCACCACTCTTGGACTCCATTTATTGCTTACCATCAGGCAAAGTGGAGTCATTATGGTAGGCTTACAAATAAAATAATAATAATAATAATAATAATAATAACTTAGATAATAATATTAATAACATCATGAAACTTCTCCATTGCAAGGGACTATAAACACTGACAGATCATTATAAAAATATGAGATAAATAATAACCTATTTCAAACGTTTAATATACTCTTAACAATTTACGAGTCGTGTATCAATGTCAAGACCAACAAATAATTTAAATTTACGAGGTAGCGCTGGTTTCAGCTTCCCCTGTGCTTCGCAAGAGCAGGGAAGGAAGTTAAGACATGACAGACACTACTCATCTATGAAATTACGAGAATACAAAATAAGATCAGTATTTCTGTTATGCAAGATTAACTCGCCTGGTCTTAATAGACACAGCATGACAAAAAGTCATTTCTGACTGCTCTCGGCTTCTACCATGATTTTTGTATAATTTTCGTAAACCTTACTTACATCACTACAGATAGTGTGAATTTATTTATCACAACCACAACTTAATTTTTAAAATGCAAATTGCAGTTGGTTTGTTTGAAACGTTTTCAGGGTACAGAAAGGACAATGCAGCTAGGATAAAGAAGAAGACAAATATCGCAAAATATGTATACTTATATTTTGTATTTTAAATGTCAAAAATAAAGCCTCGGGCAATTATGATTAGCAATTAATTAAGGACCCGAAAAGCGACGTCGTAACGTTCATCGCGTCCTTAAGATCGTAACGTGATGAATATAGCCTATGGCCTTAATCAATAAACAAACTCTGCCTCTTTATGTTATTAGTATAGATGTAATGACAGTCGGATATACGTCCATCAAGGCAGCTATTAAGGATGGATAAATAAAACAAACTTAATTCTAGTTAAAGCCAGTAAAATGTTATTTTTTTTTGTTTCAGCTGAAAAATGACGATTCGGAGTATGGCCGTCACCGATGCACATGATAGGGACAAGAGAAGTTGTTGTAAAAGGTACGTAATTATCAAATATTTTAAAGAATTGCAACAATACCTTACAGTAATTCATGTCATAGATAGTAAAAAATAAACTGTCTGGCTGGTAACACCAACCGAATTCTACCACAACATGTGCATGGTTCGTTTTTACTTCAAAACTCATCAAAGCGTTACCTTACATAATTACTTATTTAGTTTTAATAACTGAAATATTTTTGTCGTGGTAGAGCCATTCTTAGGCATGAATTTACATAATTTATTAATCTTTTTTATTCGCTTGTTTGGCATTCATCTTTCAAAAAACAGATGACGACAGACGAATAGAATCCAATCAACAGACCGAATCGAGAAGTTACGATACACAAAATCGGATAGAATCTATAAAAAAGCCTGGCTTCACTATTGATTAGTGAGTTTGAGCAATCATAGTATACGATACACACAGAGCAATAATATAATAGTTCATGAACATCGGAGTCGCATACCGGTAAGTCGAATTGGCTGTTGCCTGGCAGTCCCAAACTTTTAACATGTCTTTTCGTATAAGGAAATAAATATTAGTATACCTTACGTAAGTAATGTTCTCAGAAATTATAAATTTTAATAATTTGCCAATTCTAATTAACATCCAGTTTCCCAGAATCGTTTAATTTAAAATAAATGAGTACAAAAGTACATTTGTTCAGGAAATACAATATCAATAATCAATTTAATGTGCAGGTAGTAGAGCCACGCTGATTTATTCAGCAGGAATGGGCCGGCTCGACCGGGGCAGTACTACCCTCTCACAGAATACCAGCCTAAAGTGACAACATTCGTGGTGTCGCCTTTCGCTGGTGAGTGAGAGACCGGAGGCCCACATCGATGCAGGGGTGACAGTTATCGTGGTATGTGTGTGAGCAGTGGAGTGCTGTAGAGTCATTGTGAGGGTGGCGTGGATCGAACCGTCGGTCAGGGAGACCCGTAGAAACGGTGGCGCCGCTGGCCGCCCGCGGCATAGAGAGGGGCCCAACCACGGCTAACCACCCTGGGAGGCTGCCCCGTCAGGTCGCGCATAATCCACGGAGTGGCTCGTCGTGCCGGTTGGTGACCGGATGGTGGGACCCGGCGACCACTTCCGGGAGGGTACGGGGGCCCTTCCGTCCGGCGGTTCGGTCACCGTCATGCTTCACCGATACATGATGACACAGCATTTTTAGTCTCAGTTTACATTGCCACGATGACTGTCATGCCTTTTACGCCCCCTTCCTCTTCTATCATGGCAGCTCAAAAAAAGAAAAGTGGTCCTACAGCGGCATCCTCCTCTCCCACCAACCCGCTTTTTGAGGTGGAGTTCACTAACATACGTGGACTCCATGCAAACCTCAGCGCCGTACACCAACACCTCGAGACGGCTCGGCCGGCCATGCTCTTTCTCACGGAGACACAAATACGCCGCCCTGCCGACACGGCATATCTCCACTATCCCGGCTACGTGCTTGAGGAGTGCTTCCTCGCAAGGGCTGGAGTGTGCCTTTTCATCAGGGCGGATGTTTGTTGTCGCCGTCTGCACTGCCTAGAAGACACATCCTTCTCCATCCTTTGGCTCCACGTGGATTTTGGCTCTACGAGCCGGATTTACGTGTGCCTCTATCGCTCCCATTCCGGAGACTCCGAGACAACTCGACTCTTTGACCACCTGAGTCAAGCAGCGGATAAAGCGCAGGAGCAGTTTCCGACCGCCGAACTGGTGTTTTTGGGAGATTTTAACGCCCACCATGAGTCCTGGCTGGGATCTTCCAAAACTGACCACGCTGGTCGAACTGCCCACGCATTTGCTCTCACGCATGACCTTACCCAACTGGTACTCCAGCCCACCAGGATACCAGACATAACGGGTCAAGCGCCCTCTTTGCTGGACCTACTGCTGACGAATCACCCAGCGCAGTACAGCGTATCGGTTCTCGCCCCTCTGGGATCCTCCGACCACTGCCTGGTGTCGACCTCAGTGCCTCTAGTTACGCCTCCACGACCTGTGGTAACAAGGCGGCGGTTATGGCACTACTCGTCAGCAGACTGGGATGGAATGCGGGAATATTTTGCATCCATCCCGTGGGCTCAACGCTGCTTTAAAGATAGGGATCTGTCGCAAAGTGTGTCTGCCGTGACTGACGAAATCACTGTCGGTATGGAGTATTATATCCCCTACAGTGAAGTCGCCAGCACGAAGACCCGTCCCTGGTTCAATCGCGAGTGCATCCGGGCCGTTGCTCAAAAGCAGTCGGCCTACCGCGCATGGATCAGGGCCCGCGCACATTGTGACCCAGACATTGATCGCCTAAAAGCAGCACTAAACAGAGCCACTAGGGAATGCAAGAGGGCTTACATCAGAGCAGATGCCCAGCGCATTGCACGGTTTGGTCAAGAACTCGTCGCGTACCCTACGGGTAGCCGTAAGTTTTGGCGATTGGCCAAAGCCGTGCAGTCCAACTATTGCCAACCTTCGCTGCCGCCGTTGAACTACCCTGACGGATCACTGGCCCACGAGCCGCAAGAGAAAGCGAATCTACTAGCTGACCTCTTTGCGGCTAACTCCCGAATCGATGACAGTTGCGCGCACACGCCCACCATTGCGTCCTGCGACTCCGCAATGCGGGATATTCGCATCCGGCAGAGGGATGTCCGTGCGGAGCTTCGGTCACTCGATGTCCGGAAAGCCAGTGGACCCGATGGTATTCCGGCGGTGGTTCTTAAGAACTGTGCACCTGAGTTGTCTCCCGTACTAACGCGCTTGTATCGCCTGTCCTATTCCTCAGGAATTGTTCCGGAGGCCTGGAGAGAAGCGAATGTTCAACCCATTCCCAAAAAAGGCGACCGCTCCGATCCAGCCAATTACCGACCTATAGCCGTCACTTCCATACTCTGTAAGGTGTTCGAGCGGATCATCAACACCCAACTAATCCGCCACCTAGAGGATCACTCCTTGTTAAATGATCGGCAATATGGTTTTCGGCCGAACCGATCCACGGGTGATCTTCTAGCGTACGTCACACACCTTTGGGGTGAGGCTATGGATAGGCATGGGGAGTCCTTGGCCATCAGCCTCGACATTGCCAAGGCCTTCGATAGGGTGTGGCACCGCTCGCTTCTCTCCAAACTTCCTGCATTTGGTCTGCCACCTAAACTCTGCAACTGGGTTGCTGCCTTCCTCGAAAAGCGCCGCATTAGGGTTCTCTGCGACGGTGCGGCCTCAGACTTCCACGAGGTAAGCGCTGGTGTACCTCAGGGCTCCGTCCTATCGCCTACGCTGTTTCTTCTGCATATCAATGACATGTTGGCCCTTGGCAATATACATTGTTATGCAGACGACAGTACAGTGCACGGGCGATATTTTGGGCATCCTACTGCCAAGCTGGCAGACGTTGAGGAAAAACGACAGGAGCTTGTCGCTGAGCTCGACCGGGTCTTGAGCCGCATTTCCCAATGGGGCTGTGAGAATCTGGTCGAGTTCGGCGCCAAGAAAACACAAGCGTGTGTGTTCTCTAACAAAAAGTCTCCATTCCTTCCCCTTCCTACTCTTCAGAGCACTCAACTGCCACTGCAGGATAGGCTTAGTATTCTGGGTATGGATATTTGCCGGGATCTCAATCCGCGCGATTACATCGAGAGTGTCACTAAGGCGGCCTCGCGTAAGCTCGGCGTTTTGAACAAGGTGAGACGGTTCTTCTCGCCCGAGCAACTGTGTCTTTTGTACAAGACCCAGGTTCGCTCCTGCGTGGAGTACTGCTCTCATCTCTGGGACGGCTATGCGCAGTATTTGCTTGACGCTCTCGATCGGTTGCAGCGGCGCGCAGTCCGCATTATCGACTGTCCTGAGATCACCCAGTCTCTTGAGCCTCTGCAGTTGCGAAGAGATGTCGCCTCTATGGCAGTCCTCTATCGCCTACATCACGGGGAGTGTTCTGATGAGCTCTTCCAATTGGTCCCACCTTCTCCCTTCCTCTACAGGACTACACGTGCTGGCCTGAGGAGTCACCGTTTGTGCGTCGAAAATATACGTACCCGAACTAAACGGTTTGGCTCTTCTTTCTTGTGCCGATCGGTAAAAGCCTGGAATTCTCTACCAGCGCACGTGTTTCCTTCCCACTATGATCCCGGGTCTTTTAAGCGGGGCGTGAAAAAGCATCTCACCAGGCCGCCATAGTGTGGGTCACCATGCTGCATTGACTACACATGCAATGAGGATGGTGACCACCACTCTTTGACTCCACCTATTGCTTTCCATCAGGCAAAGTGGAGTCACTATGGTAGGCTAATATAAAAAAAAAAAAAAAAAAAAAAAAAAAAAATTTAATACAATATCATTAAATAGAGGCATCCGTTATTAAAGTTACTTTGTGTCCAGTTATTAATTTGCATATCGAATAACGAGAATTAAAAGTATGTATAGCGGTAACAATTTTCACGACAGACATAATAAATCTTCAATTTGATTATCCGAGTAGTTCTCGGGCGATTAGAATAGGGGCCAGCTCATATCTTCCCGGGGGTATCGTAAATAAAAAACCGGCCCAAGTGCGAGTCGGACTCGCGCACAAAGGGTTCCGTTCCATTATCTATAGAAAAGGCAAAAAAAAACATGTCTGTTGTGTGGCAGCCCCCTTAAATATTAATTCTATTTTAATTTAATTATTTATTTTCAAAGTGAATATATAACTAAATATTCTGTGAATATTTAAAGCGTCTTCACCTATTGCCGTTATCAATATCGAGCAAAAACAAGCAAAAAAAAAAAAACGTTTATTGTGTGAGCTCCCTTAAATATTTATTTTATTCTATTTTTTAGTATTTGCTGTTATAGCGACAAAAGAAATACATCAGAGATACAAAAGAGATACAGCCTGGTGGCAGACGGACAGCGGAGTCTTAGTAATAGGGTCCCGTTTTACCCTTATGGTACGGAACCCTAAAAACGACTAAGGGATCTATTATATATCAGACAGTACATACAGTCAGTGCCCGTTGACGGCAATAGGCTTTTAGCGCTTATACCCTATAACATGAGTGAGTCTAAATGTTAGTTTATGCTGCATGTCTGTCTCTCAGGAAAATAGGCGTCAATCTATGTGAATGTATGATTTATTAATAGTATGTTTATACCAAAATAATAAAAAAATTGAAAAGTATTTTCATATTACAATACATGGTTACTAGGTATGTTCTTTAAGGATTCCTCACTACATAATATACATATATATTCAGTCTAATTAAATTAAAGAAAATGGCGTTGCGATCTCTTTAAGGGCTAGTGCGAACCTGGTGAGGCTAGGCGAAGAGACTAAGAACTAAACAATTTGAAGGAAGTTGTTAAGTAACTGGGTACTTGTGAGTTGTGGGGTAGTTACAATCGCTGCAGTCCGTGAACTTGTTAATACTTTTATTATAATGTTAACAATAAGTTTATTTATAATGCCAGTTGTCAAATAATCGTTAGTCACGTATTTCAGTTACATTATTAGCTGGCTGAAACTTACCACTAAAAATCAATTTATAGTTCTGTGCCATCTAGTGGTAGTTGTAACAACTAAAGCAAGATGCTAATGTTAATGATAATGCTTACTTTCGCTAGATGGCTGTACTACAGAAAAAATTATATTTCTTTATAACCAACTCCTCTATTTTTTTTGAGTTGAGGATGACTATATATATAGTTTTTTTACTTGAACATAGTCGAAACGGCTTCGACCACCACCACTTCTTGTTGACTCAACACATAAAAAGATAAACAGATAATGGCTTGGTCAAAGACAAAGACTTTATCCAGTATACCAACTGGAACCCAATCCTAAGACAAGCATTAGGTAGGTAAATGAAACTTTTAGCAAAATTACTAGTTGGTAATATGTGAACCATGTGTTGTTAGAAATGTAGGGATCAATGTAACTCATTAAAATAATGTCCTATCATAAGTGGATTATAAGTTCAATAAAAAATGTCCGTTATTGCAGTGCGTTATCTTCCAGAGCTAATTAACTTAACAATATGCCTTGACACATTCAAGTGACAGAAAGGAAGCAATAAACATTAAAAATGGTAATAGCAAATTAACAGTGTACTTTAAAATTTTCTTTTACATGTATAGGAAACGAACGCAAGTATAGTGTGCTGACTGCAATAATTTACTAACAATTTATAAGCGCTTCAAGGATAATATTCTTTACTTTAATTATAGTAATAATTTACAAAAAATCAACTAACTATACTTACTTTTCCTCAAACACGTCTGTTTTCCTACATTTATTTAAAAAGCAATATAAAAACGTGTGGCACTCGGGGATTGCCACGGTAAAGCTATTGTATAGTAATGTTTATCAACTTATGCAATATAGTTATTTATTATGCAATATAATATAATTATTTATTTATTTATTATTTATGCAGTATTCTTTTTTTCTTTGATATTAATTCATGTTACACTTTTTGTGCGTGGTGACCGATAAGAAAACATTTTTTTTCTTTTATTTAATAAATGAGAAGTTAATATCGTTTAAAATATTTTTATTATCTTACAATACATCTACATGTATTGTAAGATAATAAAAATAATATTCAGGATTTTTTATCATTGAGACTATAGGTTTATGGTAACTGAAATAAGAAACATATATGATAGATACCTATACACCTATATACTTTCTCACAAACAGCTGCTTACGTATTAGTCCGATTTCGGAGACAAACAATTATAAGAAAACAATTATAAGAAGCAAGAATTGTATAGTTCTAAATTTACTCATTTAATCTTAAAGTCAATTAATTCATCGACAGGTTTTATCCACAATTCTATGTTCGACTGTATGTTTTTTATGAACGATTTCTGGACCACTCGTCCACTGATTTACAATATTTCATTTGTACGAAAGAGTCCTGAAAAACCTGTGGGGGCCCATTGCAACTAAGTCAGAGTTAGCTAGATAGATAGATAATATATATAAATACTTTATTTGACAACCATTTTATAGTATTATACACAGGTGTATGTAACGTGGATGATGATGGATCCCTTTGTTTTGTGTGTAAACCCCCACGGGTCATCACCCCACCGGAGTTGACTGATGGTGGGGTGGTATTTCGGACTCGAATCGACTAAAACCACACGGTATTTCGCCGCAACTGGGTCTATTGCAAGTGACCTGGGACCCAAGGAAGGAGACTTCCAGGAACTCCTGCAGACCTTGTCCCACCTCTTTTGCAAGAGGCGGCCACACCGTGAATTGCGGGGTGCCTTATCCCTCTTCAATTTCATTTGAAACGCGCGCATGGAAGACGTCGCGCCACCGTCTCAGGCCTGCTTCTGCTAGGGCAACGAACAGCCCCACTAGTGGCCCTCAGGCAAGCGGTCATGAAGGCTGGAAATGGAGGCGCTTGTGTGGTGCAGTGTCCTCGCGACAGCCTCCGCAGTGATGGCACTCAGACGTTGGCTCCGGGCCTATACGGCGCAGGTACTTACCGAAGCAGCCGTGTCCGGTAAGTATTTGCGACAACCTGGAGTGGCTGCCATGCCGTGCCCATGAGGATGGATCCCTGGGAAGTTGACCAAAACCCTCCAAGGTCACTAAATATAGGCTAATATTACTTTTGCCGGTCATCAAAAATAAGTTCATTATTTTAATAGAACACTGCATTGTAAACATTTTTTATTATTACACCAAAGTTCTAAATCGATTCTTTGAAATTAAATTGCGGGTTGAATATATTATAAATCCTGAAGTATCACTAGCGTAGATGTAAAGCAGTTTGGTTTTGTCCAACCTATTATATAAAGTTAAAGTTGTGTAAATGTAACTTCGCCTGATCTAACAAACATGTCCTACAGCAGGAATGTTTATCGTAGGCAGGGGCCTTTCATACCTCATATATCACACAACACAACACATATCATTCGGGAGCAGCAGCCGATAGTTCTTCTGCAATTAAGGCATGTGCAATAATAACGCGCAATAGCTTGCCTGCCTATGAAAGTGTCTATGCCTATATACCGTTATATGTTCGAATATAGCGTATATATAATTCGTTACATAGCGTTCCAAATTCAATAGGTACTTATTTTTAAATTATTTCTGTTAATTATCGTAAAATACATAGTAACAGTGGAAGTGGAAAAGCCATACTTAGGGCCGGCTCGACCGGTGCGATCCCACGGCCCCACAGAACACCGGTTGTGAAGTAACGCTTGCGTTGCAATTCCCCGAATTGAGTGAGGTTTCTGGAGGCTCTACTCCCCCCTCCCTTTTACTCTTCCCTCATCTTCTTTCCCCTCCTCGCATCCCCTCCCAGCCCTCATGATCCTCAAAGGCGGGCAGCGCAGTTACGACTCTTGAGTTGCAGGTGTCCATAGCGGTTGTCACTTACCATCATGTGACCCGTCTTCGTCACATGATGGTAAGTGACAACCGTCTGTCGCCCTATAGTATAAAAATAAATTATTTAGCAGGATGTATTTATAGAGATTGCTTTATTTTGATGTATGTATTGGTATTATTTGATTTTGACATATCATGAAACATGGGTTTTTTGAACTTGAGACCGGATCACCCTTATGTGGGCTGTTGAAGTTGATGGTTGACGTTAGGTGGAAAGAAGATTTGATTTTGAAAATTCCTATGTTCCTTTAAAACTTTTGAGTACATCTCTATCTCATTTCAGTCTAAAATCGTATTTGACGCTCTTTGATATGTTACAAGAATACCTTTTGTGACATTAATGACATTGAGACTAGATCCAGACTGAGTTTAGAAACATTTTAAAATTAGAATAATCCACTTGGTTTCGTTTATTTAAAAAAATGTCATCTCCTTTAGAAATATATTATAGGTGCCTACGACCCACTCTCTCTAACCCTCTCTCTCTCCCTCTCTTATGTGACGCAGACGAAGTTGCGTTGGTCCGCTAGTAGTTAATAAACTCTTAGAGTTTGGGCTCATTTGGTTTGTTTCAAAGGGACAAACCAGAGACAAGCACAAGACACCTTAGTGACAAGCTAATTTTCTAGTTTTTTTATATATCATCCCACTCTCGAGTACCGTCTAGAAGTCGTTTTATACCCTTATTGTGTCAATGTTTGATTTATACAAATGAATTTAAGTCCAATCTTAAAGCATTTCTTGTCGAATGGTGCTTCTATTCAATTGATGGTTTTATGAATTGACATGATAATATAACTTGCATTGACATTTGTAAAAAAATTATCTCTTGACATGAAAACTTAATTTTTAATTTTGACATAAGTACTAGTAATTTAATATTTTTGTCTGTCTGGAATTAAAATTATTTTATAATTTACATTGTTACTTATTAGGTTTATTATAATGTATTATTTGATTAATGTTATTTTAGTTGTTAATAGATTTAATTAAGGTTAAGTTAATTGTATTTCAAAACAATGTAATATACTAAATAAATTAATTAATAAATAATTAGTTTGACTGGCCTATTGGGCTACTAGTTAGCGATGCTGACAGGAAAAATATTTATGTGATGAGCATGATCGTTTGTTCTGCTGATATTTATCTTTAATATGTATGTTTATACAAATATATAAATAAGTATGTTTTTCAGCAGTCTGGTTATCATAGTACAAACTTTACTTGGTTTGGGATCAGACGACCGTGTGGGAGATGTGTGGAGTTCTTAATATTAATGATTACATCATATTTTGGCGCTTCTACGAATGTGTTAAAAGTATACTGCTACTAACTAGAAGTGTAATATCCGGCAATATTTACGTAAATAAAATTGCCATGTCCGACACAGTTTTATAAGGTGATAAGAGACATTCGGCACACACAAAATGCATATTTCTTAGTAAATACATATGTGCCTACATACATAACATAGAGTAGACAGAGTCGCCTCAAACGACCCTATTTTCCTAACCTTGATTGAGTAACCGGTGCAAGCCTGCAGCATAGCAGCACAACAGTCATCTAGGCGTTGTTTTTTCTGTTTACTCTATAAGGGACGGGTGAACAGACGGGTCACCTTATGGTAAGTTACAACCGCTGTCCATGGACACCTCAAGAGTCGTATGTGCGCTGCCCGCCTTTGAGGGTGATGAGGGATGGGGGATGCAGGGTGGGGAAATAAGAGAGGGGGGATGAGGACTTGGGAAAGGGGAGGAAGAAGATGAGGGGAGGGGAAAGGGGAGGGGGGAGTTGAGCCCCCGGAAACCTCACCCAATTCGGGGAAATGCAACGCAAGCGTTACTTCACAAACGGTTTTCTGTGAGGCCGTGGTATCGCACCGGTCGAACCGGCCCTATCGTGCCTAAGCATGGGTCTACCACTGTTAATATGTATGACTGTATACATACACTGTGAAATGAGTGAGGTCTCCGGAGGCCCAAAATCCCCCACCCCCCTAATGATAGCGCTGTTAACGAAAAGGATACCCCAGGGGGGTACCAGCGCTAGCGTTGGAGAATCCCCCCCTGGACGTCCACCCACAGTACGGATTATGCCTGAGCGTGGACGCCCAGGCTGCCCCTCGTACTCTGGGGGGGGCTCAACTGCGCTCTCAAAATCTGCTCGGGGCAAGAGAAGGCATACCATGGCACCCCCTGTCACGTTTACCGTGGATTTTTGTAACATCAGGGGCTTACATTCGAACCTCGACACTGTCTACCACCACCTTGAGACAGCAAAGCCGGCCTTGCTCTTTTTAACCGAGACGCAGATATCATCTCCAGCGGACACATCCTACCTCTGCTACCCTGGGTACGTTCCTCCTTTGTTCCTAAGGCTGGTGTATGCGTGTACGTTATAGATGATATCACTTCTCGCCGCCTCGGCAATCTTGAAGGTAGGGACCTCTCCATCTTATGGCTACGTGTAGACTGCGACGACCATCCCCGCATCTACCTATGCCTCTACAGGTCCCATAGCAGTGATGCCGAAACGGACCGACTCATCGACCACGTCCAAATGGCTACAGACTCAGTGCTCCAGCAGGTCCCATCCGCAGAGATCGTGATTCTTGGCGACTTTAACGCCCATCACGCCGAATGGCTTGGTTCGCGCAAAACCGATCATGCGGGAAGATCTGTTCACGATTTCGCCTTGGCATATGGCTTGACGCAGCTGGTAGCAACGCCTACGCGAATCCCAGATGCAGAAAGCCACGTGCCTTCACTGTTGGATCTTCTGCTGACCTCACATCCTGACGGCTACAAAGTATCCGTTGAGGCCCCTCTTGGCTCTTCGGACCATTGCCTGATTAGGAGTATGGTGCCACTCGTTCACTCGCTGCGGCCGCGAGTTACAGGCAGTCGCCGCGTATGGCACTATAGGTCAGCAGACTGGGATGGAATGAGAACATTCTTTGCATCCTACCCATGGAGGCAGGTTTGCTTCTCGCCGGATGATCCCAATGTCGTTGCTGACTCTGTCGCGGATGTTGTGCTTCAGGGTATGGAACTTTTCATTCCATTCTCCCTGAGTCCCACAGGTGGCAAGTCCCAGCCTTGGTTTGGTCGAACCTGCAAAGCGGCGTCCCGCCGAAAGCAGGAATGTTACCAAGCATGGGCTAATGCAGCGACAGCACGGGATGTAAAGACCAGCACATTAAAGAAGCAATTTTGCCTCCAGGTCGGCAGAATTGAAAGTAAATTGTGTATGGCTCCGACTATCTACAATAAACTACCAAAATCATGGAAATTACTGACTACTTTTATTATAAAAAATAAACTTAGCAATTGAATTACTGAAAGGGCTATGATATATCCGAATTTATGAAAAAGGACGGTGCTCTTCATTTCTGAAGTGATGATGTTGAACGTATATTTTGTTAATCTGCAAAATACTTGTGGAGCAGTATCTGATACTTACAATTAACGTTACCTATCTATATCTTTGACATCCAATTACAGCTGGCGAATTAAAATACCATTGTAAATATAATTGATTGTATAGGAAATTATTTTAAATGAATCTATTTTGTAAGGCTCTTACTGTATTACTACAAATACTAAATAACGCGGCCTACGCGCCGTTTCCTGAAACCAATTTGTATGCCACTAAATGAACATGACTGAAACTTTTCTTTAATGTGTGTACACAATATTTATACAAATAAAAATAAAATCCAAAAAATATCCCACTTACGTAATAGGCGCGAGTCTATTACCATCAACGTTGGAAAAGGAATGTGAAAATTGGAATATATTAAAAAGTAAATAGAGGACAGTAGGGAAGACAAGGAATACTGTTTATATGACTGGATAAGGAAGCAATAACTCAAGCAGGACAGATTGCTATGTAACTTGTACTAGCTGTTGCCGGGAAGTCCAAGTTTTAAGAGAAATTTTAGGGGAACTTTAAAACTTTCTTATATTTTAGTAACCGAGGTGCATAGAATAGTCTAATGATAATTTTAATAGTCTATATTCAAGTTTAATTTATAACGTAGATAAAATAGGTATGAATAATTTGTGACTGACGAATCACTGTTCAACAACCTCATCAAATAAAAAAACCAAGATGTCGTAAAAAATATAGCGTCGGCGTCAGTTTTCCTCAATCATCTTTGTTTTTTGCTTCAGTACTTTACAAGTGAGTCAATGATAAAGAATACGAGTCATCGTTACAAAGACTTGAGTTATACATGTGAGATCTGTCTAGTAAATGTACTGCATTCTGAAATTAACTGAACCAATCATATTGCATTCTATCTCATGATATGTGAAGAGAATGCAATATGATTGGTTCAGTTGAGATAAACTATTTAGAGTTTCATTTTGAAAAATTTAACAAAACTTTAAATAATCAAACATTACCTAAATACAAACGCAATTAAGTTCCTTTAGACAATGGTGCGGGTTATGCTGCACACCTCCCTAAACTAAAGTTTATCTAAAATTCTCTTAGGCTAAGACATTCCGAATAGATGTGACATTTTCTTATTACATCGAATTTGACTAAGTTGAGTTACTTAAGCAGTTTTGGTCACTTATCTAAATCCAAAACGTTGAATTGTTTGTACTTTTTTATTGAGATGGAGACCACTAAATATAAGAAGCAAGAATTATCGCAGCCATATTTAAAACATGCTGAAAGTTCAGCATCATAGCGGTGTATCGAAATCGCACTCAGTATGTAAACAGGATAAGCCAAACTGCACTTACAAATTTATTTATTTTATGTTCTCGACAGATAAGATGTGCCAGTAAAATATTTTCTAAAGAAACGCACAGTGGTCGTGCCAATTGTTCAAGTAATACCACTTGCTTCCGCATTACAAAACTTTAGGCAACATGCAACATTCTAGTTTGACTGAGTTATAAGTTAGAATAACCTATTGACCTGATTCACTTACAAAAAAAAAAATATTAATATTTTTGATACTATAAGATTACACAATAATCAAGCTGCCTTCAAACTGGATTACTAAATAGACCAAGTTTTGGAATGGGCTTAGTGTTTGTGGTAAAAATGTAGTGCACTGCGAATGCGAAAGTAGTTGTCTGATCCAAAAATCTCACCCACCTCTCATTTTAATTTTAAAGCAATCACTGTATATTTTGTTTTAGTACCTCATATGTACCGAATGGAAGAATGTTTGGCTATTCATTCTTATCACGATAGGAACAGTCTGAAAAAAAATATAATTGTTTTTCAGATGCACATAACGCTTCCAAAGTATGATATACTTATGTAACATCTTATATGATTTCGGTGACA
The DNA here is from genome assembly GCA_947561695.1 of Tyria jacobaeae. Taxonomy (NCBI): domain Eukaryota; kingdom Metazoa; phylum Arthropoda; class Insecta; order Lepidoptera; family Erebidae; genus Tyria; species Tyria jacobaeae. Next base: position 14,367,562 of record OX387219.1, on the reverse strand, counting down.
TAACCAGTTTTTCTAATAGAGCGTAAAGAACATACTATTATTAGTTACAGTGCTTATGATTTACATAATTAGAAATTGGCTTGGAAGTCGTTGTATTAATATTATTTAAGTAAGTAAACAAATAATTTTACTGTGTAATTTCATCAATGTTTAGATAAACCTACGAACAAATGCTGCTGCCGACTGTTTTTTGTTTTAATAACCAGTGGGTAACTGGTTCTTTTAAAAAAGAGGTTAATAGCGAGAAAATGTAATAGGAAGTATATCTGCTGTTTTCGCATTTGCCGTAGTCCAGCCAAAATAGCAATGTGCATATAGTACAGAACAGGAGGCTGATAGGACCGATATCACTGTATACTTATGGCATATATATTGTAACATGGTACATGGCCGCCTCGTTCTAGAAAACCGGACTAGAAAAACTAATATAATGGACATAAATCACACACACTAGGTCACAAAATTTTACAGTTTCTAATGTAAAGAAAGGCAAATAATTACAATTTAAATTTCTTCTGGCTCCTGGAAGCTTCGGTATTAGTCCAGACGATGGTCAGTGAGTCACTTAACTTGGGCAGCTCGAGCCGAAGAGAGAGCTGCGCGAGGTACTCCATCCACGTCCTGTAATGTTATTAAAAGATGTTTAATTAAATAATTCCTCCTCTGTTGAGAGGAATGACAGCATAATTTACTTTTAATAGTTCAAATACCAGAATACTTGCTGGTGTGTGTTTCTTTCATGTCTAAAGGGACCTTTAACCGCTTTACAGTAACCTTGCTAACATCTATTTTGTAGTAACTAAAAAAGATAAGCACACAAATTTCTTTGTTTGCCTGTAAGTGATTGATTATCACAGTGAAGGATAGTACACAAATTTAATTTAGTGGCTTTGCAGACTTAAAATTTTTGCTGCATCACCGTGTGCAAACACAGTTTATTTTAAGAGATGCGTCATCAGTATACTAACCATATTTTTTTCCTATTCCATAGAGAATTATTTTAACACGTGTTCAGTTTGACGTAGTTTCACTAAAGCTACTTTATCCACTATTGTATAGACACTAACTATTGTATACTCACTTTGACGTCGTCATTAATCTTAGGATATTGTATATATTTTTTTAAGAAACGATTTTAAGTTCACCAAGTTAGTGGCAGAGCCTTGATTAGGTACGTAAAGGCAAGCTCGACCGGACTTATACGACGGCCTCATGAAAAACCGTCTGTCAAACGTTGTATTTCACTGAGTGAGTGAGAGGTAGCAGAGGTGCAACTCCCCCCTCCTCTTTCCACTTCCTTCTTGATTTGTAGTTGTCCATGGAAGACACTTATCATCAGGTGACCCGTCGTCCCATTGAGACATAAAAAAACAAAGGGTGTGGTCTAACTGCTCCCTGTTGTTACTTGCTATGTTAACTGTTCATTGTGTAAGTGCCCAATGTGTATAATTATGCAATGGACTGTAGCGCCTCTTCTAAATAGCAGATAAACATAATCCAGCTAGTTGTCCTGGCTAGGGTCTTTATTGAGGTAAGTAACTACTTCTGAAGGAGTTTAAAACCACTCTAAAATTAAATATTGCTGACTAGCTGTTACCTGCTATTTAAACATAATATTTATTTAACAAAACATTTTTCCGACATAAAATGTCCTAGGTCCTAATATGCTAGTCGTTTTTTATATCTATCTCTGCCAAATGTGATACATATCTATTCAAGCGTTCTGACGTGATTAAGAAACAATCATACGTCCAAACTTAGGCATTTATATTGATAGGTATATAGTAAGATTATAATAGTAGTGAAATAAATAATTTTAAATCATGCAACGGTCCACTTAGTACTGTATGTCTACACGAAGATTTCATATAGGTACATATATAAATACATACAACAAATAAAAAAGTCACACACGGTGTGATACGAAACTAAGCAGAGCTTGTACTTTTGTAACCAGACTGCTGATAAAGATACTTATATATTTCTAAATGTATACATGTTATAGATAAATTACACCCAGACACAGAACAAATACAGGTGCTCATCACACAAATATTTGTCCTGGGTGGGAAACGAATCCACGACCTCTGCCTTAGCAGTCAGGGTCACTAACCACTAGACCAATAGGCAAACAAAAAGCCAGGCAATATAAAGCTACGTTCACAGATCGGTTAAATGACAATTCAACCATCAGGTCTTTTACTGACAATTTTTTGCCCAGAATTCTGCTCGGTAAATATCAGTTCATTCTAGTAATGCAATGAGTCAATCCAATCCGAGAGTTGACTGTTTCGACTTGAATGGGAATACATTCCAGTGCGGGTTCGTATTATTCCAGTTACACTCCAGATCTGGAACCTGGCAACTGGATGCAACTGCTATTAGAATAATGTAAACCGGGCATCATAGTGAAAAGTGTGACAAATAAACGAACAACATTAATATGTTATATATAATAAATTTCATACTATGACAAAGTTGTACTACTGTATTATCTATACTGTGGCGGCTATCAATCTCAGCATCACACAATTTAAAAGGTGGTAATAATACTTTGACAGTCAGTTGCGATTGCCGCTCAGGTGCGAAAAGGCGTATATTAACGGTTTACATAATAACTTGTGTTTTAGTGAATATAATAATTAAAAAAAACAGTGACTCTAAATATAAATTAACAGTTAAAAGTGGTAATCAAACTGTATGTAATAAGTGATTATAGTATATTTTTTTCAATTTATTTGTAAGCCTATATTCAATATAGTATCCGTGTGTATGTGAGTGTTCTTAGTATAAAAAGTATGACAAAATAATTCATAACTACATAATTATTGTCATAATAATCTTACAATTCTTTACACTATTTCATTCTTAACTCCACAAATGCTAAAAAATATGATAAACAATTAACTACATTATAAATATCGAGTGTGTGTGTAAAAGGATGCATATTGCCACCTTGGTAACATAAAATGGCCTATATTTATCACCGTAGTCTCTAAGGACGCTTTAACATGCATATACTTCCTACCTTCATACATACACGAACTCACGTCTAACTCGCTATCGAGGCAGGAAGGGACCGCAGATTTATAGTGGTAGAGCCATGCTTAGACACGAATGGGCCGGCTCGACCGGTGCGATACCACGGCCTCACAGAAAACCGGTTCTAAAGTCAACCCTTGCGTTGCATTTCTCCGTAATGAGTGAGGTTTCCGGAGGCCCAATTCCCTCTTTCCTCTCTCCTCATCTTCCTTCTTCTTTCTTATCTCCTCATCCCCCCTCTCTTCTCTCCCCTCCCAGCATCCCCCATCCCTCATCACCCTCAAAGGCGGGTAGCGCACTTACGACTCTTGAGTTAGAGGTGTCTATGGACGGCGGTTGTCACGTACCATCAGGTAACCCGTCTGTTCGTCTGTCCCCCTATAGTATAAAAAAAATATCACACCAATTTCTTCTATGCTATCTACCACACGAGTATCCTCTACTGCCTCTTACAATCGCAATCGTTTCAGATGCGCCTCCTCTGATATGCGCTTTCTTTTCTTCCCAATAATACTCTATAAGATATAAAGACGGGTGTTTAAATATACTCATTTACGCGTTAAAGCGCTTGCTTTACTTTTTAAGCTTAACATTTAAAGTTCATACAAATTTTGAAACAGCATAAATCAAATTGGTCTACATAACGTCATATAATACAACCTTGGAAATATAGAGTGTGCTATTCCAGACTATAATCCATCTCCATGAAAATTATATCCAGATGTGCCTATTCAGCGTAATTGAGTGACAAATATTCTTAAAAATATGCATTGATAACCTACAGTACACTTTAGGTCCCACACAGTCTTATTATAAAAAAAGAAAGCGTACCCGAAGTATCTATTGTAATCGATACTTTAGGTACAGCAACACAGCAACAGCAACGACAGTAAATTGGGACCCAAAAACGATCTGTGTCTCGCATGTTAAAGTATGTACTGCAAAGTCAGAGATCATAGGTTCGATTCTCAAATAACATACATCTATGTATGTACGTATTAATAAAAAGAAGGTTCTAAGTAGGGCTTAGGTGGTATGACAACTCATCCTATAAAATACAACAAGGTAAATTTCCCCTTTCTTAAATCTTTTGATGTTTTTCAGGTGTGTTGGAAAAGACAAAAATATAACCTACATGTTCATACATTTAGTGACAATAAAATTAACAAAACTGATATCTTTCATAGATACATATGATTATCCATATTCTAGAAAGTATTTACTGGCTAAAATCTATGTTAGTTTAAATCTACTAGCACTGTATAATTATATAAATTAATTTAATAGACGAATAATTTAAAATTGTGCACCATATAATGTTAATATATCTTTGAAAAGCACTTTTAGAAAATGTGTTATGTTTAGATATAGAATCAAATTCAAAACATAATAATATGAAATTTTAATATGTACAAAGCGTACAACAACCAGTAAAGCCTTGTAATTTTCAAACAAATGTACGTAGGCTTATCAAAATGGGTCAGTTTAGTTACCTCTAAGAGTATAAGAAAAAAGTAGTAGTAGATGTAAAAATCTTTGAACCTTTGTGTTCTTACCAGGTTTTTAAACTTTAATAAGATAATTGACTGTCAGGGCAAATTATTTTCGCTTCTTATGAAAATAAAAAATAATACCAATACCTTGTAAGGCCGCAATAGCCGTCAGCAAATCATTTTATAACGTACCTACTAATAAAAAGATGATTCAACATTTTTAACACTTTAATTTTATTATACGAGACTATTAAATAAACTATTAAACACAACAACAACAACAAAAGGTACATTTAGACTGATCTTGATACTTGATGGGAAAAATGCTGGTCTTTTAGACGTATAAATGCGCGGTGTTGCATTACACCGCGCATTTATACGTCTAAAAGACATAAGCGGTCTACAACGTTTCCTATTGTGAGTACTTGTTAGCTCCTATCTCCATCCTTCAAATATTATCGCTGTTACATTCCGCTATAAATCAAGCAGGAAAAATTTTTGATATTTAAGCAATAACAATTAAAAACTTTACCTTTGCATGAAATACTCCGAAAGATATAAAAAATTCTACTGAAGACTTTCGTATTTAAAGTTAGGAGGCGTTCATGAGTCCATTAATATGATGTATTTAGGCTACTCGGAAAGAGAAGTAAGTTCATTAGAAACTGCAAAAACTTGACCATAAACAATTATACGTTCACCTTTCTCTTATTTAGTTTAATTTAAACCTTATATGTATTATTTATAATATTCATGACTGTTTTTTGGCACCAACCTCAATTTTTACAACATGCGGCACAAATTTTCAAACCTTCTAGGCACACAAATAACAAGACTTATTTAGAATAATAACAGCTCATTTGATTATTGAGTAATCAGCACATACATACGCACGTCTTTTAATATCAAACCATAGAAGTAGTAAAAACGATATTTTATGGTATTGGCATGGTATTTATGACGTAAATGTTTGCAGATGCAGTGACGCAGTTTAGTTACTAGTACGACCTTAAACAAATACATATATGTATTCTATAAACACTAGTAATAACATCACACCTCGAATCCGTAATAGAAAATCTCCATGCGTAAAATTTTGTTGACGTCAAAAGGCCGTTTAGTATATTTTCATAATATTAATAGTTAGTGATATTAACTATGTTTAATAAAAAATTAAGACTCCTTAAATTAAAGTAATCAAGTTAATAAAAAATCACATAAAAAGCTATCAATCTCATCTTAAAAGATTAAGAAATAAGTTGGTCCTATTTAAGAATAAAATATTCAGCCTTTAAGGTGGAAAATTGAAGAATACATGTAACGAATACACGGTATCTTCGTCATTCCTGATTTAATTTTAATAGTTCTTTTTTTTATTTGTTGTACTTAAGGTACAGTGGTGCAGTTTTCCTAGAAAATATTCCGCCTCTAGGGTGAAACATAAAGGGATTAAATATAGCTAATTCTAAAACATATCAGAAAAAGGTATATTGTCGTAGTTGAAATGGCTATTTTTAGGTCACTTTTAGTAAAGTTGACATAGCATTATTTACAACATCAAGTAATGTTTGAAAAGACAGTTGTGACTAAATCTTTACCCCTCATACGGTATTTATTTCCATGACACAACAAGCGTCCATAAGATAATTTTACTTACTGTGTAACGCAAGTAAACCTTGTTTACCTATAGGTATTCACCAGTATTAGCCACCATCAATTATTTATTTATGTATTTGCTTGAAATATGGTACATAAATAGTTGTTACGCTCACGAATGACAAATGATCAAGACATATTTCACCTATTGTAATAAAGGAGTTTAGATTAAATTTATACGTACATATGTTGCAAGTATACGTACAAATATAACAAGTACGACAAGATCATTGCTTAAAATAATCTTTAATAGAATACAAACTTTCGTCTTTCATCCCATTTATACGAGGCAGTTTGGTGGTGATACCTTTTAGAAAACTATTAAAAAGAGTGGGTCCATGTATACATATTTAAAACAAAACAGCTCTAATTGTGACACCGGCATTGAGTAGTCTGTCTCTTATTTTTAGTGGCATTGCTTTAAAAAGAAAACGGATGATATTTAACAACTAAATTTGTCGACTTCATATATACGGTAAGCGACGGGTAGTAATTGTTGAGACAATGGCTTTCGAGATTCAAACCATTTTTAACCAAAAAAAAACACCAACACATTTTTTTCTGCGGAATGAAGACCCTCATTATTTCAGAATCCACCAATGCATATCGAATGATTGAGCACAATTAAAGCGGCTTGTGTAGAGCGCAAGAACAAATTTATTTATTTCGATACATACAATGTCAGTATAGTTCTTAAACGTAAACTGTGCGTGTAATGTTATTTCTAGAAATTTCGAACTTTGTGTTTGTTCAACTTCATTGTTGCTATATTTAACATTTAATTCTATTCGTTCACTTTTAAATGTCTAAAACTGTATAAATTTTGTTTGTGCAATAGTTATTTTATTTTTTATAATTATTTATTTTATTTATTAGCATAGCAAGTAATAATTTCTTGCAATGTATCGTTAGGTTTAGTGCTGTAATAATTTGATTTTTACATCCGCGAATAAAATGCAATCATGAGGTATTGATTGTTAATATATGAAAGAAACAATAATGGCCCCAAAATGCTTCCCTGGAAAACACCTGAACAATTTATACATTGCTCTGAGTCTGCACTTTCTATGGATTCAGAAACCTTATTAAATTTAGTCATAAAACGTTTAACTAAACCGTTTTATATTGTTTGAATATGATTGAAGCCATTGTGAAGGCAAACCTCTCATACCATATTTTTCTTAAATACAACGCTTTGCTGAGATCCAGAAACAAGACAGTGGGCACTTTAACAGTTGTGTACATTTATCTTATCTGAATCTATACTGTTATTTTGCTAGGATGTTGTGTTTTTCCAAGAAATTAAGGTGCCTTTTGTACATAACCCGTTCAAAATTTTTCGATAGTACAGGTGTATTGTGCATTAACTATGGACCTATATTTTTTAATTTACCTAACCTTTTTTTATGTAGAGGTTTTACAGTTAACAGTTTCAGATTATCGGGAAAACAACCTAGTTCAAAATTTATAATATGCGCTAAAGGCTCAGCTATATAGTTTACGAAGGAACGTTACTTACGTTTTAGAAGGTCAGAATTTATATTATCATAACCAGCAAACTTAGTATTACTTATTTCTTTTAAGGTTTTATGTAAATTCGTAGATTATAAATACGTAGTATAGTCATTGTTATAAATAAATATTAGTTTATAAATATCGGTATTTGTTGAATTATTTACTTTAGTCAATGAATGTCAATTCCTATTGGTACTAAATTAACATTATCAATAATATTATTTATATATTCCCCTGTCTATATTACGGTAGACAACTTCCCATGTGGTCTTACCTTTGTTTTTAGAACGAGAAGTATGCCTTAAATTGCATACAGACTGAACATTATTAATCGATTTCTTCAAAATGTTATAATATTTTTGAAATTTCATTTAAGTATTGTTTTTGTGGAAATAATATTTGTATTTTAATTTGCGTTTAGTCTTACAACTCTTTTTAAGTCCTTTCGGTGTTAAAAACAAACCATTCGAGACATAGTTTATTTTTATTTGAAGACGCGTAAAACCAAGTTTATAATAAGTATAATATTAAATTATTATGAAAGGTAGTAAAGGCATCATTAGTAGGTATTTGATTTTTCATTCCACAAACTTATTTATAAAAAGTAATAAGCATTCAATTCACGTTTGGCTTGACTTTGAAATTCTATTACTGGAGCGGTATTATGATCCTATAAATATAAATATTATGTCCTACTTATTACTAAAGTACTGTTGCTATAAGTATTACCTATGCATGTACTTAACGTTGTTAGTTATCTTATTTGATATTGCATCCCATAGTTAGATATTATAAAAAAAAATATACCTTTTTTTGAGTGAAAATATAATTGTTTACTCAACAAATCAATATAGAAATCACCAACTATAATTATTTTTTAACCTTCCTTATATTGAAATTTAGTCAAAGTTTCATTAATTTTCTTAAGGAAGATATTTAAAATTATATAATGTGTTCTGTAAATGCATAATAGCATTGGTTTCAACTCAGGAATATTGAATGAATTGAATAAAGTGTGTTTCTACACTAAGTTCTTTTATGTGTTAAGAACTTTGTAAATTATTTTTACATAAAATGCACGTATCTCCTAATAAGGTTGTACTTATTAAGGTTAACCTAACGTTCCTCTCTTATTATAAAATGTTCACTTAAACATACAGCAATTATACAGTCATTCGATTCACGTAACTCATTTATGGCCAGGTCTAGATCCCGCATTTTATTTATGCCCCTGCTATATTATGGTGTAAAATGAAATACTGTTTATCTTATTTGCAATATTGTTAGTACTCACGAAACAACATAGGGATGCTAGCGATTGGTTCACTAGCGTTTTTAATTACGTTGATAAAATAAGGAATTCTTCCTTTAGCGGGTTTTAAAGTGTCAACAGGTTGTAACAACGGTGGTAGGTAATGCATTTCTTTGTTCATATTTTCTAGACCGATATTAATTTGTGCTTTGATACGGTTTCGACCATACACATTAGATTAAAAATTACTCCTATGCTATCCTAATATTATTGATGGAGATACTGAAAAATTTTATATGAAATATAAAAAAAAATATATATAATGAAATAGTTTTTCATTATTTATATAAGTACAACAAGAACATTACATATTTTAAACAACTGAGTGCTAAAGTCATTTCTGACAGCATTTTGAAAGGGCTCGAGTTATTAGGTACCAATCATCAAACCAACATAGGACAATTAAAACAAACACGTTAAAATATCTTTCCTCACTTCCAGCTCCGGAGTATCCAGCTTCCTTCTTTAGTCAATTCTCGGATTATGATATTAAGAAAAGTTTGTCTATTGATTCCCGCGCAATTGGTAATGACAATATCAGTCGTGACATGATTCTGCCAGTTCTAGATGAAATACTTCCTGTCCTAAATCTTTAATTTTTCTGTATCGAGTGGGAAGTGTCCCGATGCGTATAAATTACAGGTTATTCCTTTGCCCAAAACCTTACCACCTTTATGCAGATGACTTGCAGACTTATACTCAAGCTACTCCAGAAGAACTGCCCAGCGCAATAGGTGTTATAAACATGGAGAAGATCTGTGTCTGGAGCAACCAGCATGGTTTAAAAATGAATCCTATTCAAACACAAGCAATAGTTAAATGTCGAAAATAGATTGGTCAAATCAACCCCAAATTTACTGTGATGGTATACTCGTTCCATTCCAAGACACGGTTAAAAACCTTGGAAAATATATTGACTAAGACCTATCCTGGGGTACACAATTGCGGGAAATAAGTATGAATCTTTTTATTTTTGCAGGGTTTCTTAGAAAACTGCGTAACTTTCTTCCTGTTGCCACAAAACTTGCACTAACAGAATCCATTGTTTTTCCTATTCTTAATTATGCGGACGCCAGCTATCCAAATTGATACCATTGATAAGCTGAGCGCTGAGTGACTTCAAAGTTTTTGTATCAGGTTCATCTTTGGACTACGCAAATATGACCACGTCTCTGAATATCTGATTAAGCTCAGGTGGCTTCGCCGGAATACTCATACCCACTTCTAACTTCTCTACAATATTCTGTTCAACCGAAGCGCTCCTCCTTATCTCAAAAAACGTTGAATTTCTGCACGACTCCCATTCAAGGTATCTGAGGTCATCGGAGAATCTCGTGTTAAAAATGCCGATACATGCCACAAAATTGACAGACAAGTCATTCACAGTGAAAGCTGTTCGTCTGTGGAATGATTTGCCACTGACCATGAGACGTGCACAAACTTAATAAATTTGTAAAAGAGCACTATATTTGTTAGTATTATGTATATATTTATTATATATCTGTATCAATTTATTATGTTTATACATATGTATTTTATGTATACATTTATGTATGACTGTGTAAACGTATTTACATATATTTACGTGTATCCATTAAGTATGTTTGTAGACTGGAGACTCATATATTGTACAATGCAGCCTATCCTTCAAATCACATCTCTCTCCATCCAATGGTTGCCTGAAAGAGATTGCTAATAATTACGATAAGGCCGCCAATTGTACATATTGTTAGTCAAGTATTTATAAGCTAATATTGTATCTTATTTGCGTGCAGGGATGTTAAAAGTAGCATTTAGCAAATAGGCATGTTATTTAAGACACCTTTATATTAGCTTCACTTGTAACTAAATAACAGTTTACAAAAGCTGCCTTAATAAAATATGGTGTTTAATAAAAATAAAATACTTCTTAACATAAAGTAATCAAATTAATAAAAAATACTTAACAAGGAAATAATAACTAATCTCATCGTATATGGACTTAGACGGGCCTGTTGGTCTAGTGGTTTGTGACCCTGACTGCTGAACCGGAGGTTGTGGGTTCGATTTCCCAACGGGACACGACACGGGACGGACACGGGACCAAACATTTATGTGGTCCACAAATAGTTGTCTCAAGTCTGTTTGTTCTTTGTGTCCGTTAATTGAATGCTTGTAAAGTCTCCCGCGACGCAGGAATTATTCCTAATGCGGCAGTTGTCTTTTAAAAGATGTAAAAAAGATAATGATGAGATGAAATGAAAAATAGTCATCATTTTTTTTTTATGCGATTATGGGCAAACGAGCAGACGGGTCACCTGATGGTAAGTGACTACCGCCGCCCATGGACACCCGCAACTCAAGAGTCACATGTGCGTTGCCGGCCTTTTAGGTAGGAGTACGCTCTTTTCTTGAAGGTTTGAAGGTCGTATCGGTTCGGAAATACGGCAGTCGACAATTTGTTCCATAAGCTGGTTGTGCGAGGCAAAAAGCTTCTGGAGAAGCGCACAGTAGTGGAGTGCCAATCGTCCAGGTGATGGGGATGGATATTTTGTTGCGTAGGACGATGGCGGAAACCTGCAGCCGGTATAAGTCCGAACAATTCCTCTGAACACTCCCCATGATACAAACGATAGAGGATGTAGAGTGAAGCTACATCTCTAAGCAAAGCCAAGGTGTCAAGTTGATCAGAAATATCTTGGCAGTCGATGATGCGATGCGATCGCTCTCCGTTGAATGCGGTCAAGAGGGAGAAGCTGGTACTGGGGTTCACCTGCATAGAGATGAGAACAGTATTCTACTATTAAACTGGACTAGGTTAAGTCGACCCCAATCTGAAACTTTTGATAAAGAAGTTTCGATTTTAGCACAAGTTTGGATCGGCTTTCGATGACGTTTACCCGAGAAATGTTAGCGCGGCCGGTGTAAAGGGCATCACTCGTGCTGTCATCTGCATAGGAATGGATGCTGCTAATCTGCAGCATGTCATTGATATGCAGAAGAAACAGCGTGGGTGATAGCACACAGCCTTGTGGGACACCAGAATTAACAGACTTGGAGTCGGAGCATGCACCGTCAACAACGACCTTGATGCTTCTGTCTGTAAGGAAACTGGTGAGCCAATTGCACAGTTTCTCGGGAAGCCCATAGGAAGGAAGCTTCGCAAGGAGCGCTTTGTGCCAGACCCGATCGAAGGCCTTCGCCACGTCCAAACTAACGGCCAACGCTTCCCCCTTGGTCTCGATCGCCTGTGCCCACCGGTGAGTCAAGTAAACGAGAAGATCACCAGCTGAACGACCCCGACGGAAGCCGTATTGTCGATCATTGAGGAGCTGGTGTTTTTCTAAGTACTGTAGTAGGACGGGTCCGAGTGATCTCCTTTTTTAGGGATTGGGTGCACTAGAGCTGTCTTCCATGAGTTCGGGACTACGCCAAGAGAGTAGGAAAGCCGATAAAGGCGCGTTAAAACCGGTGCCAACTCTGGAACGCACGTCTTTAGCACGATAGGAGAGATTCTATCGGGCCCACTCGACATAAGAACGTCGAGGGAACGGAGCACTTTACGCACTGCCCTTCGTGTAAACCGAACTTCCGGCATGCGGCTCACGCACTGCGGTATGGTCGGCGGTGCGTTTCCCCCGTCGTCCAGGGTCGAGTTGGACGCAAAGAGTTTGCCCGGCTTTTTCTTTAGCGTCGTGGGCCAACGAATTATCTCCTATGTGCAGAGGTGGAAGGGATGGCTTACAAAAGTTCCCCTAGACAGCTTTGGCAAGAGACCAGAATGCACGAGGTCCGGAAGGAAGACTTACTAGTCTCTCGCCAATTCTGCCGATGTGAGCCGACTTTGACCCAGCAATTTATCTTTTGAGGGACCTGGAGGCAATGTTAAATTGCTTCTTTAATGTGCTGGTCTTTACATCCCGTGCTGTCGCTGCATTAGCCCATGCTTGGTAACATTCCTCCCTTCGTCGGGACGCCACTTTGCAGGTTCGACCAAACCAGGGCTGGGACTTGCCACCTGTGAGAATCAGGGAGAATAGAATGAAAAGTTCCATACCCTGAAGCACAACATCCGCGACAGAGTCGGCAACGACATTGGGATCATCCGGCGAGAAGCAAACCTGCCTCCATGGGTAGGATGCAAAGAATGTTCGTATTCCATCCCAGTCTGCTGACCTATAGTGCCATACGTGGCGACTGCCTGTAACTCGCGGCCGCAGCGAGTGAACGAGTGGCACTATACTCGTAATCAGGCACTGGTCCGAAGAGCCAAGAAGGGCCTCAACGGATACTTTGTAGCCGTCAGGATGTGAGGTCAGCAGAAGATCCAACAGTGAAGGCACGTGGCTTTCTGCATCTGGGATTTGCGTAGGCGTTGTTACTAGCTGCGTCAAGTCATATGCCAAGGCGAAATCGTGAACAGATCTTTCCGCATGATCGTTAAAGTCGCCAAGAACCACGATCTCTGCGGATGGGACCTGCTGGAGAACTGAGTATGTAGCCATTTGGACGTGGTCGATGAGTCGGTCCGTTTCGGCATCACCGCTATGGGACCTGTAGAGGCATAGGTAGATGCGGGGATGGTCGTCGCAGTCTACACGTAGCCATAAGATGGAGAGGTCCCTGCCTTCAAGACTGCCGAGGCGGCGAGAAGTAATATCATCTATAACGTACACGCATACACCAGCCTTAGGAACAAAGGAGTGTTCCAGTCCGTACCCAGGGTAGCAGAGGTAGGATGTGTCCGCTGGAGATGATATCTGCGTCTCGGTTAAAAAGAGCAAGGCTGGCTTTGCTGTCTCAAGGTGGTGGTGGACAGTGTCGAGGTTAGAATGTAAGCCCCTGATGTTACAAAAATCCACGGTAAACATGACAGGGGGTGCCATCATATGCCTGCGCAGTTGAACCCCCCCAGAGTACGAGGGGCAGCCTGGGCGTCCACACTCAGGTATATTTCATACTGAGGGTGGACGTCCAGGGGGGATTCTCCAACGCTAGCGCTGGTACCCCCCTGGGGTATCCTTTTAATAAATCAATCAATGAATTTGTCAGTTATTTTAGTACTTTGGGCTACCTACCTAAATACCAGATTTAACGCATGGGACGAAGTAACCCAAGTGCATAGATTGTCAAACGACGACTTGCAGAAGCTAATTCTAAAGCACTTCGACCTGCTAATGGCCCTAAACTAAAAGTAGGAGATGTGATCCGGATTCATTGGTATCTAGTGTAGTTGCAGTATTTAAATTAAACTTCGTTTCTAGAGTATATCTATATGTCCATATCGTTTGTATTGCAATATTGCACCGGGAATCCACTTTGATGACCTACTTACACATATTTTTTGATAAATAAATGCCAAGAAAAATTCTATATCATGATCTGAAGTACACACTTGATCAGTCATTCTTAAAAAATACTTTGATCCACAGTTTACAATTTGTCATCTTGTAGCTGACGGAGGTAGGACCTGGATATTGGAAATGTGTTTACTAATAGGCCTGTGTTATGATGTGTTTTGTAGGTTTATTCCAGTTGATTTGACTTGATCACGATGCTTTGATATTAAAGCAAATATGTGAATAGGAAAACTATTTTGCTATTTAAATTCTGGTGGCTATTAGAGATCTTTTTGTTAGTTGAAACAATCAGTTCTACAAGGTCACTACCGTTCTTAAAAACATGCTATTACAATTTAAGATACATATAAATCATCAGATGTTTTTTGCTCATGCTTACCTGTCATGCAAATAACAAATGCTCATAATTTAGACAGACTGATAAAAAATCGACACGTACACTAAATACTGTTAAAAATGTATATACATACATATATAATTTAAATTTCGAACACTGTCAAGAATAGTCACTGTTCTAATGGTTAGTGATCTTGACTCTCAAGCCAGAGGTTAGGGGTTTAATTCCCCCCAGGGCAAATAATCGGGTGATAGTATTATTTATTATCTGTTCTGTGGCTAGGTGTAATGTGTGTATAATATGTACATATGTATTGCTCGGTGTTTGCTTAAGCGATCGCATCAGGAATGAGGTGATCCGGCAGAAAACCAGAGTAATCGACATAGCCCACCGGATCAGCACGCTGAAGTGGCAGTGGTATGGCCATATTAGCCGCAGAACCGACAACCGTTGGGGAAAATGAGTTCTTGAGTGGAGACCGCAATCAAAAAATCAAAGCAAATGAATAGATCAAAGTGGCATGCAATGGGAGAGGCCTATGTCCAAAAGTGAACTGCGATAGGCTGATGATGATGATGATGATGTATTTAGAAATATGTATAAGTATGGTAATCGGGATTCTGCTTATCTTAATACAAGCTTAGTTGAGGATCAGACGGACGGGGGTGTTACCATCTTTTTTTTTTATTTTAATTATCATAATTAATTTATTATCAAAATACGTACGTACACAGCAAAACGGTTGTGAAGCAACGCCTGGGTCGTGTTTACCCCTCTCCTCAGCTGTCTGTTATTACTTTTAAGTATTTATGTAAAATTATATTACATTATTGTAAATTAGATTCAGTCATCAATCAGTTTTTACATGGTTGTTAATAATAGAGTATTATCTATGATAGGAAATCAGGTAATGGGTGCTTATGTTGCATACTAATAGGTAGTAATTTATTCCCTCTACCAATAATACACAAAGCCGTGTAGAACAGAAATATGCAACTTAAACATTAGGTATATTTTATTAGGTACATATTTATAAGTTCAGACGACAAGACAGTCATATTTTCTGCTAAACAAATTTAAAAATTCGAGGATTTGGGTTGAAGTAGTTGAGATGATTTTGAAGTGGTAGTACATGTATGTTTACGTATATTTACTTGTATGTAAAAATAAGTGGTATTGCTGTATAGGTTCATTCATTCATTTTATTGCTGCTACTTCTTGTTTTCTCTTTCATTAAATATAAGATGTTGTGTGCCTTAGAAGTATGTATGTAATTCTCTTAAGGAAAATATATCCCGTATCTTACAATTATATTACTTTTTACAAATCTATTCTTAATTACGTGTCATTACCGTTGCCTTTGTAAATCTAAACTTTACATACTTACAGCCTTTAGATTCTAAAGCTGCCTATAAATAATCGTTTCGTACCCTTTTTTTGGTGTACAATAAAGTCTATTTCTGTTCTATTGTAACTGTTATATCGTAAATGCGAACGAGACTGATATTTTTTACACTTTTAGGCCTTAGTATTAGGGATATAATATGTTGCATTTCGCCGAAATTAGTGAGGTTTCCCGAGGCCCAACTCACCCTCTCCTATCCTTCTTCATTTGAAACTGAATTCTTAGTCTAGTTTCGCGAGGTTTGTAACGTCGGACTGCTACTAGAATCAGAGATTGCCATTGTATCAGTCCCGAGTTACTCATCAAAAACCTAAAGCTAGTTACCTATTCCAACACGTAGATCCTATTGAGTAGAACAGGCAAGAAACTCCCGAGGACACTGATGGCTATAATTAATATATACACTGTGGAATTTAGTTACTAGAGACTAAAGTGTGTACCCTAATTAAGTCCCACTAACGTAAGTGCGTATGTCTCTAGTTCAGCCTATTGCCGTCAACTGGCACTTTATATACGGAGTAGGTGTAGTCAAAGAGAAAAAGAGGATACAAGAGAAATGCTTATGAGGATAGATAAGAGAGTGTGAACTATTGCTCAAGCAGGTAAGGGTCAGATACCATATAACTGAAACTTGTTGATGCCGAGAAGTCCGCGCTCTCTAACCGATCAGAATTTTCTGGTCTATATAATGAAACCAAAAACAATCAATCTCCAATCAATCATCATCCATTTCATCAAAACTCCAATAAAATTTTAGCAATAGAGATATAAAAATACTGAATACTGATGTAAATCTATTAGTATATATTAAATCAACAAGTTATTTAAAACAATGACCGATTGAAAAAATAACTGCAATGTGCCTATTTAAAACTAACGCATAAAAGACTAAGACTTGATTATACTGAGACCGATACGACGTGCAAACGTCCAGGAAAGCTGGCAACGCACTTATGACTTGAATTGCTGGTGTCCATGAGCGGCGGTAGTCGATTATATAAAGTCTATATAATCGACTACATGTTTAAATCAAATCAAACTCAAGATGTGATCACGTTATAATATTTTTCTTTTACAATTGAAGGTACAAAGTAAATAGTTATAAGCAATATTACAGTAATAATTTAAATGTTCAAACTTCTTAACCGTACGAAATGTTGGACGTAAAAGAGAACGCTCTCATCATCTGGTATCATCTCACCCCTGTTGAGGGGGGTGGGGAGACTATTTGAAGCACTGGGCTCCTTATAGTGATTTTCCTCGCAGCTCACCACTGTGAGCCGGTCATTGGAGTTAGCTCACCGGCCTCGAGGTTTGCTCGCCGATCGCTCCTCTGAAGAGGGGTCCAGCGAGCCGCCTGCGAGAGGTCGGTGGTTGGCTATCTGCATCCGATGGCAAAGCCAATGCCCCGCTCGAAGGAACTGATATGAGCTCCCGAGCGGGGCGTTTGAGTCGCCTCCGGATGAGTGTTGTGTCGTCTGGGTGTGGGAGCGGAGCAATACCTACCAGGTGGGGAAGTTTCGAGCGGTCAGCCCGCTCAAACATCCCCGTGGCGAGTCTGCTCACAAACTCCTTTATTGGTTCCCACTTCAGGTCTCGGTGGATTGTTGCATTCCTGAGGTACCTGGGGGCGTCGACCACCATGCGAAGGCAGCTGTTCTCTACAGCCTGCAAACGTTGGCGCGATGTCCCTGCTATCAAGTTGTACCAGGCCGGCCCACCGTAGGTGAGGCGCGACCTGATATATGTTTTGTAAATGCCTAGTTTGGCACTTACTGGTAGTCTGGAGGATAGCAGGGGACGCAGCTTCGTCCGCGCAGCTCTGGCCTTCGCTGTGATGGTCTCGACGTGGTGGTTCATCGACAGTGATCTGTCGACGGTGATTCCCAGGTACTTGACCTTTGGGGACCATGGGATGTCCTCTTCCATCAGGCGTAGGTTTGGCGGGTAGTGTGCCATACCGGTTATCATCGCCTGGGTCTTCGACACGTTGCACTTGAGCCTCCATCGCTTCAGCCAGCCCGGAAGGGCTTCGAGTGTGGGGCGCAATTTCCGTGCAGCGTGTGCGGCGTTGCGTGAACTTGATAGGTACGCGGCATCGTCTGCAAACAGTGCCAGCTTGACGTCTCCGACTACAGGGATGTCATCCGTGTAGTGGGCGTACAAGGCCGGTGACAGACAGCTCCCTTGCGGGACTCCGGCACTGATGGTTTTGATATCCGATGTGGTATCCTCTATAGCCACACGGAAGGTTCTCTGGGTCAGGAACGATGCGATGATCGCGACTACTTTTTGTGGTAGAGACGATGTCGATAGCTTGTGGATGAGACCTTCATGCCACACTCTGTCGAACGCCTTCTCCATGTCGAGCATCACGGTCACCGTGCTCCCGCCCTTGTTCAACCACGTAGCCATCTCGTCTAGGACACGAGTCAGCTGGAGCGTGGTGGAGTGCTCCTGACGAAATCCAAATTGCTCGGGCCTCAGCCGGATGTGGGGTTGAGCCCTTACTAGCAGTAAGCGCTCGAACACCTTGGACGTCGTCGAGAGGAGTGTGATGGGCCGGTAGTTCTCCGGTTTTCTGAGGTCCTTGCCGGGCTTCGGAAGTACGATAACCCGACCCCGCTTCCAGATGTTAGGGAAGTGGCCGGTTGTCAGGATACCGTTGAACAGTTGTGTCAACGCTATGAGTGATTTCAGTGGAAGTCGCTGCAGTGCAGTGTTCGGTATTCCGTCTTCACCAGGTGCTTTCCGTGGGTTGGTTTTCCTGATCATCGTAGCAACCTCGCTCGGTGTTACGAGCAGTTCACCCTCAGACTGGGCGAGGGGCCTTGAGAGGTAGAGATGGGTTGCCGCCTCTATCTCCCGAGTGTGGTCCTCGTCTTGATTGTCGTGAGGTGTGAACTGTTTTTCGAGGCTGTTCGCGATGATCTCGGCACGGTCTTGCGCTTTGTAGCGTATTTGCCCGTCCTCAACGAACAGGGGGCGCGTGGGGTTTGGTTCTGCAGTCAGTTGCCTGCAGAGTCGGTGTACCGAGGGCTGTTCCTCCTCGATATCTATAAGGAAGTTCTCCCATGCGTCACCTCTGTGCTCCCAAAGAGCAGCCTTGAACGAGTTGGTAAGGCGGTTGTATCGGGTCTTGTCTCGGGGGTGCCGAGTTCTCTGCCAGAGCTTCTTAGCCTCTCGCTTCTCCTCGAGCATTTTACGGAGCCGAGCGGGCAGAGGGTTCTGCCGCTCGCTGCTCGGTCTAGTGCTCGAGGAGACTCGAAGTGCGGCTTGGATAGCTCCGGTGATTTCTTCGGCGGCTTCATCGACTTCCACTGGCGTTTTTACAACCGTAGGGCGGCTGTAACCCGCTAGGGATTCTTGGTAAGCCCTCCAGTCTGTGTGGACTGTGGGCTTCGGTGGGCCGACCGTAGTCGCGGGCTCCCTGAACACGAGTAGCACCGGCCTGTGGTCCGATGGTAAGTCCTCGAGCACTTCCTGTACTGGAGGTGCTCTTAGTCCTTTGAACACTATGATGTCCAGTACGCTATCACTATAGCCCGCTGGGTCCAATCTAGTGGGTTCTCTGGGGCCAGCGATTTCATAGTTATGCATATCGGAGTCTTGCATAAGGAGATTTCCCATTGCGTTGTTGGTGGTGTTGTGCCATGCTTGGTGCTTTGCGTTCAGGTCTCCCGCGATTATGGTCGGCGTCGTATGTTGGAGAAGGCTCCGGAGTTCATCGACGCGGGCTCTCTGATTCGGAGCTCGATAGGCCGCGTAGAGGCGCATCTCCCGCCTGCCGATTTGGACGTCGATAACAAGCGCATACATGGTATCGAGTCTCTTCGGTTCGACGGGTTGATGCACTACTGTCCTCTTCACTAGGATAGCGAGTCCACGATATGCTTCGCCTCTTGGCGAGACCTCATCTTGGCGGTACACAATGTACCCTGGGATCTTGAGTGGCCTGTTGGCCTTCAGGTGAGTCTCGCTTATCAGCATTATATCGACCCGCTGTTCCTTGAGAAATTGGCGTAGTAGGCCTATCTTGGATTTCAGCGTCTCCGCGTTCCAATGAACCACCCTGAGCGGCTTATCCATTGGTGGAGAGTGTTTGCAGCAGTCCTGTTGTGTTTATCTCGCCTGCCTTAACACGCTGTGCGAACAGCATGAGTAAGGCGGCGAGTTGGTCCCTCTCCGGGTCCTTGGCGGGTGGGCTGCTGACTTTGGTTGCCGCCGCAGGTGTGGTTGGCTTTTCCTGGGCTGCCTTCTTTCTTCGGTGCCTTCTCCTCTTTTTTGTGGAGCTTGACCCCGGGTTTGCTTCGGCCATCAGCGTGGTGGGTGCCGAGTCGACGACCACGTTTGGTTGGTCGATGACCTTGGGCGGGCCAGTCCTCGGCGTGAGTCCCGCCTTCTTGTTGCGGGCTTCCCGCTTGTAGATGGGGCACGCCGCACTGCAGGCTGGATGCGGGCCTTGGCAGTTGGCGCACGTGGGTGGCTCCTCCTTTGGTCGAGGGCAGTTGTGCGCCTGGTGCTCGCCACCGCATCGCACACAGGCTAGGCGCCTGTGACAGTTCTGGGAACTGTGGCGGAAGCCTTGGCAGCGGTGACATTGAGAGGGTCCTTTCTTGCCCCTCCAGGCCTCTATGACGACGCCTGGCATGAGCAAGACCTCATCAATGTTGTAGGCCTTGGCTGCGGTCGGGCTCTTCTCCACTTCTGCGAAGAAGATGCATCCGGGTCTGCTGGTGCGAGCACGGATATGCTTCGCAAACTTGACTGGCACTCCCTTGCTAGTCAAGTCCTCCACAATTTCTTCCGTGGGAGTATCCGCCGGTAAGCCCCTGATAGCCATTTTCAAGGGCTTCTGGTGCGGTGGGGCGATGGCGTAATACGGCGCCTTGTCCTGTCCGAGGTCATCCAGGTGAGCCTGAATGACTCGGAATTCAGCGTCTTCTTTGGGAGTGAATTTAAAACCCTTCCCAAAGGGCCTCACGCTGGGTGGGTGACCGATTTTGGCGGTCAACTCCTTCATTTGGGACGTCCAGTTCTCCAGACGGTCCACTACAAGGATTGGTTGTCTCCTTGTGGACGTCTGGGTAGTGGGCGCCTTGGAAGGGCCTGGTGTTGTTATGGGCCTCGTTTGCGTTGTTATGGGCCTCTGAGTTGTTGTTGTTATGGGTTTCTTTGGTGGTGGTGCGGCAAGTACAGCTGCTGCTGTCCTTGGCCTGGGTGTAGGCGTAGGGGCCCGATCGACTTCCAGTATTACTGGAGTCGGTTCGGGCGAGGTGGAGAGGACTTGGACGTCCATCTCCTCGCTATCCCCTTCCTCAGAGTCCGAGGTTAGGGCAGCCTCTATGGTCGTCCGCTTCGCCGCTTGTGGCTCCGGGTCTTCTTCCCGCCTCCATTTACCTGGTATAGGCAAGGGGGTAGGCGGCAGTGATGATCCCACCGCTGTCAGGATGTGAACATCCTGCGCAGTGAGATCCTCCTTCTTCTTCTCTCCGATGTGAACTTCCATCACTCGGAAGTACGCCTCCAACCAGCGCTGCAGACCCTGCGACATTTCTCCCTTCTCTCGAAGGGAGTTGAAAATACTCAGGTCGCCCTGGTATTTTTGTCGCTGGTCCTGCAGCACTGCGTCGGTCGAGCCATTTTCTTCGATGCTGGTGTTCTTCGTGATGCTGGATCCGTCCTCGAGGCGCCTTGGCATGTTTGCCATCACCGTTGAGGTTAGGGTCGGAGACCCCACCCCGCGGCGAAGGTTCACACGCTGGCTTTCTCGGGGAAGGTATTCGCCTCCGAATGTACAAGTACAATTCGGGTGCAAATAATAATATTTAACAAATATTAAATATTAAAATAAGCAGTGTTAGGGGCGCCCGTACGATGGTAGTCGGAGCGCAAGCACGTCCGTTCGCCACGACAGTCCGAAACACTCTAGAACGCTCTACTCGTGCACCGCCGTTTTATAATCTCGGTCGAGATGGCTTTCTAGACGTAATGTTGCCAACACTTACTATCAGGCGACCTGTCTGCTAGTTTGCCCCCTACCTCATAAAAAAAAAACCTTATGGTAAACGACTGCGCAGAGTTGCTAAAACAAAGCCACGATCACTCTCGATTAAGACTCATTTTAAACGAAAAAAATCAAAACCTTATCATCCGTCAAGAAGATGTCAGTCAGATACACAGATACACACTTTAAACTTATAAAACCGTTTTTCCTAAGGGCTAACATTTTTTTTTAAAGTTTATTGTGTAACCATCTCCATAAAATAAAATACAAAATCAACAACTGGAAATATATACACTTAGGTATATGAAACATGTTGAATATACTAATTCAAACAAAGAAAGTAAAATAAGTACTGTTTATGTATCTAAACAATTGAGGCCTACGGAAACAAAATTATAATTCATATTTGAATAATACATTTAATTTTAAATATAATTCGTTTTTTTAATAATCTTATCTAAATCATCAGGACACATTTTGTCGTCATAATGTTTTTATATGATGACAATACACTGTATAAAAACAATTAAACAGATCTAAATCTGACAGCAAACAAACAAAAAAAAGGCTATTGTGTACTAGTCATGTAGTATTAGTAGTATTGTGTCTATGTACATACCTTAATATAAATCATTATTTTTTTATACGTAACTATTGAAACTAAAGAATACACACACAAAACACACTTTAGTAAAATTTAATGAAATATAATATTAAACTTAAATGTACAGTAACAGTATCATCAAACTCTCACATGTTACTTAATAAACTATAAGAACCTAAATAAGAAACTATACCTAACCTAAATAAGATACTCTTCATAAAATAAACTGTACAACTGTACAACTGAAACATGGAAGTGATTGTTAAAAGACCATATTAAGACTTTAAAATCAGTGGCAGCTAAAACTAGTAAATAATATTGAAGTAAGTGTTGCAACAAAATGTCAGACGAAACGAAGAAACAAGAACAACATTTATTAAGAGTGAGCTCTTTGAAGAAAGAAGATAGACCTGATGTGAAGAAGAAAAAACGGCATGTCCTCATCCGGGTACCGGATTCAGACTCGAATAGGTAACGTTTATTAGTTGCCTTGATTTATACATTCTACATACATACATTTTTACAACTTCACCTTAATTAATCGTAACGAAAATGCTTACCTATTCAGTACTCGGTCCTTTACTAAAATACTGAAAACTTGACTCTGTAACTATACACAGACCTTCCCAACAATTTTTATCATACAACGTATGTATGTATGTAACGAGTAGACTACAGAAGGTGTACAGAGAGAGAGAGAGAGAAAGAGAGAAATATATTTGTATAATAAGAGTATTTAAATAAAGCACGCCGAATACATAATGTACTCCTTTTTTGAATCGCTTGTTTATTTATTTATTTATTTTCAAATTAGGGGCATTTTTTATTTTTCTATTAGACAATGCCCTCCAATTTAACCTTTTTTAGATTTATCATAACAAGCCCAATTGCATAACAAAATAATCGCAATTCATATAGGAGGCAAATATCGAGAAAGAGTAAGCCGAATTGGTCGGTCAATGTTAATACAATCAATAATTCAAAAGAAATTAACAATAACCTGAATCGAAAATGTAAAAATTCACATACTTAGTCTATAAAAGTCAAATGTACTAAGAGATAAAACATTATGACCAATAAATAACATTTCCTTATGACGTGCCGCAAGCCTTAATAACGTAATTTGCTAAATGAACATGGGATATGTACCATAATTTGCCGACATATAATTTGATCTAGAAATAAATACGTGTACGGTTTCATCTTTGTTTATACTAAAAATCATTTTATTCTTCTACTTCTTATTAGCATAATCATTCTAATACTTTAACTGCTCAACTTATTATTAAACCATGTACCAATTTATATATTACAAAAGAACGGTTTGTCATGATGTTGTGGTAAGCTTAATATAAAGCGCCTGATAATTTTATGTTTGCAGTGTGTAGTTTAAAAAAAAAACAATTTAGACAGTGATGTAAAAATTAACAGGAATTAAATTTCAAAAATATTTATTTATTTGTTTTTCCTTATTAAGACCTTCTAATTTTCCGTGGGTTTATTGTTTTTTTATTCTATTTGCTAGTACCGCCATCTGTCTATAACTAAGATTAACATCAAGATAAACAGCGACCGGCTGAAACAGCTGTTCTTCTTATCGATTTTAAAGTAACCCGCACCAAGTTAACTGCGCAACCACCTGCCATTTCACGTAAACGTTATTGTCATCGTTGAAAATCTAATAATAAACGTGTTACGCGATAAAAACAAAACAAAATAAAAGTTAGCCCCGTTTTGGTTTCCCCGAATTAAAGTTACCTGTTCACTGGCGTAGTGAAACGTGGTATAGATGTGTTTAGGTTATGTTGTGATGAGATAATCAGCACAGAAACTGTCACGTCTGAAGCATAAAGTCATGGGGCATTCCATACGGAGTGGCTTACACAGGCGCCACTTCATAAGCAACCACGCTGACGAAGTACCCATAGATACAATACGTTTGGTCTCACCTATCAATAGATTTGCTATATTTCAGGGAAACTTTAATAATGACGACGCTGATTATCCAGAAAAGTGAGTTATTGTATTATTTAGAGACATAAATATTTAATAAATGTACGGAAAAACTCATAAACAAAACATTACACTCGTAACTACTATTCAAGAACAGATGACGTTACCGATTTTTTGTTTTGTTACAGGCCGTATAGACTCAAGACTAAAATAATTATAACAGCATTAGCAGCACTTGTTTTCGTATCTGCATTAAGTGGATATCTCATTGGAAGTGCAGAATACTCTTCGAGAAAGACAGCGGAGCCTCCTGATCCAATTGAACCTCTAAAACCTTCAGCATCACGGCTCCACGTGTTTCAGAATTCCGCTGTATGCACAGATGCTCCAGCCTGTTCAGAAGTTGGCAAGTAAGTGATTGTAGTACACCTAAATAAAAGTTGTGATAAATAACGCTTTCCAAAAGCGTTTATTTTGTTGTTACACATATATATTATTAGTGTTTATTAACCAGCACTTTTGCTATGCCAAGTTACTCCCGTATACTCATCCTAGGTTTACCGTTTTCTTTATGAGAAGCGTAATTATTTGCACTTAATGGGACTGCTGCGGTATAATAACCATTCGTTTACCATAACTAGTAACATACAATACCTATTCTAACGGATTTCATACTCTACTACTTGTAAGAGTATTATAGATGTCTCCATACATTTGTTGACAATCTCACTAAAGAAATAAAATATCCAACTAAAGTCTCTAGTCCCTACAATCGATACAAAAGTGTTATCGATTCGATTAATAGTGAACGTAGATATACCAAGGATATTGAACAGTGCTTTAATATTGAACATTTGTTTAAAAATCAACGTTATCATTTGTTGCAAAATATGTATCGCAGGTTGCACCGCTCCAATATTGGTGACAAGAACTAACAAAATTATAATACATACATAAGTATACACATGGTAGCAAATACATAGATAGATATACATATAGTACCAAATACAGAAGTCATGTCATGGACATAGTTGAATTAAATTTACTGCACGTTATTTCTAATAAAACCAGTTTTGTATTTAATATTTGTTTGTACAATTTTCTACCGCCAATTTAACTTTTAATTAATGCTACTCACTACTAGATGGCAGCTCAAGTCACAACCGGGTGGCCTCTTGCAATATTTTTCATAGTATAGATTATCGGATTTCTTATCGACTTAAATCTATTTGGAATATATCCATTCGATTTGACAATATTATTGTAGGTATACATGCCTATTTACTGATAGCTATTCTGAATACGTTATGTCTACATGTTTATGCACAACCACATTAAAGCCGCATTGAATGATGCAACGACATTAAATTTCTACTAAGGTAGTAGGATAATTATATAAGAAAAAAGAAGATTGATATATAGTATGAATGCATATTTATTAATTGAAATAGGGACCTATCTAAAATTCTAGTAAATTTTGGTTGTAAGGATTTTTTTTTATAATATAGGGGGAGAGACGAACATAGTTTTTTTATTATATAGGGTGACAGAATTTGAGGGTGATGAGGGATTGGGGTTGGATCGGGAAGGAAAGATGAGGGGAAAGGAAAGAATAGAGGGGAAGTTGGGTATCCGCACAACACTCGCTGCCACAGTACAAGTTAGAATGAATGTGATGAGTCTAAACTGCACACGACCCAAGTTGTATAATTTTATTCATTCAGAAATTTTTTCTTATTAGTTAAAGACTCCTTTCTGTCTTTTTTAGATTGTTTTAAGACCAGTCTGATGATTAGAGACACCTTGGTCTAAATCAGGAGAAATATGTAATGTAATATGTACTTATATAAAAAAAGTACAAATAATATAGTAGGTTTGTCAACTTTTCACATTCTTTATGCAGCATTATGGATTATAAGAAATAATATTGTTAGGTTGACCAAAAGTTATGTTATTAATCCAAAAAAAATAGAGGCAGATAATGGAATTTTTCACACCAATGAATTCCCTTCCTACCAAACCAATTTAATGTTGCGGTAGAAACCGTAGATGTGAACAGAAGAACTCTAGCCGGCTTACTAACACATCTAAAAGTTTATAAATAAACAAAACATCCTTCATAATCGGGTCGTTGGCGGTGTTTCGACCAATCACGCTTCGAGAATTTTATCGACGCGCATGCGGTCAGTGACGTGTCGGTAGCTCGCTAGCAGCCTTTATAAACGCCCCGCTCTCTTTTAGACTGGCATTCAGTAAAACAAATTCTGAAGTAAGGTTGTCACCGCGACAAATTTTCCGTAATTTAAATATTCGCATATTTTGAAAACGTAAATATGTCCGAAGCTTTCTTTGACGAGTACGACTACTATAATTTTGACCACGACAAGCACATTTTCTCTGGACACAGCGGCAAACAGCGAACCAAGAAGGAGGTGAACGAGCACACAAATCACTTCGACCCGTCCGGCCATTCCAGAAAGATCGTCACGAAGCTAGTCAATACCGAGAACAATAAGAAATCTAACAAGCATTAAATGGGTTTTTGAAAGTGAGTAGACTATGGCTTGTAAAAGGACTTTCGATATGCCGAGTGAAAGGAGGATTTTATGGCGGATACCCGAGGAGAGTTCGGGCCGTTCCTCGTCTCAGAGATCAACGGAACATCCACGGCGTTTCTTGCTCTCGCAGGGCTTCTACTTCGCGCACCACAACCAAAGGATGAGGTTGAAAGTAAGAAGCCAACGGCCGAGGTGAGACGCGCAATATATATGATATTCATACGTTTCATGGTAATGGACATAACACCGTTCCACATTTGATCTCAAACTCTACTTGGGCTTGTTGTAAAGCTCGCAAAAACTGCTGTGTTATTATTCCTACTAGTAAGATTATTATGTTTTCCATACCTTTATCGAGGTACTAGAATGACTGTAATAATTTAAGCAAATAAAAATTATAGTTAACAATATGTTGTTGTTTAATTTCCTCTTTGTATTTAGAGGTCGTTTGTGTTGTATATGCGCAGTAGATTACCGCCTACGCGATCGATCGTTCGTGTTTATACACAAAAACAACCTTGAGACCGAGCTGGGCAGACCGCGAGGTAGCCGGCCTTGTCGATTTGTTCGCTCTGAACTTGTATACGTTACACCGTAACCAATTAAAACTAGTTGTTATCATGCGTATAAAACATGTAGGAATTTAACTCTGGAAGGGAAAATTTATTATATACTTCCTAGATTACGTGTACATCCCATAACTTTTTTGTGAAGATTACCCGAATACCAGCCTATTGCTGCAATTGGTGTCTTAAAATAATTACAGCCATCGTACACCTGATGCCCCTTTAATGGCGGCATTTAAGGAAGGTATTACACCTAATTACAAATCCCTTGACATGTCACCAAATGATCAAACATTACCACGAATCAGTCTTATTATCAAGTACCCTTAAGTATTTCTTTAGTAAGATATGTTCTCACAAGTTTTGAAGTGATTTACATTATCATAATAAAACTACAAGAATCATCACAGAGTATAGTAATATAATTATAAAGAAAAATATCATACACTGGACACTGCCGTTATGTAGACCTTGCGTTGGATAAAGATATGTATCTTTATCCAACCTGTACTGTACCTACTCCTATTATGATGATTAACAGCTACTTCTACAATTGAAGTATTTTTAACAATAATACTTTAATTAAGTAGCATCTAAATGCATTTATTCAGTTACTTATGTTTAAATAAGTTTATTCGTTATGACGATCTTGCAGAAATTAAGTTGTTTTGCAATATGTCTAGTACTTAACACTAGCTGACTAGCAGCAATTT
The DNA here is from genome assembly GCA_947561695.1 of Tyria jacobaeae. Taxonomy (NCBI): domain Eukaryota; kingdom Metazoa; phylum Arthropoda; class Insecta; order Lepidoptera; family Erebidae; genus Tyria; species Tyria jacobaeae. The sequence goes on along the minus strand of OX387219.1, from coordinate 14,339,062 downwards.
GAAAAAATAAATATCATTATTTTATATCATTTTCTATGCTTCAAGAATTAATGGGGATTAGATCACACCCAAAGTTGCTAAATGTTTTGATATTGCTTTGATCATGTTACTACCAATAGTAAAACAAACTATGTATAATATTCATAAATATATATATTCATTAAAACACAGCCTTCTGCAGCTCATATTAAAACCTGTGTTCACTTGATCGTCAGCACGCAGCACATTCGTATAACTAAGACCTCATTTACACAACACCTACACGCCCTACATTGCCAGGTAGCTTATTATGCAAATAAAATTATCGAAGCCATAACGTAACAAACGATTGCAAACTATTTGTTTGAAAAACAATGCATCATTTTGTGTAACGGAGTACTTATGTTGGTAAGGTATGTATTTTACACATAGTTAGAGTACCTACCTACATAACAGAGAATTATACTGAAACCGTGAATTTAAACGTACATAATGTGTGATCAAATTCTTCATCCATTTGCTGCATGCGACCTCTTTGAGAGGAAAATTTCCTGGAAGTTCAAATTAAACGTACTTAGTCTAAAACCTCATACTGGTTTTTTATTTTATACGTAATAGTACCAAGGAGAATTTTATTTTTCCGAATACCGTTTTATTGCCGATAAGTGTATTTGTTTCGATTGAAGACACTGAAAGCGATAGAGCATATATGCCTGCATGAAGTGGTTGACGAGGCGAGTGTATGAGATATCTTTAAAGGTTATTGAAAAAAATGTGTTCCTTCAGTGCCTGAGATGAAGAATTATGTCTGAATTAGGTGGGAGTGGAAGCCGAAGAGAGTGAATTTAATCGATACAAGAAGCACATTTATTCTGCTCAGGTAGGTTTTTAATTGCTTCTCAAGAGCAAAATATGTAGATGTACTTATTCCTAAATATATGCCTACCCATCACTTGGTGCTATACCTATACATCAGATAAAATGTTATATATATATATAAATAGAATTAATTACTGTTTTTATATGACTACTTTTTACTATTAATTTAACAATATTCTACTCAATAGACAGAAAAGCAAATAGTTATGTAATAGTAAACTGGATTACGGTCATTTCATTTAATGGACACTATCGGTCTTTTTATTACGAAATAATTTTGTTGAATATCGTGGCGTTTTATGCAACCTATGGTTAACAATGTTAATATTGGAATAAAATAATATACGACTTCTGGCAGGTTTCAGTCAGTACAGATGAAAGAGTGAGAAACATACTAACTCACTTTCAGATTTTTATAATATTATTTGATGGTGATTTCATCACCAATCAACGTGGTTTTATAGTCAAATCAGCAACTAAATATGCATCATCATTAAACTCTAGAAATGTCTCCACGTGATTCAAACAATATAAAAAAAAAACACTGTTATCAACTTTGTTATTAAAAAGGTACATGAATACATGGTCCATTATTTGTTTTGGTACGAGATAAATAGCTATGTTACTAACATTTAATAGATTTTGTATTAATGTGAATATATTTTTATTTTAGTCACGTATTGTCAACCATTATAAGATAACCTTTAGAGACGTTATTTTATTCGACACGATTTTATTCTTACGTCTTTGCATCATGTGCCTACACTCATTGCATTTGTGTATATATTTCATACTCATTGTTCTCCACCATTATATTTTGGTCAATGGTAATGGGTGGTGAATCTATTGTCTAAAGCACGGTTGCTAACTATTAAGTAAAGAGAAATTGTTTTTGGTTTTGTTTCTTCTTTAAGAAACAAAAACAAACAATTTCTCGACCCTTGAATTACAACCGCAAGAGTCCACAATCGCAACCACAACACATACATAAGTTCGAAATTGGTCATAAGTGCAATAGGACTAAAATTTATAATCTCAGCATTCTAGAACATAGGCACATTAAGTAACTATGTTAATATTCTTGTTCTCCATCATCTGGCCCTGTCGGTCTAGTGGTTAGTGACCCGAACTGCTGTACCAGAGGCAGTGGGTTCGATTCGGACACGGGACAAAAATTTGTCTTATCCTCTAATAATTGTCTCTAGTCTGAGTATTCTGTGTGTCCGTTGATTGAAAGTTTGTAAAGCCCCCCGTGACACAGAAATTATTCCTAATGGTAGGTCTTTTTACAAAAAAAAATCGTATTTATTAGGTATGTTGCCCGTCAATTTCGTATAGTGGTGATCACATCAAAATAAATGCCAAAGAATTACACTATCAACAGTAGCCACACTGCAAACAGTTAACTCATTTCAATATCTAAATTAATATAAACGCAATTGTGTTTAAAATACATTTACTGGGCAATCAATATTAGACCATAAGCATAGGGTTTAAGATTGAAAACAGTAATAAGTTAAAGTAACACTAAAACACGAACCGCAAAATAATAATATTATTATCTCAGTCTCAGAGCCAATACTATTGCTCAGACCAAAGATTTTTTTTTTGTCTTAGATGGTTATTTGCCGGTCATTGATTGACTTGTTTGAAAAGTTCTTCTACGCACTACGATTTTCTTAACACTGTACAAAAATTAACAGATCTATCAGAAAATATACCTGAATTTGACAAAATGTAGTCCATTTTCCAGCGAATTTATAGAATTCAGTTAGCTAATCAGTACATCATTTTCTCTGATTTATTCCATAAAACAAAATATCATTTTTTTGTTCAATACCTGACCTACTCGTTCAGAAATAAGTTCTAAATTTAAAATACGTTCATAGTAACTTGTATAGGATTTGTGTTTAATTAATTATTAATCAAGGTGTTATTCTTTTCTTGAACGCATAAGAATTGCCCGTATTTACTACTTCAAAATGATGAAATAAAAATACAGATTGCTAGCTGGTTCACCGATAAAAACAACCCGATCAGCATTGAAACAAACGATTTTACATCTTTTATTTTTAATTTCTTTAGCCATTGAACTAAATAATCGAAATCCAAATATGTTTTGCTTCTCTGAGTAACTTTCGATTTTATTATTGACTGCAAGGAGGCTTATGTTTTTAAAGCCTATGTGTGTGTGTATAATATTTTTTTCTCATGGCCCAGGGCCTACGCAGCTTGAAGGATTTCAAAATTGAGGTATCATTTGAATCACCTGAGTGACACACGTGATTTAGAGAAGTTTGTAAAAAAATATTTGTTTGAGTAGGGATTGAACCTCATTTTATAATAGTTAAAATATAATATAAGAAAACAAATTAAATGTATGCGAATTTCACGCAGGACATCAATACCTATGGTAATTTGACGTCTCGTAGTCTCTTATTCTTATTTTGACAACGGCAAAGATAAATATTAATATCTTGTCTTTCGCGTCTTACCTTAAGCCACCAAAAATGGTCAGATGTTTTGTAATCATAGGAAGTACTTACAAATATGAAAACATGATTTGCCATTTTTTTTTCAGATTATGATAAGTACCTATTATTTATTTTAAACCGATAAATATGAAATATTATGATCTATGACTATATATGATAAAAGATAGGCTAGTGTGACTTCCCTCTTCTTTAACATTGATAAAAAAAACATTCAAATAGAATGTACCGAGAGAAAGCATTGACAAACTATCTCCCGGTTTCAGAACGAACGTACTGAAATAGAAGATTATTTTAGGCCACAACTCACTCCCGGCCAAACATTGTGAATGTAGAACAAAGATTGAAGCTGTGTAAACAGTTAAATAATATTGTGCCAGTATTTTGTTGTTTTATTTTCTTTATTAAGAGGCAATACTTACACATATAACAGAAAATATTTATTTTTATGTAAATCGATCGATCGGTTTTAATAAAAAAATAGATTTTTACTAAATGACAACTATTTAAAAGGCTGATTTTGAAGTAGGAGAACCGAACAAACCTCACTGTGTCACTGTGTAACCTACATTAGACCTAGTAATTACACCAAAGGTATTTTGCATTTTTTCTTTCCTTCCTTTCCCTCGTTGGAGTACTAGCATAAGACCATCCCATCTCCTCCCCTGGATGTCGTAAATGGTGATTAAGGGATCGGACTGTCATCTATCAGAAAGTAATATACAGACCTACAGTACCCAGATGAGGGCAAAATTGAATTACGTATTTATAATGTGTAATTATGTAAATGGGACTAAATTATTGTGGACAAAAAGTGGGCGTTTGAGACACCTCTGCCTACACCTTCAGGGATATGAGCGTGAGTGTATAGATGTACGTAATCAATGTAGGCAATCACGTCGCGAATACCAACCAGCCTCTAGTTAGTCATCCTTTACCTGATTTGCGAACAGCATTTCTATCAACCTTTGGAAAATCTACCGTACAAGAGAAGTATGCACACTTTTATCTACTACTACGGTTCAGTTGAATAAATATTCTGATCTCTTAGGAATGCTATATGTGATGTGATATAATGTATGATTCAAATTTACATTCCATATCCTCGGGACTGTTGGTCTAGTGGTGGAGTGGGTGGAGTTTGGTTGTTCTTTGTGTCCCGTTCACACCGACACCGACACTAGAAATATTCCTAAGTGTGTGTGTGTGTAACAGCCATAAAACAAACGATAATATTTCTTAAAATAAAGGTATAACTAGAAGAGTACGATATATTGTTTTACTCAACTACGCATAAAGGAGGGTTATATTTTGCCACTTTATGTGGATGGCTTGATAGATTTCTATATGTGAGGTATATATAGTATCGCCATTGGGAGTGATATAGTTAAAATTAAAAGAGATAATCACCAAAGCAGTCAGTTTATTTATTATTATAATTAAACTTCTTATTGTCTTGTCTAAACAAGAAGAATATCTCACTTCATCATCACATCACATTCACATCTACACACACACACATCTACTTCGCCCACTTTATATTGCTTTGTAATAGATGAATGTAAAAAAAAATATCTATGGAAAATTGTAATCGGTATTTGTTTGAGGGTTTTAATTCTCTTCTGCTCGTTGCATCGCAATAATAAAATTCTCTTGATTACAATACATAATGTACTTACATATATGCGCAGTTCACTTGATGCTTATCGTTTTTGTTATCGGCGTGTCTAATGATCCGTTCAATTTAGATTGTAGCACGACTTTGCTGTCAGTGTCAAGTAAGCGTGATTGTTATAGAATAATTAAACTGAGACTATGTGCTTAGAGTTTTTATCTACCTATGTTTCTAGTAGGTATAGTTTTATTATTTAGGTTAAGCTATGTTTCCTAGAGCAGCAATAGACTTCTTATCAATAAACATTCATGAACGATGAATAAATATATAATTAACATTCATGAACGATGAATAAATATATATAGCATAATTATTCATAGTTCATGAATGGCAATTACATAAATATTACTTTTAAAAAAGTAGAAAAAACAATCATATCTTTTGTAGTTAAACTGTCAGTAATGCTACGTTTAAACGCTTTCTGAGGCTTGCCAAGCCTTTCCCAATGCTTGGATGCCATGTACATGCTTGCAAGTGCTTTAGTGTATCCCGAACAACCAAACATGTTAAATGTATGTGTGTTAAATATATGGATGTTGAAGCTGTTAATTAACGCATTTGAAAAATGTCAATCTTTTTATGTGAATGAATACTTTTCGATTGGTCCCTTAAAAATTTCATCAAACTCGGTTAAGTAGTTTAATTTTTAAATCAAAAATCTGGAAAAAATATATCATCCAATTTAATAAATTATGTTAATGTTTACGAAAGTATCAACACGTTAATTAAGTATTGAATATACTTAATTAACTTTTGTATGCCTAAAACTGTTCACAAATAAAATTGAATTTAATATTATTATAAATATAAAAAAAGGTATTTTAATTACTTACGTTATGGTTCCCTAATTCTTTCTTGTTAAGGTATCCCGGATCCCCTGTAATAGACCCACTTGTGGTGGAACACCTTCGTCGATTCGAGTCGGGTTTCATAGTAACGATAATAATTAACTTCTAACATGCACATCAATTCCTAATACTATACAGTTCTCTGTACGCTTGTTTGATAGCTTTGGCGTCTAAACGGAACGTTGAATCGTTCGGATTAAATTTGGTATAGGAATAATTCGAGCCTCGGCAAAGACCATAAGCTACTTTTTATCAACGGTTGAAGTCACGGGCGGTGAGGACATAGATAGTTTTTTTTTTTTTTGTATACTATAGGGGACAGACGGACAGACGGGTCACCTGATGGTAAGTGACAACTGCCCTCCATGGACACCTGCAACTCAAAAGTATTGGGGATTTGGGGAGGGGATAGAAGAGATTAGGGTTGAGGAGAGGGGGATGAGGGGAGAGGAAAAAGGAGAGGAGGAGTTGGGCCTCCGATGTAATAAGTTTTCATGATTTGTTGGATATATTACCGAACTTCTTCGTTAAATAATATTAAATGGTTTAAGATAATATCAGCCAGGGGCTCATGGAACGTAACGGTGTGCGTATTTTATTACTCGTATATATATTTTGTTCTACAACCTGTTAGGTCGTTGATCGTGTACTAGGAGTTAAATGTTATCTAGGGTAGATGACCCAAAAAGCGTCTTCAATTACTCAATCAATAATTTAATCTAGAGAAGTATCAAGATGGTTCACAATTTATATCTCCATTAATAACCCGTCCTAGGCATTCTTCCAACCAACCGTTTGTGTTCACGCTTCTACAGTCATAAAGATTAGTGAAGAAAATATAGCCTTGTAGAAGACCGTTATAAATACTTAGTACTTGACTAAAATATAGATAACATTGCCACTGATGCCTGAAGGTCAGCATTTTTATTTTTTAAACTGGGACATTACAGTGGATAAGTACATCACCGACAACTACATCACAACAACAACAGCTTAATGAAAAAATATTTAAAATATAACTTTAGAAGTCGTTTACATATGGAAAAGAATATAGTATTCTATATTGTACATCATTAATAAAGTGAAAAAGTACAGATGACAAAAAAGATTAACTTACATATTAGAATACAATAGGTGGTCTTACGTATCGCTAAAAACGTTATTTTTCAGAGGACTTAGTATGGAGATAATAACAATATTAGATATATATAAAAACACATACATTACATAAATATTTTTTAGTGAAAGAACACCTAATTAGATTTTTATTGTTTAGTGTAAGGGACTTATTCTAGTTAGTATCAAAAGTAATAACTTTACTAACGTATGCTCTTAAATAAGCTATCGAAGTGGTAGAGGATAATTTATTGAATCAAAATATGTATACATATCATATAGGTAGTACAAGAGCTACTTGTACTCAGCCAAGCGATAAAATTAATTTTATCTTCGTCTGTACTAAAAGCGTATAGTACATATGTTGTTATTTCCATTCTATGAACAAAGATTATTTCGAAAAAGGTTAAGTACATTAATTTACATGTGTTAACCTCTGTACTTACGATCTTATTAACTACGTTAACCACGCATAAGTACAGATTTGACACGTCTGCTCTCAAAGTAAATAGGTATTCCCATATATTTTATATATATATACATATGTGTATAATACAAGTATGTTGTTTAAAAATTCAATTAAATCTTTGCTTCAACAACTTCGAAATTTAAATAAATAATAATTAATACGTGTTCTAGTAAATGGTGCGTTTACCCTACTTTGCTGTAATGACTTTCATGGCAATCATAGTTTTAGTAATAAGTATACATACATGCCTGTATCCTCTAAGGGATAGTCATTCTAATGGGCATGTGTTTAATACACCTCGTATTAAACACATGCCCATTAGAATTTGGTCCCTGGGGAATGGGGCTGTATATCTACTTTCTGATAGATAACAGTTCGATCTATTAGTCGCCATTTACGACACCCACGGGAGATCATCCTTTTTTTAGGTATGTATGTAAATACGTATATATCTTTAAAGAAATTCCACATATATATCATTTTTTTTTTTTTTTTTTTTATACTATAGGGGGACAGACGAACAGACGGGTCACCTGATGGTAAGTGACATCGCCGTCCATGGAGACTTGCAACTCAAGAGTCGCAAGTGCGCTGCCCGCCTTTGAGGGTGATGAGGGATGGGGGATGCAGGGAGCGGAAAGAAGAGAGGGATGAGGAGATGGAAAAAAGGATGAAGGAGATGAGGGGAGAGAAAAGAGGGGAGGGGGAATTGGGCCTCCGGAAACCTCACTACTCATCATAAATCAAATTATACCACTAGTCAATAATACGATGATGATTTGAGTTTCTCAGTCTCAAACAATTTTTATGCCTCATCGGTGCCCAGTTCCCTTGCCCCTTGCCCTAAGATGTTACAACGCATGACATAGTTTGTTCTTATATCATGCAAATTTCAGAAATGACTTTTTGAGTTAAATGATGCCGACAAGATCGTGTAACAGCGCCGTATTACAACAGATTCTGTATAGCCCATGTCTAACGCCTTCCAGCAAATCGGTTGGTCACAAACTGGTGCATTTTAGTTGTATATATATAAAGAAGGCAGTAAATAAGTTAAAGTAAAATGTTTACCAGAGTACAGTCGAAAATTAAAGGAATAAAGTTAACTAATTATGACTTATATTTATTTATTTATTAAATCTTTTAATGAAAATAATGACTTAGGCATTCTCTGCCAGTCAATCTTGGATTAGATTGGATGTTGCTTGTATAAATAGTGGCAGGTGCAAAGACGTGTTAGAGATAGAATAGAAAAAAAAGAGAAAGATAGAGGTACCATTAAGATTAAAAAGTTATAAATTTATTATATTTTTTTTTTTTTTTTTTTATATTAGCCTACCATAGTGACTCCACTTTGCCTGATGGAAAGCAATAGGTGGAGTCAAAGAGTGGTGGTCACCATCCTCATTGCATGTCTAGTCAATGCAGCATGGTGACCCACACTATGGCGGCCTGGTGAGATGCTTTTTCACGCCCCGCTTAAAAGACCCGGGATCATAGTGGGAAGGAAACACGTGCGCTGGTGGAGAATTCCAGGCTTTTACCGATCGGCACAAGAAAGAAGAGCCAAACCGTTTAGTTCGGGTACGTATATTTTCGACGCACAAACGGTGACTCCTCAGGCCAGCACGTGTAGTCCTGTAGAGGAAGGGAGAAGGTGGGACCAATTGGAAGAGCTCATCAGAACACTCCCCGTGATGTAGGCGATAGAGGACTGCCATAGTCATATATGTATACAATACTTACATGGAATGTACACATTATACAGAATATACCGATTACATTGTGCAAGAGATTTTGATGGACGCGTATCTATGGTTTACATGAATTGAAAACTACTAGAAACGAAATTATTACCATTGTTTAGTTACAAACCACCTCTTATAATCTAGTCAAATACCGTGCCTACACCAGACAACACTATTATTATCAACTGAATAAATATTTAATAACAATAACGGCATACCCTTAAATATAATTTTCACACATTTTATGTCCGTTACGTGATGATTTTGTTTTGACACATACCTACTAATTGTTGCCATACAAACCACATGGTTGGTCTGGTTCCAACCAGGAAATGAGGAAGTTAATAAAACCAGAACTACCTTGAGCTCATAACGAAGGTGACATCCTCCGCCTCTAATATATTTGAATTTAGATTTAAATTCAAATTTATTTATTTTGTGAACAAATTTACAAGTGGTTTTCTACAATAGTGCGCTCTATGTCCCGCCGCCGTAATATTAAAAGATAAAATACTTAACATGTAATGGAGATAATATTAATTTCAGATTTATTTATTTTATATTATAGAGGGACAGACGAACAGACGGGTCACCTGATGGTACGTGACGACCGCCGTCCATGGACACCTGCAACTCGAGAATCGTAAGTGCATTGCCCGCCTTTGAGGGTGATGAGGGATGAGGGTTGCGGGAGGTAAAGAGAGGGGTTGAAGAGATGGAAAAGGGGAGGGGGGACAGGGAAGTGGAAAAGGACAGAAGGAGTTGGTCCTCCGGAAACCTTACTAACTTCGGGGAAGTGCAACTCAAGCGTTGCTTCACAACAGGTTCTATGAGGGGCTGTGGTATCTCACCGGTCGAGCCGGCTCATTGGTGCCTAAGCATGGCTCTAATTGTTAAGATGCAATTACTAATAATTAATAAATTACAAATGTCAATTTTAAAATTTTACAATAATAAAAAATAGATGCCAACGAAAAATGCCATTAAGCTAAGGATAGTTTTTGATACAATAACATGTCATTTAGAAATCAATTAAGAGAACAATATGCTTTACTAGAATTTGTAATTTATGTTCAAATTCATTAATATACCTAATAACAATTTGATTCGGTGATTTATTCGATATTTTTGGTGCCATAGTGTAAACGCTTTTATGGAAAAAAGTAGTTTTCGAAGGTGGCAAGCAACAACAAGGTGCAACTTGTTAGAACGGCGTTGACTTTTTATCGGTTGGAACAGATATATGTATATTACTTAACACAAAGATTTTTCGAAGATATACAGAAATGATACAGTTAATATGAGAAGATTTACAAAAGGAGGTTTGCAGGAACCTGTGGGTTTTAGCTTAGAGATAGCTTGTATACATTTTTGTGAGCTATTTATACGTCCTTACCGTTAGCTCCGTTTCCCCAGGTTAGAAGGCATTCACGCAAAGTAGAAAAAAAACATAACCGATGATAAGCTGCTAATAGAGCGTCTTTCTTTGTAATTTTACAGATATAGAGTGCGTGAGTGAGTGGAGAATTGGTTTAGTTTTGTACACAGGACGCCCACAGGCCAGGTGGAGTGACGATTTGCGCAAGATAATAATTTAAGGTTATTAGTAATCAACATCTTGATTTAATTAAAGCATAAAAAGCAGCAAACAATTGTTATGTCTCTATGTATTCGTAAAGTCGTGAAGTACTAACTTAGGAAGCAAAGAAGAAATAAATCCTACGCCTATAGTAATAAGTGCATTTATTGAATAACATTTAGTTCCTGTCTTTGTCTCGTTTGTCAACTAACCCACTGAGCACGCCTAATCTTACAAAGAGTGTTAAAAGTAATAAACATATGTATTTACATACATACATAGGCTTACGTCTGTATTACTTAAGAGATGGCCAAAGGTATATGTAACACCCATATTTTGTCAATTAGAATTTGGTGGGACCAAATTCTGACAGAACAGGGTGCAAGCCTTGCCATCCACCGGACCCTGTATGCCTATACTATATACTGTGTGATAGATAACAGTCCGATCCCTTAGCTACCTTTCACGACACCCACGGGAGAGCTGGGGTGGCCCTATTGTACTTCATCGAGAACCATGCGACTTACATGTATAGTCAGCAAAAACAAAGTTATTAATTTGATCCGATCTCAAAAGACTTTGTATGTAGGTCTAACAACACACAGACAGAGCATGATGCAATACATGAATAAGTTGACAAATTGTTTTACACTATCAATGGTATTCTGACCTCAAACATTGTATATGTATACTAACTTACTCGTTCTGATTAAAAATAAACAAAGAAAAATGCTATTCTCGATATGCACATACATTATTATAATTCTATTAAAAAATATGATATCGCGCAGAAGGCTATGACGCAGTACCTTGTTTTACAGTAAATGAGACACACTACATAAATACAATATCGTACGGTTCGCGTCCTTTGCTAGTTAGAGTGACGGTTTAGGCCAACATGGTACATATGCATGCCCATACGTTCCTAAGCATAGCTCTCCCCCGCATGTCTGCACAGAAGCTTGAAAGCAAAGATAAGACGCGTTACTGTTTCTTTTAGCCAAGGGCCGTTAATGACTGAGAAAGTATAACAAACGCATGCCAGTGTTAATTGTTATATAAGTTTTCTTTTTCGCTTTTTTTTAGACAACTCCCGCTTTAGGATTAAATACTGTATCGTGGGGAACTTTACAAACATTTAAATAACAGACACAAGGAACACCCAAACTCAGAACAACAATTTGAGAATTTCACAAAGTGTTGTCTTGTGCGGGGATCGAACCCACAACACTCAGGGCGGCAGCGAAGTGGCAAGGGCACCCCTTGAACCATGCTTACAGTCAAGTAAACTTAAGATGTTTATTTGTTTTTAAATTATAGGTTTTTGTTTCAAGAGTTGATAATTCGGGCTAAACTGACAGCTCTTTGTTAAGTGTGACAGTTCTGTGTGATATCTCACAGAGATTGGTATATCTTTATTTATGCCTTGACACTGGTTTATGTTAGAACTTTTTCACTATAAAAAGAAGAAACCGTGTTTAGGCATATTTTATATTGTAGTAATATAAAATATGAGATTATGGTTTCTAAACAAGCAGTTGAATATCTACCCGGCTTAGCTCTTACCGTGGGAGAGCCATGCTTAGGCATGAACGGGCCAGCTCGACCGTAGTAATACCACTGCCTCACTGAAGCCCGGTAGACAAACAATGCTTGCATTGTTTTGCGAAGTGAATGAAGGTGACCCGACTGTTTTTTTGTCTTCCTAGATCATAAAAATAAAATACGGAAAAAGCAAACTAAAAATATAATAAAATAATAGACTAATAAGTCGGTACAGGACAAGCAGTGTAGATACTTCTTAACTACTACTAGACGCAGTGAAAGTTATAAAACAGGTAATATGCAGAGTTAATTATTACGTCATATCATTAAGTTTATATCAGGTAAAATTACTCCATTATCTCTTTGTTTTAGTCATTGCTACATGCGAAAGTATTCTTATAAAATTCGAAGAATTCAAACTAAAATAATATTGATGTGACTCATTAATACTGATATTTTATTACTTCCGAACGCATGAGCATATTGCATTAAAAAATGATCTTAGTAGTATATGTTTTTTTATTCATATTATAACTATCTAAATGTCTGCTTCGACGTTGGCTTTCATTTATTGACTTTGCTTAACCCCATTCTACAGATCATCAAGGTGCAGATTTACTAAATGGCATTTACTAAATATACATATCTTAAGATGTGTATATGTACGCAAAGTCATAAGTAGTTGTTTTGGGGAGATTTTAAATGTTATCACTTCGATGATCAGTAAAAAATACACCTTTTGCACTCTCCAAATGATGTTTTCTCAGATAAGAAGGGAGCTTTATTGAAATGTTTGCAAATGTCATTTATGTGAAATAGACTAGGTAACTGTTAAGTCAAATCAGCATCTCTATATGTAAACGTCAAAAAAGTAGGTACAAAATCGTGACGTCGCACTTCACAGTATTGTCAAATCATTCCCTTTAATGTTAATTTGATGAAATAAATTAAGAACGATACAGTATATCAGAACGAAAATTCTCAACTATTGTCATAAAAATTATTGCCCAATTTAATGAAATAATTTAATATAAGCACAGTCATCAACCGAGTTTTAACTCAGCTTGAATCAACACGGCTTCAAACTTAACTTGCTATTGTTTTAGGAATATCCTTGCCAAGAATGGGTCGGCAGTGGACGCAGCTATTGGTGCGATGTTGTGCAATGGTTTGTTCAACCAGCAGAGCATGGGGATAGGTGGGGGATTCTTCATGACTGTATACATCAAAGATGAGGAGAAAGCGTACGTTGTCAACGCAAGAGAAAAAGCGCCGGGTGCTGCAACAGTTGACATGTTCAAAGGCGATAGGTCTAAGTCACACACCGGTAAGATAACTAATTACCTAATAATCTAAATATATTGTGATATTTTTAAAACAACCCATGCACTGTTTGGGGGGATAATTTACAAACATTCAAATACCGGACACAAAGAATACCCAGACTCAGCACAACAATTTAAGGTTTACTCAAAGTATTGTCTCGTGTGGGGATCGAACCCACACACGCGGCGCATTCCAAGTCCAGCAGCTCTAGCTCGCGTGGAAATTTTGAACACTACGTTTTCTGGGATAAAAAGTTACATATGTACTAAGTATTTCAAATTTAAACAAAATGTCTTTCTTTCATAAAATTGTCCAGCAATTATTTAAAATCGTCCTTTTTGTTAGTGTAGTATTAAAGAATATATGTTGATCAACATATACAATGTCACCGAAACAAAGATAGCTTGCCAAAAATAAAAATTACATATATTAATTACTAAATACTGTATTTGCCTGGACTGATCCGTAACCGAGTGTTTCCAAATGGTTTCCAACTGTAATCTATGTATGTGCTATTATAAAAGCAAAAGTTTGTCTGAATGTTTGTTACTCTATCACGCCAGAACGGCTTAACGGATCTGGATTAAATTTGGCACACACATAAATTATAGTTGGAAATAGCACATAGGCTTTTATTTGATTTTTAACCCTGGAAAACTAACAGTTCAAAATTTCCACACGAATGAACTAATTGCTTCATGATGTGATCACATTCGGGTAGTGTAGAAAAAGGTGTTTTAATATTTTTTTATCATCAATAAGCCCTCCGTATAAGCAATATTCCTGTGTTTATATTACCTTTCTTTGTTTTAACCTTCCCCTTTAAATATACTCCCCATTTTCCGATCTCTACCTTCTTAAAGTGCCTGATTGACGGCAATAGGCTTGCCCCGTATGACTTTAGTGGGAAGAAATTAACACACTTTAACAGTAAAGATATGAAATTAATTATCGTATGATATTTTTAACTTATGCGATACGTAATCTGAGGTAAACGAGGCCAGGTACTCAACTCAGAAACTTGTATCAAAAACAACAAAAATAAATATTATTGTTTTGGTTACCTATCTTATCAAAAACCTTGGAATATGATACTACAACTTTCGGTACAAATTGTCTTGTAATAAAATGAATATTCTAGTATTAAGTCACGTAAGACGTAGTAATGTCTTACGTGACTTAAGGCCTGTAAACACATATAATAAAGTTAAGTATCTTTACTTTTTCTGTCTTTGTGATAAATATGTATCTAACTGATTAAGATAATTAGAAACATTTTTTTTTAAAGATCAAATAGATAACGCATGTCTTAAAGAAAACATTGAAAATAATGTTTATAATCTTAAAGCTTGGCGGTAATAGCGAGATGTATGTATTTTTGATATCTTTTCAGTAGCTAACCTATAAAACGCCCGCCATTTTGGCACGCTTATCAAACAACAGTCAACAACACTACATCTATACACAAACACTCCTAGACTAACATTTTAAAACTCGGTGGCATTGACACTTGTTGTTGTTGACTTTCGTGACATTTCATCTGTCTAATGGCGTCGCTTCTTTATTATTTAAATTCTCCACATGTTACTCGTCCTTTTTTAAATAAATTTACCTTAAAAGTAATGACATAGATAAATATGTAAAAAAACAAGCTAATTCTTATTTTAATCACATACAAACACCCTTTCAGAAACCCAAAACTTTTATCACCTTTGACGTGATCCATATCACGCCAACTTTTGACGTGATGTGGATACTTATAGATATTTTTATAGTAGTGACCTATTTACGAGATAGGCGATAGAGTTGGTCTTCTCATGTCATTAACGCTAAGCTCATAATTTTATGGCCGTAAAACATTTACTAATAATATTAACTCTGTAACCCCGTGGTTTCTCAAATCATAGTTTTTCAGATTACCGTGTTCAAACAAACAAAGAAATTTACTCTGCCTCTTTAAAATATTTGAATAGATTTATGGTACTTCGCTAGAGTTTACCAGATTCTTGATAGCAATTATGTGAACGGATATGGCGGTACTGTACTGCCACGCCGTTACGCATCACGTATACACATGTGTGTTTGTAAAAGTAATATAGTATGTAATAAATGGGTTATTCCTAAATTCATTCTTTGAAATGTAACTTAGTTATTTACGTATTAAGGTTCTTTAATTTAAGCAGTAGTCTTTTTCAACCTTTTTTTACAAATTATTTTGGAGCTTCACTTAGTCATTATGTGAGCTGTTTTCTTTTCATTTGGCTGAAATCCCGTCTTACCTTAATGTAAAATCACCTAATTACCTCACGATCGCCTAGTGCATCGTACAAGCCCTTTCTCAAAATTTAGAAACCTCTTCAACAATTGCCTGCCTTCCAACCTATTTTCCTAACAAATCGCTCGGTCCATTGGCGAAACCAAAAACCGTATGAAAATATGTTTGGTATCAGCGTGTCGACTTTGTGTTATTATATAAAGTAGACACGTAGACGTCCTTCCAGAAAGTCCTAAATAAATAAATTTAATCATGACAAAGTAAGTCTAGTAATATATCCAAGTACAATATCTACTAATTACATTTGAAAGACTGTAGATAAATACATATCTCGTTCTACTTTAATCATCGGTTATTGTTCTGCAACTGAACAAACAAGTGTGACTGTATAATGACATATTTAGATTTACAAGTAATAATATTAAAAACCTATTGAAACATATTTCAGTTACAGGGCTCGGACTTCTTATAGGCATACGACCCCAGCTTGCTTGACCTATTGCTGATGCAATATCCCTTTCCTGTCCTTTCTATCCTCCTTTTATTGTCAATATACTCCCAATTTTGAATTTTAATTCCTAAAAGTACGAGGTGACGGTAATAGGGTCGCTCCCTAATACATAAATGGCACTAAATTATAATCGGCATAATGTAGGCGTTAAATAAATGAAACCGACTGCATTATTTGTGTTTATTTTTTGTTATCTGTGTTTTCTTGAAATATTATGCCCTAGGTATATTACTCCTACGATTAAAAGTAATCATATTACACCTCACATGTTGAAATAGACTTTAGGGCGACACAAAGAAACATTATACATATGTACATACACTCCTCAAACATGTCCTCCCTCTTGTGGAGTAGAGTAAAATCAAAGTTTTCTGGACTTTTCTTGTATTGGTAGCGAAAAATAAAAACAAACAAACAATTACCTGTAAAAAACCTTAGGCTTAAAATACGGCTCATTTAATGTTGAAATTATTAAAACAGTATACGATTTCTACTTTACTTGTATGATTGTACGATCCTGAGGCCTGTTCAATTAGTATCTATTATCTTTTCCCCTGGCCCCTTGAAATATACCCATTAATTGAATAATATTAATATTAATTGGTCCCCTCGATAATTTGATGTTGAAGGAATAGTATCTTGCCAGCCAACATTCAACATTCAATTCAGTCCGTGCTTCCCTACTCTCTATAATTTGAGAGCGTTTTTTTTCGTAAACGAGCCTTTCGGTTGTTTACATACATGTACAAACATTTTGATTGCTTACATGAATGAGATATGACTTCATAGTTCGCAATCTATTCCTTTTTTAAATCTTAATATACTTTATGTTAATGATAAATTTTTAAGCATCAATATAAATACAGGAAGTAATAAGCAAAATTGCATCACCTAAGTCCAACTCTCTCTTATTTTTTTTCCTTCCTCCCTCTTTATACTCTCTGTTGGTAAACTCTTATGTGTTATTGAAATCTTGATAATTTGAAAATATTTCTCCTCTCCCTTGAGTTTCAAATAATTGAGAGTCTAAAGTATCATAAATGCGAAAATAACTTCGTTTATCCATTATATTTTCACAGCTAAACGGCAGAACCAATTAATAAAATATTAGTGGTGTGATACAAATAAACAAAAAAACACAAACTCAATGTTTACGTACAATACTGCCAACGTACTAATAATTTGTTTGAATATTGCAACTCGTGACAATAAAGCTAAGGTTTTACAAAATATTTGTGTTGGCTTTAATTTCATTCATTGTCTGATATATAACTGAGGTTATATATCAGACAATGAATGAACAGCTGAACAAAGGTAAAATAAATAATACGAATGGCTTTACCGTTATCACACACAATTAATACAATACTAGACGTACTTAGGCATTTGTATGCATTTAAATAAATAACATATAATAACATTAAATATAAAACATATATACTCACGCTTGCATCCCCGAAGTGTTAGTTAGAGTCGTATTAATAGCCTACATTTTGCCGTCTATAATGGAGTCCTACTTACCTGACCCACTTAGGGGCAAGCCTATTAACGTAATTTCGTCGGCTTTAAGACTTTCGTAAGAAAGTAAGGCCTATAATGAAAGGGAGGATAGAATCATAAGAAAGAAGAATGCTGTATAAGCAATATGCCTTTCTCATGGATTGGGGAGTTAGGAGCAATATCTCATGCAGGTTAGGGTCGCATACTGTGGTAACTTGAACTGCCAGAAAGTCCAAGGGATCTAATCAATTATGTCAAACACAATGTTTTAAGAGTTTAATTCAACTTTCCCTGTATTAATATATATATATATTTTTTCATTAATTTGAAAATATTGATTGACACCCTCCAAGCCGTTTTGGAGGTATGGTGCCTCAGACATACACACAAACTTAAAAACACCTCTCTTTGTGCATTGTGGTTAATAATAACACATATATTTTACGCACTAAGTTAGAATATCAGAAAAGTAAAGGTTTTTAAATATTTGTATTTTTTTAATAATAATATCAACTCGATAACAGATACCGATGTCGACATTAAATTTATATCGATAGATCGTATAGAGTCGACGTATGAGTATGAATTTAAAATCATTCAGCTGTCACTAGTTATGATTCCCATAGCTCCAATCCTTCTTGAGCCGCTGTTGGATTTCCTATTATATAATTAAAAATCTTTGTTACATATAAGCTGCTAGTACATCAGAGCGTTGCAAATTTCTCAAAGGCTTTCTCTCAAATCTGGTTCAATAGTGTAGTGAGACCAAACGCCTGTGTTCACAGTTTCACTCACTGCATTGTACCCGTCTACACCTTTCCAATTTATCAAAATTTTGTTACATCATTGTAACAAAAGAGGACTGGATATTGTATGCTGGTGATTGTTCTTTGTTTGCCCTGTTACACCCCGTGGTATATCGATAACAAGTTGCCTATCCTTCTCCAGAGTTCGAAGTATCCACATACCAAATTTAATCAAAATCGGTTTAACATTTTAGCCGTGATAAGGTAATAAACAGGTGGATAGATTTACTTTCGCATTTATACTTTGGTATAAATTGACCAGGTGTAATAAAATCTGCAATAAAATTATACTTCAATCATCGCCGTCAACTGCTGACAGATCGACAAAGGCCTCCCAAAAGAAGCGCCATCTTGTGCATTCCCTTCCTGTGCAGCCTGTAAGTTTAATGTGGGTGAATACCCATATAATAGAAGTATAATATGGTGGATACCCATGTTATAGTCGCTCTTTATTAAATTGCGTTTGCGTCTAACATCGACACTACCGAAAGAGAAGAAGGGGTGATAAAAGGAGAAGGAGGGGAGGGGAGTCTGTCTACCGGTTTTCTGAGGGGCCGTGGTATTAATCCGGTCAAGACAGCCCATTCATGCCTAAGCATATCCCTCCTACTGTTAAATGAATGTACGAGTATAATGTTTCTTAGTACGCCGTACAACCTAGACGGTTTCATTGATTTGGGCACATCAGATTTCTGGATCTTAATATCGTGAGTGATATTTCAAGATAACGTCAATGAAAAGAAGTTAATTTTGCAGTCGGGTTTACATTTCTTTAATAATTTGATCTCGGTTTTTTTTAAAAACAACTCTCGTACTAGGAAAGATTTCAGTGCTGGGGGGTGCAAAAAAAATTAAACAACAGTAAATAACACCAGAAGATGGAATGGGACAACTATGAGGACTATGTGGACACTTATTTGATTATCTCTTTATACCCCTGAGATTGCTTGTTTAACGACTTAATATAATTATTCGACTAATCATTAATAACTGTACATGCACAGCTTTCAAAATAAAATTTGTTATTAAATATATTTTATCTAAATGTAACTGGATTTGAGTTTAATTTTGTTGAGTATAAAACTAGAACAACGGGTGTAAATGAACTTGATGTTGCTGAGTTAGCCTTATATGTTTTCTTACGACATGCATGTAGTTATCATATTTCAATCTAATGCATTACATTCACAAGAATAATATTGAAACAAGGCTAGATAAGCAATTAAATGTATCTTTATATCAATCTCTCAAAATATTCCGCCAAACAAACGTTTATTTTCCTTTCGAGAAGTGGGTATAAATCTCTTGTTTACACACATTTATTAGCTTCACTTTTGACTAACTCACTATGTGAACAAATCTTGGAAGTCTATTTGAACTTACTCCAACTATAGTCGTATCGAAGTGAAATAGCCAGAAGGTAGATAGTTAATCATTTCAGTAACCAGGAATAAACCCAAGTGTCATCTTTAATGATCTGTTTTGAGGAATCTACCATATTGGGTTTGATGACTATAGGCTAGATGACTGACAAGTCAAATCAGCATTGTTTTAGTAAACGTCAAAACGTACATTTTTGTAAAAAATACACAGTCGTGAGTTCGCGGGGATCTATTTTGATGTTAGTGTGATGAATAAAAACCGAATTAAAAACGTTACAAACGTTTAGTACTATTATTACTCGAAGGGATGGGGTGGCCCTATTATATTCCATGGAGAACTACACGACTAGTGTTCGTATTTTCGTTAAACAGGTATACTCTCCGTGGGAGTGCCAGGCGAACTGCGGGGGATGTGGGCAGCCTACAAACGTTGGGGAAAGCTACCTTGGGAGAGCCTAGTCACCCCTACCGTGGAGATATGCAGGGCTGGCTTCCAAATAAGCAAGGTCAATTATGATGGATTCTTTTCAGCACCTGGAATCAAAAACGATCCCCATTTCAGGTTAGTTTACTTACCCCTTATTGAAGACTACACTTTAGTGAAAACTGGAGATATTTGCGTTTCTTTTGCTCGCGGCCTAGATGTTAATATAGATTTGATCGATCAATCAATGGGAAAAGTTGGTATTTTATTTAGGATGAAGGGTATCATATGCCTTTTTCTGTTCCATGGTAACGAAATTGCATGATGATATTTGCAGTAATTAAGGGGTGAAAGCATGAAACAATATGAGTTTGCAGAAATATAGGTTATAGGGTAAAATATTATAAAATACTAAAAATACTAGGAAACTGTTTAGTAAATAATACTAAGTAAGTATTTTATTTGTATAACTCTGTACTACTAACTTATACTTCTACGAACTTATACTTATTTGGCATAGCTTTACAAAGCTATGCCAAATAAGTTGTACAAGATAAATAATTATAGTAGGTAGGTACCTAACTAGGAGTAGGTAATGTACACACAGCGTACTCCGTACCGATCCGTACTTCAATTATTTAAAATCTTCTTAGCCTAGTGACCATAAGAGAATGTCCGAAATTGGTGTTTCTCGTATTAGCGCATATAACGTAGTTAGATATTTCCTTACTGCTATTAAACGTTAGAGACACGACTTCCTCTTCGAGTTATTCATGTAAACTAATTGCCACAAATCTATTTAATTGGTTGAAAACGATATGGTGGATTTATACGAGTTGTTACGTATATAATTGTGGTCGTATATTGTAAACATTAAATATAAATTAAGGAGAATTTTCATACGATGTTTATTGTACTGCCATCTAGCAAAACCAGTCCTAACTACAACTAAACCTGTACCGCGATATGAAAGTTATTATACTAATTACTTACAAACAGAAAGTTACAGATCACGGTCTTCGAGTAGTAATCTAGTCTTATCAGAATATCTTCTACTACCCAGTTCCAGTACCTATTCACATATTAAATATTGAATATTATCCAATATTCTCCTATAATTAAGCTACAGGCCTGAATTTTTTACCGCAGGCAAATGTACTACAATTCCGCCAAAGGAACATACCATAAGCCTGGCACCCTAGTGAAACCCCCCGAAGCCATGTGTAACACTTTCCAAAGAATAGCGGAGAAAGGAGGGGATGAGCTGTACAATGGTAGCCTTTCTATCGACTTCCTGGATGATCTAGAAAGGATAGGCAGCATCATTACTGCGGAAGATCTACAAAGATATGAGTGAGTACCTATAACTTTTCCTAAAATTAATTTAGAATTACCGGGCATATGCTGCGGCTTTCTTAAGCTACATCTATATACCACAGTCCTAATGTCTATGTCCTTGCTTTTGGCATACGTTATTGCATAAACAAATAGATGGTTTTATTATCTAGAATATATATGTATTTCAAACTTTATAAGTACATATGTATGTTCATTAGTAGTCTGGTTGCCACAGCACAAGATTCTTATAGTTCTGGAACCTAAAGGTCATGTGTAAGATGTTTTAAGTTATTAATGTTATTATAATTATTATACATATGATAGCATTTTATCGAAAGCCGGTTAAAAAAAAACTTTATTATAAAACGCAAAACAAACACTCCTTTTATATATATATAGAATATCTCGGAGAACGAGGATATCGTTTACTATGTTACTTATGATAGGCGAGAAAGAGAAAGCGTAAATGCACAATGCTTACTTCATACATCATGGTAGGACTTATTAATTATTAATTTTTCGTTATTTATAAAATGTATTTTCAAAGCACACTTACACTTCTTGACTAGAAGGCTGACTTTTTTCTTGAACAAACAACAAACAAAACAACCCGGCAGTACTGCCAGACTTCTGGGAACACTGCCAGTAGCTTATAAATTGACGCTTTCTAGTAAATAGTCCTTTTTTATGTTTGATGATAGGTACTATCAATAAAATTACCTATATAGTATGTATTTACCTACAAACGATACCGCTGATTCAATTTTCATTCGGAAAATAGATTTATTTGTATTAATTATTCTCTCTTCTCTCAATTACCTACCTACCTACATTAAACTTTTGCTTTTGCGTGTATACATACGTATTGTAAATGTAAATTGGGGACTTAATAAACACAGACTAGCTTCAAGTATCAATCAACTTACAATAATAATACCTTCCTACTTTGTATTTTATATCTTGTGATAACGTAATTGAAGATAACATTGTTTTGGGCACATCGAGAACTTGCTTTATTGATACAAAGCAATCAATCAATAGCTATAAGGAAACTTGTGAATCTTCGAGAACTGAAATGTGTTAGTGTTGAGTAATTATTTAACTACCTGCTTATGCACTTTTCTATTGATTATAATATGAGTGTATGGGTTTTTTACTAATTTTGTAATGTGTTACGTCTTGGTACTATGGCTCTAAATAATTGTAGTATTACAGTAACTTCGACATGTTTAAATTTGGTTTTAGCCTCGGTGCACGGGATCGTAGTTCAAAATAATTGCAAAGAGATATAGATCGTTCTTGAATTACGTACAGTAACTATTACATGGATTAAAAACATGCTTTTTAATCCATGTAAAACAAGTAAAAATAAACTATTAAGGAATTGCAAAATAAAGCACCTGTTCAGACATGGGAGCATTCAAGTATTACGTAACGCAATTTTGGGGGACGGGGTAGTCTTTTAAAACGTTACCGTGCGTTACAAGGGCGGGAGGGGGGTTATTTAAACTAAGCGTTACGTTTTTTTTTATTTTAGTAAAAAAGCAAGGGAATTAGCATCTTCCAAATTGGCAACCCTTTTCATTTATGTTTTACGGGGAATGCCTCGATTGTATTGTACGTTACTTTACTTACTATTTTTGTTTCCTAAGTTGGCAACTTTCGTTTATGTTTCGGGTAATCCCTCAACTGTGTGTGCGTGATTTATTATCGATGTCAGTATTCATTAGAGTTTACACAGAAGCATATTGCTGTTGTCAGTGTTATTAAAAAGTGAGTAAATACCGTAATGTCCTCGAAAGCGGGAGATTTGCATCATCAGCTGCTCTTGGCAATAAAGGCTGTCATACTAACTTGCCAGCACAATTGTACCAAAAAAATGTAAACGAAATTTGGAAAACGGCTAAAGAACTACTAAAAAACCAAGAAAAGATTTCAAGCTGAAGGCCACGAAGAAGAAAGCTTGCTTAGTTATTTTACAAAGGTAAGTTTTCTGCTAAATTGTATATTAACTACATATATACATACATACAAAAAAACTAGTCATAAGTATATTTTAGTATCATACACATTTATTTTAGCTAACTACGAAAACATCAAACACGTCAGCAACATTAATGACAGCAGGGCCCAACGTCCCACATACTTTGGGTACTATTTTACTAAAACAGGTGCGTATGTACACTTTTTTAGTACACCTTATCTGAGTCTGGATGGTTATATAAATTATTGTACTTACCTATATAAAAAATTTACGTCGATTTTACTAAACAAAAAAAATTCTAAATCCGACTTTCAAAACGGTTTTAATACCTGACTGAACGCAACAACATTTGTAATACGATTTTTGTCTAAACTGGATATTGTTCGTAACCGTAATATTAAAGATTTAAAATTTGAATCCTACTCTTAATTTTTATTACTCATCTGCCATATTTTGCTAACTTCGGTTTGACAAAGTATCATTTGAGGGAATGTAGTAGGTCGGCGAATGAGGTTTTAGGTTACTCTTCGTTCAAGTCATCTCGGATATGGGTATATTTGGTATCAATGCATTCAGTAAGTTGTTCTAAACACAAATATATAAGATGACAAGCGCGAAAATGGTGGGGGTAGTAGCTGTGACGTCATAAAGTCGGCAGCACAAAGAGAAAAAAAGTTTTCTTCTAAACATATAATGTTAGGTATCAAATGAAATTGCTTTGTGAGTAGATTACAAATATATAACACTTTTTTAAGTGTTGTATGAAAAACAGAAAAAATAAATTTCGAAAAGTCGTGAAACAAAAGTTGAGACTTTTAGTTATAGGTATTAAGGGCCGCTTTCTCGTGAATTAAAATTAATGAACCCTGTATTTATGTGAGAGTATATTTTCTTTATCGCATGTCTCAATAATACCTATTTTCATATATTTCACTTTCTTTATAGGATTCGGATGTTGTACCCGCGTGTTCATCTGATATGGAATCGATTGTCGGAGTCGCTAGAATACTCGTAGAGAGCACAGCCGTCAAACGAAAGTTGAGCGATACTCATGATAAGCGAAGTGATACTACTGACGAGGAAGTTGTGGACAACTTGGAAATCTCGTCTACGAAATCACACACGACTAAGATTGTTTCGGATATTACTAAAAATGTTCCAAACAAACCGGCTCAAGAAACTCTTAGGAAGAGAATTAACTTGCTTCAACAGGGAATAAAAGTGCAAGGGACACTGGTATTGCCTAAGATGATGTTAACGTAAAGAATTGAAAGAAGATGAAAAATGTTTAAAGAAAAAAGGAGACAATGCCAAGCGTGCAAAAAAAATTCGAGCTAAAGAAAAACTAGAGAAAGCTGAACGTCGCAAAAACAATCCTGCTGCAGTAAAACCTCGATCTGGCCCTGGCCATCCCTCTTTAGTTGACTCGCAACCTGCTCTCCTGGAGACCATTATTAACATTGCCATTCATGGCAGCGCTGCTGATGAACGCAGCCAAACAGAGATGATTAGGAGCTGTCTCACTCTGAACGACCTGCATGAAAGACTGTTATTGATGGGATTCCAAATTTCTTGTAGCGGCACGTATCTTCATTCACCTCCACGCGTCTCTAACACTCAAGAGGGGAAGAGACATGTACACACCGTACCCATGAAGTTAGCAAGGCCACAGACCGAGATGCACAAAAAGCACGAGGACGGCGAATTCTGCACTGCTACAATCAGGTCCTTGGAATCTCGCGCGTCGCTTCTGGGACCACAGCAAATATTTATTCTCTCCCAAGACGATAAGGCCCGTATACCAATAGGTTAACCGGCAGTGAAAAGTCAGAGCCCTCTTTTAATACATATAGAATACAGAGTAAATTTACCTGACCATGACTGGGACGTGGCAGAGCGGCACAAAATTATTCCGTCTGTATACGCCGGCATCAACGTGGACCCTGACGGTTTCGGTAAGGAAGAGGCTGTTGGTTACATCGGTCCGACATACATATCCATTAGGAGTGGAAAACACGCATCCTCTACAGCGAACACCCATGCTTATGATTTCGAATCACTTTTATCATTGTCTGCATTCAAACCCTTAATGATGACAGAATCGAATATCGTGAAGCCAGTGATAATCATTTTTGTAGATAGGTGGACCGGACGAAAATCCGCACTTTTGGAAAGTCAAGTATTTCCGAAGACTTTCTTGCCACCACCCTGCCCAACCCTTCAAACCCCAAGCAAGCTCGTGGTACCTAGTCAGCTAGATATAGGATCATGCAAGTTTTTACCACTTCTTGTGAGGTTATCCGTTGATCTGTCGCCTCCTCTAGAAGGGTTAAAGCAAATACCTTACGATTTTTATTGCCCATCCGTACAATCCGATCTCAAGAACAGAATATGTGCAACCTGTGGGATCTATCTCAGATCCCAAAAGAGTGTGCAAACGCACAGTCGTTAGGTGCAAGGCAAGACTGCCCAAAACCCTCGTGAAAGTAGAGTACGGCCACAGCGACTTGCTGCCAGAAGGGCAAATGAGCTGCTCTGCATTGTGCGCCATAGTGAAGCATTGCCTGAGGATGCCGATTGAAAATAAAGTTAATACAAGTAGTTTAACAATACCGGAACCGTCTTCGTCTCCTCTCCGAATACCAGTAATGAAAGAGTCTGAGTGTCTGGCAAAATCATGGACAGAGGAGCAGTAATTGCAATTGAATTATGTTTTTATGTACCTACACTTCTTTGATTTATGTTTAATTAAAACGTATATTAAAAATCTCTTCTTTTGTTTATTACTACTGCAAACGCAATTAATACAATAACACAGGTATTATATTACTTCGTTCAACATAATTGTGACTCTAATGGTCACTTAAATGTTACGTAAAGTATAGGGAGGGGTAATGAAAAACATTACGGTGCGTTACATTTGTAAAATCTTTAAAAATTGCGTTACGTAATACTTGAACGCTCCCCGTCATGATTTAAAATTACATACTATAAGTTCTTTGCAGAACTATATGGATATACTCACGACTATATAGCCGAAAGGGTAGGCAAAGGCTCATCAAAAGCCCACATGTTGCCATCAATAATATAACATAGTCCCACTTAAGTAATAGGGCAAGCCTATTGCCGTCAATCGGGCACAGCATAAACTGTACACATACTGTCTAATAGATAACAGCCCAATCCCTTAGTCGCTCTTTACGACATTGACACAAATGGGGTGGCCCTATTTTAATCCACCGAGGACGACACGGTGATTTTAGGTTTTAGTGAACAATTTGCATTTCGCAATTTTATGTCTTGTATTGGAATGAATTGAATGGTCATATGATGTAATACAAGCGATTTCACCGCACGTAAACCCGATTTAAGCAAAAAGCTCCAATCCACAGCCACTTATTTAATTTATATTTATGTAACTTTCTGTTACTGAATAAATAGCAGGCCGACCCGACCTCGCTCAATTCATATTTAACCAGCCTTTCCCCGTCAGTTTCAATAGGTACAACTGCTCCGCTCCTAAGGGTACCAACGTGATGTTTTATAGCCTACCCTTATTTAATAAATGGGCAATCTAATACAAAAATCATTTTTTTAAATATTATTGATATATATGTAAATTTACAAAATATGTTTAATTAGGTACGTATTGCGTCCGGGTAAAATATTTCATGCAGGCTAGCTGGTACTAACTGCACGACTGAATTAGCCTGACTAACTTATACTCGTGACAATTCAGAAACACATAAAATTGTTTCAATAATTGAAATAAATGATTTTGATTTGGTTTGATTAACATTATAATTAAAATGAATATATAAAAGGTTGGGTAAACTGATATTTAACGATTGAACATATAATTGACCGTGAATTTAACGGATGCATGAATTCGTTCTGAATTCCTTTAGCGATAACATTTGGATGCAGGTATGTTTCATGAATAACATTTTCTTGAGATATCTTAAAATGAAACTTTAGTTGAATTGTCATTACTTTACTTCAGTATTTGCAGCAGACACTTAGAAAGCCTTCTTATTCTTCTTCTTGCGCAGAACGATAAAGTATACATCGCGACGGTATAATAACTTTTTTTCTGACTTTATCTCAAAATGTGATACAGTACTAAGACCATTCAAGTGTCACATATTGAAATATGTATATCAGTCCGTCTAGGCTGTAATCTAAGGCATGACAAAGAAACACACATACATGCACTTGATAATCATAATCCTCTTTCTTGCACAGTCAGCTAAAAAAGGTCTTAACTGAGTAAAATTATGACACATTTATAACGGAAAGTATTTCACAATGTATTGAAAAACCGTTGTTTGTCATTTGTCGGCACCTGATTAAATAATATGAATGAGTCACATTTCAATAGAAAAATATGAGTTATTTATATCGTGCATTCATTGGACGTTATTGTTTGAGAAATTCAGTGTTATTATCATTATTTTTGTTCAACTGTAATACCTCAGTATAAAGAAGAAAACCCTTTTTGACTGTAGTACTACCGGATACCTATGTGGTTTTTTTTCTATTGTTCTTTCTCTGTGTAATGTCAACCGCTGGTTGGAATGAATAATGTACCGTATGACATGCATGCATAAACTAATATTATAAATGCGAAAGTAACGCCATCTATTTAAATGACAGTTACCTTCCTTTATTTAGTATGAGGATACTTCGAACCCTGAATAAGGACATAGGTTTTTATTAATCGACATACCAGGTACGCGATGTTGCGGGCGCAAGCTGTTATATGTATATTTAAAGAATAGTGAAATTCTTAAATTTACAAAATATGTTTGCACAGATAAGCTTATAAGTAAGAGATTACAATTTATTACACACATATATTTGCAATGCGAAAAGGTTTTAGCGACTTTTATTATTTTATTTTTAAAAGACATAAACTTCCGTATTATTGTGGATTCATGTGTCGCGGGATTGGCAAACGACGGATACAAAGAATTCTCAGACTCAGGGGACTCAACAATTTGTAGATCAAGACTAAATTAATTTTTAATTTACTGTTATCCACTAAACAACAAATTATTCACGTTTATTTTATTAGTATGGATACGTGGTGTTAAAATTACTGTGACACAGCAACAGAACTGTTAGTGTCATACATATATCGCAGTCACACACTTAATCAAATACTAGGTTACGATTGTGGAAAGGTACGGAGTTCTACAGAGGTCAACAGCTATAAAGTCAACGAGCCATCGCCCTGTCAAATGTAATATTAACTTAATAGATAAATAAATATGGACTATATATTATACTAGCCTTTCGCACTGGTCACTGATCCGTTCCTAAAAATTGCAGGGTTTTGATTTCCCAACTTTTCGATAGTTATCAATAGAATTTCACTTATCGCCTCCGATTGCAGCACAGTCTACCTATAATGATGTCTACCTTTGATGCTTTAGGCTTTGCTACAAACTTTCCTAATATTTTGCTTCCCGGATGTAATCTTAATAGGAATGAATGAAAAAAAATGTTTCTATTTATTTATTTATTTATTAGGAATTTAAAAACAGTTCCAACTAACTTGTTATTAAGTAAACATTATGAGAAAAAATAATCGGAAAACAAACACTGCTATTATTTGATGTGCTTAATATATTGAGTTAATATGCATCTAAATGCATTAGAACGCATGGCAAATGTCTAAGTCAAAAATCTAAGTCTGTAAAATGGTCATTAAAATCTTGACTTTAGGTCTCTCTTTCCGTGGATTTTTTAAAAGATGACAAATGTCTAGATGACAACAATAGGCCAGCCCCCTATGAAGTACGAAGGGCTAAACTATCTATGGCAAATAGCGTGCGTTTGAAACGACTCTGCTTACCGGTATAGGCTCAAAAAATAACAAATTAATTATAATAAGTGGCTTGAAGTACATCCTTTCCAATAACAAAAGAGTCATCAAAATCGGTTTCCGTGATATTGAGTTATTTGTCCATTGCATACTTAATGCAAATTTAAGACTTATATGGTTTCCTAATGGATGCCGTTGTCAGAAATTTAGAAAATTGACCACAAGGGAAGTACCAGCATTCAACTAAAATATCAAAATCGGTTCACCTAGTCGAAAGTTATGAGGTAACAAACATAAAAACAAAAAAAATACCGTCGAATTGAGAACCTCCCCTTTTTTGAAGTCGGTTGAAAAGTCCTTGAAACTAGTAAGACAAAACACCAGGTAGGTACTTACTATATAAAAAAAATAGAGTTTTAGATTTCTTTATAAATACTTTTTTTTAACATATCGCAGTATGTCGCCAGTAGAGCAAAACTGATTGAGAAAATCACCTACCAGTTTTTCCTTAGATCAATATTCAAATAAGGGGAAGAATACAACATTTTGTAATTATCTTCTTTTTTTTCCAGAGCACAAATCTTGGAACCCATTGCAGTTTCTCTGGACAATGGAGACACATTATACACGCCACCCCCACCAAGCTCTGGGGCTATCGTGGCCAACATCCTAAACATCCTTCGAGGTTATAACTTCAATGCCTCCAGTATCAACACGACAGAAGCCAAAATCCTTACCTACCACAGGATCATCGAGGCTTTTAAATATGCCTACGTACAGAGAACGAAATTGGGGGACACAGATTTCTTGGATTTGAAAGAGGTAAATAAATTATAGTTTACGCATTTATCATACATACACACTCACGTTATATCTCCGACGGAGTAGGCAGAGACGTCTGAAGGATATTGCCGTCATCATATCATCATCATATTATCTTTAGATTAAGTTCTAATTCCATGTATAAGTATAATAATAGTAGTGATACGACACATTTTTGTTTTGCCGATGTTTATATTAAGGTAAGTCTAGTAGGATACAACAGATTTCTGCAATCAAACTTTGTTATAAGTTTACTGTACAATGGCCATGTAGGCCACGTAAGTGGTGAAAATCTTAGGATCGTGCAAACATAACCAACTTTTTTAAAAAATTAAGTCCTTATTATTGGCTAAACGAAGCTTTTCTCTGCTGAAGTGAGTGTAGTACCGCCGACGTTTCGATGAAATGATGATGACAAAATACATTTTCTCATAATCAAAGACAAGTGGAGTATTTGACTTTTTTACGTTTCACATCTTTAGCTAATAATAATAAAACTAATTAAGCAATGAATTTGCATCAAAGTGTAAACATATTTGTTTACACTTTGATAAATGCAAACTAAACCGAAAAATGATGTTACGCAGAAATAAATGTTACGAAAAACACTCACGTGATGACACTATACGTATTAATATCCTATCACGACAATTAATATTTGACCTACTGTCCATGAAATCAGATATTTATTTAAACTCTCTTAAAAATACTATAGAGATTTATTATAGATATAGTGCTTTATTTCGTAGCATATTTAGAATAATTCGTAAAAGTTGACCAAACGTATGCAACAAAAATGTGTGGTATCGAATTAATTTTTGATGTATTTACAGTTGATACTAAGTATACTTTAGTTGAGCTTCATACTTGGTAGTTTTTAAGTATTAGTCACAACTTCATAAGCGACGAAGACTCGTTTAAAAGAATCCACGTTAAGCTACTAGCCGTTGCACGTCATTTCATCCTTAAAACACGTTCACAGCTCAACTCTTAACTGACGTAACTTGATGTTTTATTATTCATATTACTACGTAGCTTGATGTTATTTTGTTTATCTACTCTTGTTTTGTTCATTTATCTAAAACAAAAGTTTTTTTTTTTTTTTCATTCGACTTAAGCACCTGAGATCAGGCTGTTTAAACAATTTAAAAAAATAAACTCAAGCTTAGTATAATTATGTAGATTATTCAAGTGGAAGTTCTAGGATGTTTTACTTTTTCAGTTAATAATATCAATAAATTTATATTGCTCATGAAATAGCACAAGTCAGTGGAATTCCCTGACTTCTGCGCCAGTAGAAACTGTGTCGCAAGAGCCAGTGTCTTACTTATCATTCATGATTATAATGGTTGCAGTATAATGATTTCTCTTTATTCATAGCTGTTAACCAAACTGGCGTCGAAGGAGTTCGGCACGGAATTGCGCCTGCGAATAAATGACACCATGACTAGTAACAGCTCGGCCACATACGACGCGGACTCCTACAACCAACCAGATTCTGGCACCGCACATATATCCATCATCGCTCCTAATGGAGATGCTGTTTCTGTAACTAGCTCCCTGAATTTCTAGTAAGTGTAATAATTTAAACGTGGCTCCATACCTACAGGATGGTAGGGATTTTTGAAACCACTAAGCCAATGGAAGAAATTAGTTATGGGCGGCCGATCGCCTTCAAAGATCTTTTAAAATGTCTTCATGATCATGATCATGATCTTTTAAAATGTAAATCATGTGCGTATCGCCGTCTACTGCTAGACTAAGGCCTCCCACGAGGAACAACTATCCTGGTCTTGGGCTGTCCGTACCCATCCGAATTTGAAATAAAGTTTTATAGGTATTAGAAAAAGAGGAGATTGAAGTAACACGATTTCAATAGACAAAACTGTAAATAATTATAATAATATTTAAATCGCAACTTGCACAGCGGGTAAGCATTCTCATTCAATGTGATAATGCTGCCAGCTTCTTGGTAACGCTACCAGCAGTTACAGTCACATGTAAATATTCCTTTATATTTTTAAATTGTATTAGAAGTAAGATAGTAAGATTACCATATTAACTATTCATTGAATATGTTAAATTTAGTACACAATCGCAATGATACTGAATAATACAATATGATATACATAAAGGGTTTTTGGTAATCAAAATACAACCAATAACGTGAAAACATTATGTTGTTATAAATACAGCTTCAGAAAAAAAGCTTCAAAAGTCATGTATTTCAATATAGACAGGGCCCTCTTTCTTGCTGGGCAACAAGGGCCCGGCGATCCATAAGTAACCGATAACCGATAACCGATATTACCGAAAAACATATTCTAAAAACATACGCTACATTTTATTTCTAAAAATCAAACGATATGAATGTTTAGATAAATATATTAAACACATATAATACAATTTAATATTACACTGTTTTACTAGCTTTAAAGTATATTACAAATTTACAAAAATTGTGTTTTACATTATTTTAAAATGTATTGTTTCTTAGATTATTTACTAAAATACCTTTAAAAGAAATGCAAAATTTAAATCTATTTGATTAAAAGTGTTATTGTGGCCACTATCATTTGAATATTTATGAAATTAGTATTATTGTAATAGACTGATTTGAGAACCAGAAGTAGTGCAACTGTAATGCACCACTTCATTATTCGTTATATCTTTAAATTAAAACTAGTAATATTTCATAAATTCGTTATGCCTGTGAATGCTAAGAGTTACTTTTGTGGATTGTATTATATTATCTATTCATTGAGTGTCATTGTAAAGAAATAAAAACAAATTAGAACTTTGCTTATTTTCTGGCTTTTCTGCCTATTCTAAAAAAATAGTGCTCTACCAACATCACATCAGCTCTTTATCCAAATGTGCCCTGGGCTCCTAGAGAATAAAGACAGCCCTGTATGTAGATCTATATGGCATATAAATACCAATCTATGAAAAAAGTATAACAATTATCTATGTATTTGTGACTTTTTGTAAAAAAGAAAAAAAATTGAAGCGAAGTAGTAAAGATATAATTGATATTTACAATATGGGCTTCACCGATTAGTGACGACGTTTATTTGACTCCACAATCATTCATCTATAACTTCAGCGATTTATCTCAGTGGTCAAATAAGGTCTTGCAAATCTTCACCCAGATCGGAACTGAATGTACCTACTTACTTGGTGCAAGTTCTTTTGTACCAAAGTCAAATCTAATAATCAAATTACCATTCACAGCTTCGGAGCGGGTTTCATGACTCTCAAGACAGGCATAGCAATGAACAATGTAATGGATGACTTTTCGTCTCCTGGTATTATCAACTACTTCGGCTTGAAGCCTGCCACGGCTAATTACATCGCGCCTTACAAAAGACCTGTATCGTCTATGAGTCCAAGCATCATTGTGGACAAGAACGGTAACGCTAAGCTAGTTATAGGAGCTTCTGGGGGAACCAAAATTACTACTGCTGTCGCTTTGGTAAGTACCCTTTATCCACAAACGTTTGACGTCGGAGAGATTTGCTTATACACGTATATGTTCAACGTATATGCTTAACAGAAATCGGTTGTGAAGAAATGCTTGCGGTGTGTTTTACAGAGTATGTGAGGATGCCGGTGGCGCGAATCCCCCTTCTCCGGTCTTCAGCGTTCTAAATCCAATCGATTCTACACTCCTTTTTATCTGGCCCGCGTTAATCCTACCTTAAATCAAAGAACAATTTAAATGTACTAAAATAATCATATACATATGTATATCATTACAGGTAATAATGCGCAAGTTGTGGTTTAATCAAACTATAAAGGAGGCCGTAGATGAAGCTCGCTTCCATAACCAAGTAACACCGATGATAACGGAATACGAGTTCGGTATCACAGAGGTTAGTTTGATAACTATTTATTTAAATTAATGTAACTGGAATATGCATATGGCAAAAAACTCGGCAGTATTAGTAACGCCGTTTTCGCTACACAAATTGTTTCATCATAAATTACACACCTTGACGATTACATTCGGTAACTTCTAATAGGTAATTTGAACAGAAAAATGTCGTTTCATTTTACTGTTTATCAATCAATTCTTAGATATATGACAGTCTAGCTTGTTGCAATTTGTGTTTGTTTTTTACATTTCCTATCACTCCACGTACATACATGATCGAAAGTAAGCGTGACCAAGGCGTTCAGACGGCCGGCTTAGAAATAGTAAAAATGAATGAATAATCGGCTTAGAGGGATTATGGGTGTCTCTTAAAGCCGGTAACTGATTAATATTTAAATATCTGTGGTCGTGATATTCTGCAACTTCTAAACTCTACCGGTACCGGTATCTAGTAACTATGCTTAGAAGAGGAAAGACTCATTTGACAATTTGTTAAATGTAATTTTGTTACGGCAAATGAATAAAAAAATGTACATCGGAATATAAACAAATTTCAAAATTAACGTTATTATGTAATATAATATAATGAGCGACAAGTTTTAAATAGTTATTTAGTTTTAAATCATCAGCTATTTATATCTTTAAAATTTTGCATGCAAAATATCAGAATAAAATACTACAACTTATCATAATTTGCTGTATTTTATCTGAGGTCTGTTTAAGTACAAGTATATGCTATATAGGTATTCTTACACATTTTATATTTTTTTTAAATAACGATAGTGCTAATGGTGTTACACCACCACAGGACGTGGTGAGCGGGCTGCGAGCTAAAGGTCATGGCATGCAACGCTACCGCGGCAGAGGCTCCATTGTGTGCGCCATCTACAGAAACAGAACCGCCATTTTCGCAAACGCAGACTTCAGAAAAGGTGGTGACGTTGTCGGCGACTGATCACACGAAACCAGTGCCTAAACATATATCTATGTTAGGTGTAAAGATAAATAGATTAATGAACTTTTACTGCGAACCTGTGTTAGCTTTCTATAACAACACACATCATATTTCAATTGTTTTGTTTAATAACTGAAATTGAACTACAAATAATTAAGTAGCGTAATTTGATCCCAGATTAACTAGTGTGTAAAGTGTAATATATTGGTGTATTCGAGGTATGACCTTCAACATGCCAGTTTTTTATTATCGATTAATTGCTTGATTTTATAGAAGAAGTATTAGTATATGTGATTGGCGATACAATAAAAAATAGGCAATAAGAAACTTATTACAAGAAAAATGTGATAATAATAAATGATAGATAGAATACAAAATGTTGCCGTCTTCCGAAAAATATTGTTTTAAGTATTATCTTACTGCTGACTTGCATCTTGGTCTTCTAAATTTAAAATTATCATTTTAGAAAGACTAACAAAAACTTTAATTTGGCCTATTATTAACAGTATTGTTCATGTGATATTTCTCGAGACGCAACTTGGAACAATTTGTATTTATATTTTGCAGTATTTCTACAAACAGTTTTGATTCGAAACCATACATTATTTATTTATTTATTCTATCGTGGCAAAACACTACAATATTATTGTAAACTCACTAGTTAAGTAGGTATTATTATTTTTACAAATTGATATCATGTGTCACGTGTATTTGTTATCCTAGTTCTGCCTTTGTCCTTAATCTTAACAAACTTTGAACACTCGAATAAAAATGATAATTATAATAGATGACTGTCAAGTCTATACATCATCTTGTTAGTAAACGTGAAACGGTAGTTACAGTACATTTTTGTTTGCAATACCTAGGCATGACGTCACGCCTCAGTATTGTCAAATAATTATCTTTTAATGTTATTTTGACGATTCAAAAAAAAAAATGTGAAAGTAAAACTGGACATCAATTGTCGCTATGTTGACTATACTTATTGCCAGACTAAAGTATATTTAGATGATTGTGATGATGTAGATTTAAATGACTATTCTTAAATTAAAGACAAATAATTTAATTTAAGAATAGTCATTTATTGATTGTTTTCATCAGTTTTTCTATGATAGCTTGGAATTAAAATTTTCACTTACGTAGCTGGAAATGGAATGAACAGACAGAAACACAATAAAACTGTCACAAACTAGCAGATATTTGAAGAATAAACTTTTAAATGATATTGATATTTTATTTACCTTACCTGACCCATGCCTGTATATCAATTTTGTTTTAAAGAGTACGTGTTAAAAACATAAAATATATATCTTTGTTCGCCATAACACCCATGCTTCGGTGTGCCATTCACTCCAAGCAATAAATTCTCTTCAAATCCCTACAAAAAATTAATAGGGATTTCAGGACCGTATCGATGACCAACTAATGAAAATATTACTAATATATTACAAATGAATCAATATAATATTTATCAATATATTACAAATGAACGTGCAAAGCTGGCTGGTGCTGGCTGGCAGCTAGTGACTTATGATAAATATAATAGGTTCCAAACTATGTTAAACTCTTCATTTGAACTACCAGGAAAACATGAGAACTAAGGACATCTTTTTTTGTAAATTTTTGTTTAATATAATATGGTAGAATTCATTTTACCATCTTCGTTTGAAGTACCAGGACAACATGACAAGCAAAGATTTTTTGAACTTCTGACCAAAATATCGAATAATGTATCAGTTTATTTTTTAAGTCAGTTAAAAAATAAACTGATACATGTAATACATGTGATACACGCTTTGATTAAAGTTCTAGGAAATCATGACACAGATTTAGTGACCTCATGAGATTATCATCATCATTATGAAAATATCAAAACATAAAAACTTTCGTTAAGAAAGTTAAAACTTTCAGGAATGAAATAATGTTATTATTGTTTATTAAAATAAATAAGGTAAAAGATAACGAAATAAAAGGTTTATTGTACTTTTTTTTTATAACAGAGAAGTAAATAGAAAAGTGATTTTTGTATGTTTCTGTTGTCAAAATCAAAAATGTCGTCTTTTATCGTTCATAGTCGACGATGGCGTCATATTAACGTTTACATTTGTGGCTGTAGCCGACCGAGGTTACGTAGATCATATCCTATATACACAAACGCACCGCCATTAATTTTCAAATAATGCGTACAGCTACTCGCCGATAGATGACTTCTGATTTTTACTAGTAACATCCCGTTCTGTTTGTTGTGTCAAATTTACAATACTAACTAACTAAAGTTATCATAAATCAAACCTCTCGATAAGAAAATTATTCTGCAGAAAGCTTCAATATAACGACTAACTCATAAAAGACACAAAATGCAACGCCATCTAGCGCGCAATAGTATAAGTAGCACTTATATGATTAACATTTAAATTCAACACATTCTGTTTTCCGTATCAGTCTTGATTTTGATTTATTTTATATTTTATGTGTGTTTATATATCATACATATTCTAACGGTGTCCATAGCGATAAATATAGTGTTACGTTGATAGTATAAGTAAAATGTTATTATAAAAATCTCAGAACATTATAACCTCATTAGATAAATCTTAACTTCTTCAACATAATGGCGCTTATTTTCTCAAATGGCCTTAGACAAGAGATCATTTTTATTTAATTTTAATAAACATATAAAAATCAATTTTTCTGTAAAAGATTCTAAGTAGAAACAAAAACTGTTATTCACAAGAAGTATATTTTAAATTGCATTGTAATTGCATTGCGGTAACATACATATATTCTACAAGATATTTTATTTATAATTATATTGGTAGTAAGCAAATAAACAAATAAAAAACTATGAATTATAACAACAAAACAATTTATAAATTTTAAGAGCTGATAGCAATAGTGTTGTTTAGAAATTAACGTTTTTTTCGATATTTCGGGTTCATTACGGTATTCCTATTTACAAAATGCTTATTTCGTCAACTAGTCACTTTTATTTCCTAAATATCTATTAGAGTAATAATTACAAGAAATTATTTCAGTATGTGCTCGGATGACTGCAAAAGCCTTGCCTTCTTTTCTGCAAATATTCTGATTGATTCAAAATTTCGTCTTTATAAACCTGTATACGCTTACAGGTGAGAGCCTGTGATGTGAAAAGGGCATAAAGAAGCTAATCTGCAACCTGTTTATTAAAACAGACATTATTGATCCTCCTGTTCGCAAGTCTGTGACTTTAATCTTCAATCCAGTACACTATAGATGTGAACTGCCTTACATTCTTACAAAATTTAACACTTATTACAAATAGAAACACTTAGAAAATTGCAAAACACATGTTTGCAAGTAGCAGGAATCGAATGACTTAACTCTTAAAAATATAAATCAAAGATCATTCTAGATCTATTTAAACATTTGAATTGAAGGACAGCACGTCTCTCATAGCCTCGATAGGCGTGACAAGTTTCGTAGAACCAAAAAGCACCGTGTTATCAACACCGCTTGTGATCACGCTCCGGTGTAAACGCTTGCATTCTTCAGCTGTGATGCCGCCGACCACGAATATTATAATTGTAGAGTTGTCCAAAGGATGCTTTGCTGTACGAGTCTTCTTTTGTTTGAGCATACTGTAACAGAATAATTATTATATTAATGGGTATATTTAGACAGTTTTCACTTTTTTATTTAATGATCTTTAGGTAAAACCTACAACTGTCATTGATTTTTTTTTGGTAACATGAATAATTGTGAGTTTAATTATGCGTTTTAATTAATTTCATTACAAATATTAAGTTGTATTTAATTATAGTGTTATACTACTAAAACCTGCGTGTAAAACCACTACTATAGTAATCCCATTATAATGCAAGCTAAAGACATTACGAAGAGAGATAACGTTGCAGTTCTAAATAAATTACCACTAAGCATGGTTCCTAGGAGCGCTAAATTGCACAGTTGTTTTTTACGTGGTAGAGCCATGCTTAGACACGAATGGGCCGGCTCGACCGGTGCGATACCACGGCCTCACAGAAAACCGGTTGTGAAGTAACGCTTGCTTTGCATTTCCCCTAAATGACTGAGGTTTCCGGAGGCCCAACTCCCCCTCTCCTCTTTCCTCTCCCCTCAGCCCCTCTCTAATCTTTCCCATCTCCTCATCCCAACTCTTTTCTTTCTCCACCCCGCATCCCCCTATCCCTCATTACCCTGAAGGCGGGCAGCGCACTTATGAATCTTGAGTTGCAGGTGTCCATAGACGGCGGTCCCCCTATTGTATAAAAAAAAAAGTTGACTTTTAACGCCCAAAATAATAATAAATACGTAATTTCCTGGGTATCCTTGTAATCCAACGTATGTATATGCGTTATTAGCTGATAGACTAAAATGCAACAAATTGAGTGCCCAATATGATAGACCGAAATTCATGAATTTTTTTTATAAATTTGAATTTAAGGGTTATTCGATATATACCCGAAATTTGACATTCAACTCCAAATTAAAGAATAGTACTAACTAAACGGGCACCGTTTAATGATATTGTAGCTGGCACTTCAATTAGGGTATGAGCATAATTAAAAGTACTTATTTCAACAAAATTATTAACATTATGAGCGACTTAAAATGATATCTTACCAATATTTTCATTATATACGTCAAAAAATGTTGTCTCGTAAAACAATTACTATGACATTCATTTTACAAATATATATACAGTAGCGCCCAAAAATATTTTGACAACATAAAATTACGTACCTTCTGTTCTGTTAAAACTATATTAAAAATATTTAGATAATATAGTGACAAGCAGTCTAACTGCAATTATTTAAACGCGTCAGGTTTCAACTTGTTTGTATACATTACGCATTATCGACACAAAGAGATTTATTGTAGGCTCAGAAGTATTTTGACACACAGTTAGCTTCGAAAATTCACGGACCTTAGATGATCTTGAGTTTTTATTTTTGCTTACATTTATTTGTTATAGTTATTTTAATATGCCAAAATCTAAGGAATATTCTAGTGACTTTAAAAAAAGAAGTTATAAATGCATTAAAACAAGGATTGAAACAATTCGCATTTTTAAAGTGTCTCGACAACTCATTAATGTATGGAAAAAAGTATATAACAAACGAAAGACTGAAGAAAGCAAACCTTGGAGGTTTGTTTGGTGACCGTCCAAAAAAAACATCTTCCAGAGTCGATAATATCATCAAAAAGTTATCAACTAGTGATTGTCAAAAGTCAGCTGAGATGATGAAAAATGATATAAAAGATGAATACAATATAAACATTAGCGTTTCTACTGTTGCATGGTCGAAGGCAAACGAAGAAACCTTTAATGTCTTAGAAAAATAAAAAGTCTCGACTTGCATTCGCAAACAGCATAATTCGTGGTCAAGTTTCAACTGGTCTAACGTTTTGCGGAGTGACGAAAGCAAATTTAATTTAATGTCATATGATAGTGTTAAGCATGTTCGACGTCCCAAAAATAAAAAATATGATTTTCGTTACCAAGTACCCACTGTTAAACATGGAGGTGGTAGTGTGATGGTTTGGGGGTGTTTCTCACAATCTGGCGTTGGACCATATATTGAGAACTCAAATGATGCCATACTCTAAGCAACTGGCTGGTATTTTCAGCATGATAATGATCCCAAACACAGATCCAAGTACGTTTGGGATTTTATCTAACGTGAAAAGTCCTGATTTAAATCCTATAGAACATTTGTGGTAGGAGTTGGATTGTAAAATAAGAGCGCGAAATTATTCGGATAAGGACTTTGATGCTTTATATGAAGCTCTAAATAATAAGTAGAAGTAAATTCCGTTGAATCGATTAGAGAAGTTGGTTGACTCGATGCCGGTGCGATGTGAGGCTGTAATAAAGGCTAAGGGATAAGCCAGTAAATATTGACTTTCACATTACTGAAGGTGATAATTCCTTGTCGGATTTTTTTTTGTTTTAATAATGTCAAAATACTTTTGATCCATTTTTTTTATTTTTTATAATTAGAAGTTCATTTTGTTGTAAAGTGAAATTATTTCATCACTATTTTGTAGAACGTTGAATATTTTTCAATAATGTAACATACTGATTTCTGTAGTTTTTGTTTGCTCTTAACAAATTTAACAAGTATGATTGTCAAAATAATTTTGAACGCCACTGTATATGCATATAGTATGAGGCTATTTTTTAGCTTAACGTTTTTTATTTGGTCAATATATTTATTAATCATTGTTAGCCTAATAACTAGTGTGGCCATTTCTTACATA
The DNA here is from genome assembly GCA_947561695.1 of Tyria jacobaeae. Lineage (NCBI taxonomy): Eukaryota > Metazoa > Arthropoda > Insecta > Lepidoptera > Erebidae > Tyria > Tyria jacobaeae. The sequence continues at coordinate 14,297,438 of OX387219.1, read as the reverse complement.
AATTCTTTCATATTAGATATGAAGTATGTTTGGTTATGCATGCTGTCTTCGATGGCTTAATAAGCTTGAGTCATTTATTTATAACAATACAACACGCCTTTTTCTGCTTTATTTATGCAATAAAGAATTTGACTTTGAATGAAATATGCTTGCAAAATGAAATAAAGTTGTTTCCGAGGGATAAAAAAATACTTTTACGGGTGCGAAGCTTTTCTATACTGGTACGGAAACATGACTTACTTAAATCCAGTCCGTAGCAAGTCCTTAGTTTTAAGTACAATAGACTCATCTTTATGCTTCAAGTCATACATATCTGGTCTTTCGGTGTCGACGAGGTCTTCTACCAGTTGTTGCAGTAACCCTTTGTATTCGTGACCCACGCCCGTTTCGCAGGGTTTCAGTACTACATTATACCTAAAAACACATTCGTAAAATATTTTTATATGATTTTTATTATGACATGCGAACATTGGACGTTAAGTGACAACCGCCGCCCATGGACACCTGCAACTCAAGAGTCGTAAGTGCGCTGCCCGCCTTTGAGAGCAATGAAAGAGGGTAGACAGGGGAGGGGAAAGAGGAGAGGGGGAGATGTGCCTCCAAAACGCTCACTCAATCGGCAATCCAATGTAACTATTGTTTTATTTACCGGTTTTCTGTGCAGCATGGCTCTCCCACGGTTAAATGTACAAACACATGTAATTGAGTTTTAAACATATTATGACCATTCTTATTGAAGTTAATATGTAGTCCAGACATCTTTAAAAGAATTTTATTGCTATTGAATTGAAATCTATGCCGTCGTGCTCAAGGAATGGGGGAAACCTTTAGAGCGAGTTGATTCAACCGTCAAGTTGGTTACCGTAACATATATACACACATCAAAAAGTAACGATTACGAACGATGTATAATCTACGTTAAATACAGTGTTGTTTCTCTGCATGATAAACAAGCTACCATTGAAAGAAACATTTGTTCTTAATTAAAAAATATGGTTAATTTGACAGCTCCATATTTAACGAATACGCGTGGATAAATTAGACCCCTTGAACATCACTGTCACATACAAATCTGTATATATGACAAACGAAAATCATTATTTTTCTTCACAAAAATAATAATCTAATTGCCGAAACATCGTGTAACGATGCATCTTATTTCTGTCATATGTACCAAATCTTGCCATAAATAGTGTTGTTACAAGGAAAAAATTTTTTTTTCTATCGCATAAAACATTTATTACTGTAATGTGTGTTAATTTATACATTAATATATGGCATACAAAAAATATGTGAAGCTCATTCAAAATGATCTCCATTGACTTTAATACAGACAGAAACACGCACTCTCTCCATGGGAAAATCCTTCACACTATCAATTTTATAGATTGTTTTAGGGACTCCAAATTATCATGGCGTTTAGAGCATGCTATATATACTCTGTAAAACTGACCATAAATCCACACACAATGACCAGCGGATTAAGATCGGAACTGGATGATGGCCAGTCCAACTCTGATGAAGTCAGAAACGATCGTTTAAAACCACGCTTGGGTGTATGGGGCTTTATGGCCCGGTGCCGATTCTAGCTGAGAGCACCATTCTTGGATATGAAACATGTTCTAGTGTGTGTTAACCACCTTTTCAATAATCGTATCTTGATAATACTGTGCTGATGTTTTGACACCGTATTTACGTGCCACTCCTTGATAGCTAAGACCCACTAAAACCATCACTGAATCGCTGACGACTTAGGAAGCTTCTATAGAGCTTTGAGCATAAACTTGTGTGACCTCCCTCCTCCCTCGCAATATTATGTTTTTACTGTAACAACACAAACAGTATTCTTGACCAGACTAAGTATATGACAATGACGTTCAACGATATATGCCATAAGGTCTTTTAAATCCTATTTTGCAACTATTCTTTAATGATGATTTTCTGTTCAGTTTGATCCCATTGAAAGTGCCCTGGGTAGGTTTCGAACCCGCAACCACATAATTGCAAGTCCGGTGCCTTAGCCATTTCGCCACCACCGCTTAACTATTCTCAACAAGTCCATGCTAAATCCGTGGTTTGCCATAAATGGATATAACCTATACCATAAACTTACCTAACCATAGATGCCCTTATATTCGCCAGCTCCTTCAACCTGCCAATGACAAGTCTAGAAATATTTTCACACTCTTCTGGCGACACAAATTCCGCAGCTTCCTCAGTTAGTAAGGATTTATGGTCTTCGAATACAGCAACACTTAGCACTTCCTCTAGTGTATCTTCGTGTTGTTTAGAGAAACGGATTTCTTTGCCTTTTAATGAGTATATGTGGACGAGTAGAGCCATCAGACTAGCCAGGGATAGATCTCGGTCCTTGCGAGTTTTAATTAAATGGGCTATCTGTGAAACAAATACAATTAATTTATCTAGACTGGCCAGTTGGTCTAGTGACTAGATCTAGGGTGCAATACATCGACACATACTTGTGTGATCAGCATGTAGTTTAGGATCAAACAACCAGGATATACATGAAGTATATTAAAACTCTTAAAGGTTATGTGTAGCCCAAAATAGCAGATTTAGCTTTAAAAACTGTAATTCAAAATTAAAAAATATATATTTCTTTAGAAAAACCTTTTTACAGTGTGGGTACCCATTTCTTTAGATTTGAGACATTGATTTTCTCAAAAGAATTATAACATTCTATTTTTATCAAATATTATATCATAAATAATAGTAAGTAACAAATGCCCGAGGGGCCTACTGATAACCTTTAATATATTATGTAATACATCTAAGTAATGTGTAAAAAGTAAATAAATAAAGCTACGACAAAACAAAAAAATATGATATAACGTTATTATTGTAGGTTGTAAATAACTATGGCCTTGTTGTATTGTAAAGTGATATCATATTATAAACATTCATAGTAAAAATAACTTTTCTAAACAATTTTACCTCTCAATTTCTGTTGTTATGTTGTTGTTATTAATGTAAAAATGTTTATTATTATTAATGTAAAAATTTACAGAAAAATTATTTTATTCCTCCAGGATCATCAATACAAAATACCCATAGTTATTCATATTGGCCCTCTCAATAGCGAAATATTAGATTTATCCATTGTCCAATGTTGTATCTAAGTTATGAAGAGAACGTACTTGCTGGAGCACAGAGGTGGAGTCTCGACTAGTGGCAAGATTTTGTTGAAACTGTTTCTCCAAGCTCATGAGAAGTTCTTGTTGCACTCGTTCGGGTGACTTCAACGTTTGGAGTACTGCACATGCCTGTTGTAATACACCTAAGTGATTTACTATAATTTGGTAGTTTCCTGTAAGAAAATTTTAATGTCATAAGTATACCACCGTTCACCATCACATCTATGAATTCTGAAATGAATATCGGAACTAGCAGTTTTAGTACTACCAAATAAATATGGGCCACCGGCAAACATTCATAAAAACGATTCTGAAAAAAGAGCGACACAGCGCTCGAGTCAGTTGCTAGTCGAACTCGACTCAGAGAACACGCGCGCCAACGTTGTACGGTATCAACGATTGAATCAAACATACAATGAGAGCGTTTAGTAATAGATAATGCACACCTTACCATACCAAATTATCAACCAAACTTCCAAATTAAATTCAAATATGACAAAACCGCAAATGAAACCAAAGTGGTTACAGAAACATAATATACCCCATGACCCAAGTTCATTGCAGGCCGAATTATATAGTAGAGTAAAATAACACAATGAAAAGTTTTCCAAATTTACAAAATCTACCGCATTATGCAAGAACGTCAGAGTCATCCGGACTTTAAGCCTATAGAAAATTTTTGGTCACAAATTAATGGACACGTGGCAAAAAAATAACGTCGCGATGAATGTTATTAGAGTATGCCATAAAATGTCAAGAGGATTACAGAAAGTTTAAAATTAAGTTCGATAATATCACTGATCTTTTTTTCATAAACGTTGGTTCCACTAGTGACGAAAGTGAGCGTTCTGACTCATGCTTTCAGATTCTGAGTGATAAACTTATTTTTTTAAAATACTGACTTTATGATATTAATATTACCAAAGTAAAAAGTATATTAGCTAGTAATTTAAGCTAGTAAATAAGACATCTATTTTATTAATTTAAATCATAAATCTACAAAACCCAATGAGTCAAATTGAGAATCTACTCGCTTTTTAAAGTCCACTAAAATGTAACAAGGATGTTGTAGATACGTATCTTGTAAAATGTATCTTTTTGAGACTCTCGTTTACACAACGAAAAAAACCTTTCTGTAATAACAACTCTATAAATATGTATAGCCGAAGCCCAATATTTATACGAGCCGAAAGTTCCCGTGATGGTAAGTGACTATTGCCCTTTTTTTTATGCGATAGGGGGCAAACGAGCAGACGGGTCACCTGATGGTAAATGACTACCGCCGCCCATGGACACCCGCAACTCAAGAGTCACAAGTGCGTTGCCGGCCTTTTAGGTAGGAGTACGCTCTTTTCTTGAAGGTTTGAAGGTCGCATCGGTTTGGAAATATGGCAGGCGAAGCGCACAGTGGTGGAGTGCCAATCGTCCAGGTGATGGATGGATATTTGTCGCGTAGGACGATGGCGAAAACCAGCAGCCGGTATAAGTCCGAACAATTCCTCTGAACACTCCCCATCATACAAGCGATAGAGGACGCAGAGTGAAGCTACATCTCTACGCAACGCCAAGGTGTCAAGTCGATCAGAAATATCTTGGCAGTTGATGATGCGAGTCGCTCTCCGTTGAATGCGGTCAAGAGGGAGAAGTTGGTACTGGGGTGCACCTGCATAGAGATGAGAACAGTATTCCATGTGCGGCCGAACCTGCACCTTATAAAGTTGCAGGCGGTGGGCCGGAGTAAAATACTGTCTCGATCTGTTTAGCACACCAAGCTTCTTCGAGGCTAATATGGCCTAGAAGAAGCTTGGTGTGCTCTCTAAGTGACCGCGAAACTGGACTTCGCTTGATATATCGACACCAAGGATTCCGATACTGGCTGATGCAGTTAGGGAAGTGCTCTCAAATTGAGGTGATACGACCAATGGCATCTTTTTAGCGGTGAACGCGCAAACCTGTGTCTTCGTGGGGTTAAACTGGACTAGATTAAGTCGACCCCAATCTGAAACTTTTGATAAAGAAGTTTCGATTTCAGACACAAGTTTGGATCGGCTTTCGATGACATTTACCCGAGAAATGTTAGCGCGGCCGGTGTAAAGGGCATTACTCGTGCTATCGTCTGCATAGAAATGGATGCTGCTAATCTGCAGCATGTCATTGATATGCAGAAGAAACAGCGTGGGACACATAGCAGCGTGGGATAGCACACAGCCTTGTGGGACACCAGAATTAACAGACTTGGAGTCGGAGCATGCACCGTCAACAACGACCTCGATGCTTCTGTCTGTAAGAAAAATGGTGACACAGTTTCTCGGGAAGCCCATAGGAAGGAAGCTTCGCAAGGAGCGCTTTGTGCCAGACCCGATCGAAGGCCTTCGCCACGTCCAAACTAATGGCCAACGCTTCCCCCTTGGTCTCGATCGCCTGTGCCCACCGGTGAGTCAAGTAAACAAGAAGATCACCAGCTGAACGACCCCGACGGAAGCCGTATTGTCGATCATTGAGGAGCTGGTGGTCTTCTAAATACCGGAGGAGCTGGCAGTTAATAATGAATTCCATTATCTTGTAGAACAAGGAGGTGATGGCTATGGGTCTGTAGTTGGACGGATCCGAGTGATCTCCTTTTTTAGGGATTGGGTGCACTAGAGCTGTCTTCCATGAGTTCGGAACTACGCCAAGAGAATAGGAAAGCCGATAAAGGCGCGTTAAAACCGGTGCCAAATCTGGAGCACACGTCTTCAGCACGATAGGAGAGATTCTATCGGGCCCACTCGACTACGCACTGCCCTTTGTGTAAACCGGACTTTCGCCATGCGGCTCTCGCACTGCGGTATGGTCGGCGGTGCGTTTCCCCCGTCGTCCAGGGTCGAGTTGGACGCAAAGAGTTTGCCAGAAGATCGGCTTTTTCTTTAGCGTCGTGGGCCAACGAATTATCTCCTATTCCCTCCATGGGCACCTGCAAGTTAACACCCGCAAATGCTTTGACTGCGTTTGATTAGGCCACCTATAACCACACTCACTCGGTGAAACACAACGCAAGAATTGCTTCACAACCAGTTTTCTGTGTCCCCGTTTTTCTGGCAACCTTAGGATGTACCAAAATTGAGATACATATTTATACGCACAAACTCAACAACATTGAAGTAACCTTAAAGTAATACAATATAAGGTATACGACTGAAGTTACCTTTAGAAGCTGTAATGATTTTCTCAACGCTCTGCGGAGTGACTTTCAACAGCTTCTTAGGACTGGGCGACTTCTGAACGTCAATTTTTGACAATTTGTTGTACAAATCGAACATAACCTCCTTCTGTGATTTATTTATCATGTAGTCATACGTTTGGATGCAGGAGTCATCGGTCGCATGGTATAAGCATCCTGGACTTAGTTGGCTTTCTTCTGGATTATTTAGGCTGGAACTAGATTGTGGTGAAAGTTAAGAGCAGAATAAGTACACTGTTGGACGTAGGCCTGACCTATTGAGTACTATAGCACCCAAACTATAATTAGGGGCAAACTATAATTATATAACCAGGGGCTGCAGGGGTTCCCGGAGGCTTTCTTCTTAGGGTATTCGCAGGTCCCTTGCAATAGACCCATTTGTGACGTGTGGTTTTAGTCGGTTTGATTCCGACATAGCACCTCACCGTTACTCTTATGAAGGGATGTCCCGTGGGGGTTTTGACAAGAAAAGAAATCATAATTGATCAGATTAAAAAAGAGTAGGACAGATAAATACAGAAGAATTGTAGAAACTGCTTTGTAAAAATGCTAAACTATAGCAGTTGCTGAATTGCTTTGCAGTCTATAATTCATGATCGAAGAGATTTCGTATTCTAAGGGTATTATTTATATTCGATTTCTAAGGGGTTGTTAAAAGACTTACTTAGAAACAATGGTACAGACTGCTACAGAACGATCTACCCGTACTGATCTCCTTGGAGCACTTAGGTAGCTCTGCCGACCGGGTGATAAAATCAAAATTAGACGGTTAGGGAGGTCAGATGAGTAGTTTTTTCGTTCCTTGTCAATATTTTAAACCATGATGTGCAACAAACAAACGAAATTAGATGGAAGGAAGAAGGAACATAAAAAATATTTGAACAAAAATATAAGAAAAAGAGATGGGGGATGAGAGGAAGGGAAAGAGGAGAGGGGGTTGAGAGGAGGGGAAAATGGAGAGGGTGAATGAGGGGAGAAGAAAGAAGAGAGGAGTAGTTGCTCACCTCCACCGAGTAAGTGAGGGTACCCTCAGGTGGAGTACTCCAGTAACCCTCACTCACTCATTCAACTCAACTCAAACATTGTTCGACTTTACTGAGTTAAGGCAATATTGGCAGAGTAGTGTGATAAGCGACGTACTAGTAAGGAATACCTACATAGGGTACTTAATATCATGTATTGTATTGGGTTGTGTTAATACTTACAAATTATTAGTGGCTTCACAAAGAGGAGACATGTCAACAGCAACTTCGGTGGAATGTCCTGGGAACCGGGGAAGCAAAGCCAGGATCTTGTCTAGTACCGACTCTGTGGAATGGCTGGTTACGCTACAAACATCCAAGGTCCGATCCACAATAATTAGTGAGGCCGGGTGCAAACAATTCTGCAAGTTAAGAATCCTGTTGAACAAGCAATCACTCCATTGTAACTGCCATGATATAAAATATGTTTTCCTCATTTCTATCTAATGACAGAAAGAGAGCCTTTTGCTTTTATACTACTACTACTACTTCTTTTCATTCCTAGTTTTGCTAATCTGGCTAACTTATAAAGTGCAATTAAAACCCAGTTACTTTATTTTTACTAATTAAAGTGTACCTTTCGCCTTGCCAAGGAGACTGGAGAGTTTTCCAATATACCAGCCAAGATTGTACTATAGGCTCCCATATAATAAATATCTTCTTTCAAGTTCATAGAATCTAGCATGTTATTCAAAGCACCTGCCAATCTTCTTGCATCAATCCTTTCATTGGCCAGTAATGTATACAGGTCCATTGGGTTTGTTTCTGGATTAATTTTACCCCTGCACTTTGGATACACATGCTGGTAGGGTGGTGTAACGAAAACTACATTTGTTAAAGCTACTGTGAAGATTGGTACATGTACAATTTCAATTGAACATTGCTGCAAAAAAAAGGATAAAGTTAGTATGAGATTCTTTAATGTAGTAACTGTACTGACATCTTTATAATAAAAAAATTCAACATTAATCTGGCTTGGACTGGCCTGTTAGTCTAGTGTTACTGTTAGATCCACAAATATTTGTCTCATGTCTGGGTGTTCATAATGTCCATTGTTTGTGTGTTTGTCAAGTCCTTGCAACCCAGGAATCACTCCCAATGTGAGTTGTATTTAAAAAATATACTTTATATTTTTCTCATCATATATATTTTTATAGGTATTTAAAAATGTTGCCAGCCCATCTTTTACTGCAGGTGTTGTAAAAGGCTACTAACGAATTGAACTGTTCTCTATTAGACAGTATATATACTCTGCCTGGCTGACTGCTGACAGCAATAGGTTTACCACCAATTATGTTACACTAAATTAAGATTGGGAAATTGTGGGCATTTTATATGCCTCTGCACACTTTCGGAGATACAAGCATGAGTATCATGTGTGCTTTAAAAAAAATGTAAAGGCAAATTACTAGTATTTTGATTAACTAACCTAAGTATGCTTGTTTTAAGTGGAATCTCATTGCTCTTGCATAGAGTCAGGTTCAAACCCACAAGAACTTGATAGTAAGTTGGATGCCTCAAGGCCTTCCCCGCAGTTGTTTCACCCGACATAGGTTTTGAATTTCATACAGCCAAAAAATAAACACTAATAACCACATACCTTCCCATCAAAGGACTCCTTCAGAACATTCTCCAACAACTTAGCTCCTTCAGTGGCTCCTTTGCCTGCAGCAATCTTATCACTGACATCTTTGTCATGGCTTACCTCCAAGTACAACACGTCAAGACTCACACAAGATATAAGAATAACATGTGTGAACTCACTATGCCTGATTATATCACAAATTGTTTGAACCTGTGTCCATGTTGTTTGTGTAATGAATACAGCTTTTTTATCTTCTTTTCTGCAAAACTGTAGCAAAAATAATAAATAGACAAATAAAATCTAGGGTTACAAGATAGATATATAGTATTTTGTGGAAATTTGTCAGTGTGCTCTATAAACCCAGCATAAGCATAGCATTTGAAAAAAAAAATACATAGTCCCAATTATTTAGATAGAAGCAATGCACAAGACTAAAATAAATAAACAAATTGATATACACATACAAATATTAAAATTGGGTGGGAATCCAACCCACCTCCCAAAACATTGCAGTTGATAAAGATAGGTAAGTACAGCAGACCTACTCAACTCCGGCAAACATTTTGGAGCACCATGTCAGATTATTGAATGTGTTGGATTATAGAATACTGAAACCAACTCTTTATAGTAAAAAACTTTTTATAAAAGGAGGACTTCGTAATCTGAGAAATTAAATATGTAATTAAACAAAATAGTAAGATTTAATCTATATTCTAATTTAATTACTGCATGAAGTGATTGAAGTAAGACAATCAATTGGCCAGGAGTTTATAGTGAGGTAAATAGTGGTAAGAAATAATAAAAATAGTTTTCTTTACTATAAAAATATCTGTTAGTTAGACACCATAACTAGGTTTGTGGTGAATAGAAAAATGCATTGACTAGATTTGATCTTATCATACATGTAGTAAGTAGTAGAAGTAATAAGTAATAACGAGGTGTGGCGAGTCAGGACCGGATTACCGCAAGTCTAGATCACAGTTCGTTTTTGTGTTGAACCACAACAGAATAATATTACTTGATTGATAATAGTTTTACCTCGAATGGAGACAAAGTTTTAACAGCAACTGCACCTGCAGACTGCAGGTTGAAGAGACCGCCATCCCAGTGAAGACATTCAGCACTTGCGTTATCCAAAAACACAACAGCACCAATAATTCTATTGTACACTTCTGACCACCAGGCCTTACCGAATTCTTTGACTGAAGAACTCGCCATTCTAAGAAAATTCCTTTTCTTTAATCTGTTTTACATCGCGAAACAACTTAAAAGAATTATATATATTCTACACATATGCATTTTTTGATTATTTACAAGGTTGGTGGCATTTGATTTTGGCCTACAAAGAGAATTGCCAATTTATACATTCGTTGTCCCAATAGCCTCCTGGGTGAAACCTCCAAACTTCCACTGAACATAAAAAACATCGATCTGTGATGTTTTTAAATAGAAATATTAACTTCATTTAACTAAATTAATTTAATAATAATAGGTCTTTTGTTTAAACGAAAAATATGATTTTTTACTAACTAAAATATCCGAAATGTTCAAAATTGCTGATATCAACATTGATTCAATTCAAAAACCTATTCTTAGTAGTACTGCTAACAATGACTAAAAGTTAGACAGACTTGTAGGCATCAAATGTTAATATCTAAAAGAGACCTTTATATGTAAGCAATAGTATTATTTGGAGAATTCCAGTCGTAATTTTTAAATCAGTAGAGAAAACCTAAGACATATTACTGACAGCCCAAATTATCTACAAATATTCACCACAAAGTTCTATAGGTCCAGTTTAGTTTTGAGGATTGAGTTTCTGACACCTGTTTTTTACAAACAAAAAATGAGATTTCTTCCGGGATTTGAGGGTGAGAAATAATAGGCTGGCAACACTTTTTGCTAACACTATACGTCAAAATGACATACATTTTGACATTGTTTTGACAGCAGAATTCAGAGACAACATAAGGGTAGTTACTTATAAGTCATGAACAATGAACACAAAATAGCAATTAAAAAATAACCTTATACAGTGTATTACACTCCTGGTCCTGTCTTCGTTTTCGGGAGCGTTTACCTAACACCCTATATAGGTACTGAATCTTGGCACGATGATAATAAAAACACACAAAAGCATGAAAATAAATGTACTATTAATGTCTGTTACGTACAAAAGTATTTCAATATGCCGAATCGAAAAACTTACGAAATAAATGATGCAATACCTAGCCAGTAACCAAATAATTGCTGCAATTAGCTGACCCTCTATTTATATCTATGACCTAGCCCACTAAAAATCGCTATAGCAATCCCACAATTTTTTGTTATGAGAAGTTTTAATTATTTGTAAAAAAAACGTAAAGTTTCAGAGTTTAAGCTTAGCCATCCATCTATTTATCTTTATTTAAATTAGAAACACATAGGCGCGTATAATCATAATCTAAACGCATATATTCAAAAACCAGTGGCTTGATAGATATTGTTTTTTGTAAAAATTTTGAAATCAAAATGTTTTGTTAGAACATAAGAACTCAGCGCCACCACCTATACATTCTGGGTCGCAGTCTTCTTGCTATTTGTCCTTGACAAGGACCTATGACCATTTGTCATGAATTATGTGATATACAACCAGTTTGCAGATTGTATTGTATGGCAAATGGTTGCACGTGTGTAGTGCACACCACTGCATTGACATGAGAGCAATTGCATGACTTGTATAGGTTACTTCCCGTAGTGAAACCTTCTGTGAGGTGCTTTTTTTAATTTTCTCAACCTGCGAGCTGGAGATGTTTATTTATTTGTCAAGAAAATAGTTCCGGACTCCACAAGACTTTCTACAAATATCTCAGGAAGGTACCCTTCCCAAAAAAAAAGTTCAATCTAGTATAGATACATACATTGTAAGAACCTTCCAAGGCAAATATAACACCATTATGTATCTAATTACATTATTTGCATATTAACAATGCTGCGTAAGCTCTTTTACCATCAAAAATGTATGGTAGAGGAGCCTTCATGTAACCGGGGTACCTACAAACATACAGTTTTACTATTTATTTTTGTCTTGATGTTTAATATTTAAGCAAATTTATATACTTAGAAAGAAACATTTATTTTGTACTTAGGCAAATATTTCTTTTTACGAGACATAAATTGCTGGTAGCTCAGCATTGTGCTACTTCGTGAGAATCAGCGCTGGTTTTATGCTAACAGCTAGAGTGACATTCAAAGGAAGGAAAAGATAACCAACCTATTGTAGAACAGCGTCATGCGAATCATTAACGTGCTTATTACTTAAAATCCCAGAATTAGAGCCCTTTTTTCTTAATTGCTCATATGCTCTTTGTCAGTTATTTATATTTTTTATCTTCCTTATGCAACAAAACTTTATTTCTGAGCAAACCTGGGTGTTTCTCTTTTCCTCACGTAAACGGCGCAAAAGGGTGCAATAATATTCAGAGTTAAATGTGACCCCCCGCCCTCCCTACTGTCCCAAAAAACTGACGGGATCACCATCCCAGAAGACAAAATTGATTTCGCTTTCTTTAGGGTCGATTCACCAGATTTATTCCATTGCCTTTATTATTGTATTGACTCTGAATTATAGTGATGGACCCACGTTTCATCCATTTTTAGAAATCTGTTCATTAGTACAAATCCTGCAGATCAACTTCAAACAAATCTATACAACCCCAGGAAATTGTGACTTGAACTCGTTTCTGATCAACTGAAAGCAATCTGGGGACTCATTTAACGGAAACTTTGGAAAATTCAAGGTCATTGGTCTTTCGATATGAGATCATACACTTTGGCGATGTTTTCTTCAGTTGAAGACGTCATGGGCCGGTCGAATGGAAGAAGCGAGGGTCATCTTCAATACGCTCTCGTCGTCGTTTGAATTCACCTACCCATTTTATCACAGTAGAATAAGATGGAGCCTACTCCCCTAACGCTGATTTCATGTCTTTGTGAATCTCTGGCGGGGTCATTTTCTTTTCTTTTTAAACAAGTACATGATGTCCGCACAATTGGTTTTTCTCCGTTTTTTAACTCATTTAACTTGCTCTTTATTTTTATAATGACAAAATCAATTTGTAATGCAATTTTACAGGATGCAAACGAGTAAAAAATATATGAAACAAATGAGGACGAGAACTTTTCAATCCAAACGGGTATGTATTTGTTCTCATCAACGCTTATGTATAAATTATTTGAAGTAAAATAACACATTAATAAGGAATATATATCCGTTATCCAAATAAAACATTAGTACGACGTAGAATAATTGAACGAGAAAATAAACAGAGGCATATCCAATTCCACATTTTGTTCACAAACCTATCGCCATCAACCGGACGCTGATTAAATAGTGTCTGATAGACAAGTCAAATCTCTTCGTCACCTTTTACGAAAGTCAAGGGCAGAGATACTAGAATAAATATTGAAAATTTCGGGATCAGCCGTTGGAGTAGCTTACCCGATAAATTGTTAAGAGTGCTTTCCCTACGTCTGTGCCAGCTGGCTGATCAAGGTGAGGATACCTACTTAGCCGGCCAGGCTGTATAAGCCGTCGAACCGTAGCTAAACAGACAATACTAGGAGCAGGGAAAGGTGCTATGTTAGCGGCCAGACTGGTTAGTCCTTGAATCGTAGCAATTGAAGTGAAACACCAGGAAATGGTTGGAATCGACTTATATTTCATTAAAAGTATGCCAGTTATATGTGCATTTTGACCATTAAGTATCGTAGTCAGTTAACCGCACAATACATTGATTAACCAATATAATTTATTATGCTATATTTACAATAATCGATGTGTAGGCAACCAAACAGATTATGTTGCTGTTTTAGTTGTCTGTGTGCGTGAGTATAAATTATGCATCGTATAAAAACGCAGTGTCGCGCGCGGATCGCTTCATTCGGCGCTCGGTATGCAGTACGAGCGGATGCGTGCTCTGTTGATGCATGTTTAGGGATTCACAGTACGTGATGTGTGTACGCCACAAAAATATTATTTCAGGTAAATTAAAAAGAAAACAAGCGAAATATTATTACTTTCATAATTGTAAACAAGGTATTGGTTACAACAAGCATATACAGGCACTGGAGCAAGTTATAGAAAAATACGAAGAGTTTAACTAGTCACTATATTTAAGTTTTATTGATTACAGCATAAGCCACAGCTGCATGTGGAAATCACTAAAAAAATCTAGAAATCAACTCAAAATTTATAAACATCATAAAATATACTATATAGCAACAGTACAAGTAATGCCAGACTAGAATCCAGAGGTGATGCAATAAATATTGAGAGAGGAGTGAGGAGGAGAGGACCCTCTGTCACCTAAATCGTTTATTGATGTGTTAGAAAATATATTTCAATACTTAGACTGGAAAACTAGAGGCATAGAGGCATAAATAGGCCATCTCAGATTCGCTAATGACATAGTTATATTATCTGAAACAGCAAAAAGTCTCCAAGACATACTCTGCTCACTTGATCAAGCAAGCTCGAAAGTAGGATTAGAAATGAATGCTACAAAAACCAAAATAATGACAAACAGCATCAAGAGGCCGATCAACGTAAAAGAAAATTCAATAGAATAAGTCAACAGCTACGTCTACCTAGGTAAACAGGTGTTATTTATGAAAACACACAACGAAGACCTGGAAGAAATTCTGGTCACTCAAAGAAATACTAAAAGGAGACTACTCGATAAACCTGAAGAAAATTTTATTAGACACCTGCATATTGCCCTGCCTATTGTATGGTTGTCAAACGTGAATATTCACGACAAGAGCAAAACAAAAGATCAGAGAAACACAAAGAGTTATGGAGAGAATTATCCTGACAGTTATCAGACAAAAAACAAAGGTAGCAGAGTAGGCTGGTCATGTATCGCGATACACAGACAACAGGTGGACGATCAAAACTACAAGGTGGACAGAGCCAATTGAGAAAAAAAAGAGTAGGTAGGCCGAAAAGAAGGGGGGCTGACGATATAATAGAAATAGCAGATGACTGGTAAACTATCGGTAGGGACAGAGACGAGTGAAAAAGACTGGAGGAGGCCTTCACCCGAGGAGGGGTCCTTTTCAAACAAAAGAACTAACCTGTACGAACATTTAATTAACAAGCGTATTACTAACAATTAAATACTAACGCCATTTATTTCATTTTATTATAGTTTAAACCGCTGCTTTATGATCAATTCCTATACAACATAAGGAAGACTTGTTGTAAGAAACAAAACATTTTACGATTTTAGATGTAGGTTCATCTAAAATATTTTTTTTATTGGAAAGACTATTTTATAATGATTTCACTTACTCACTTGGTAATCGTGCTTTCAACCTTGCATTTTTGAATATTTTTTAAAAGAAAACTATGTTGTTGAGTACAATATCTCGATGGAGAACGTCTGCACTAGGAATCAAGCTGCCAATAGTTCGACATAGATTACGGACCTCCTTATAAAGGAATGTCCGCACTGCCAGGCACAGATTACTATACATAGTACTACGTTAGCTTCGAATAACGATCTAGTCAAATTAATAAATAAATAACACCCAGACAACAAATAATCATGTTATTATACATTCCTTTGTCCGAACCGTGTGGGAATCGAACCCACGACCTGGATTAGCAAACTATTCTAGATATATTTGGAGAATGGTTAAATTAACTGCAAAACCTTTTTAATACATTTTTATTTAATTACTTATCACAATACAATTTATTTGTAATCTAAGAGCATAAGATGCATATTTGCACTAGCATATTAAATTGGAACCTCTTGAAATTAGTGTTCATAGCCGCTGGGCAGAGCATTAACATGGGGGTTGTGGAACAAGGTCTTCTGGCCATCACCCCACGGGAAACGCTGCAAATAGAAAACATTAAATTACAAATAGTGCGAAAATTCCTCTGAACACTCCCCATGATACAAGCAATAGATAATGCAGAGTGAAGCTACATCTTTACGCAAAGCCAAGATGTCAAGCCGATCAGAAATTTTCTGGCAATCAAAGGCCAGCAACAAAAGAGTATAGTAATTTTTTTAAAAGTAATACATATATAATAACAATCCAAGTAAGTTGGTAAAATGAAGGATGTAGATTTCTGATCAAATGTCAGTCAGTTAGTGACCTATTACTTGAAGTATAGTTGCCCAATAACTTTAATTTTAAGAACTGATAATCTTCCATTTTACTATACTCATAAATGTCTATGAAAAAAAAAATGTACTACATATATAAAAACTTTATTACATACATCTTTTCACACTTTTATCCCTAAAATGTGTAGGCAGAGGCATCTTGAAAACCCACTTATTGTCAACTATAACTTGATTCCGCTTATGTAATAGGGGGCTGTCATCTGGGCACTGTACAACTGTAGATTGTCTGATAGATAACAGTCCAATAACCCAACTATCCCTTACAACACCCAGGGGAAAGTTTGGGTGGCCACATGGCTCACTAGTATGTAAATAAATTAGTAGTTTGTAAATAGTGATGTAATATAATGTAAATAGTTTTACTAGACCAAGGGTGTCATGATTATGCAAACCCTAGATATAGTTTTCAAATGGATCAATATGAATTTCATATATTGTAATGAGAAATATGTACATAGCAATGATGAAAAGGATGTGGCAATCAGCTTTGCATTCCTGTGTTGCCCTTACAACTGCAATTTTAAAACAGATACATCTTCTGTTCATAAGAATTAGTGGAAGATGGGGCTTGATGGTTATGACATAAAAATTCTAAGCATATTGCACATTTTTGAAGCTCAACTAATTAGAAATAAAACTTACCTTAGTGCGGATACGCATGTAGTCATAAGGAACAAATTCCGGTTGCGCATCATGACTATGTTCCTGGTGAGCAAGGTAGACGTTTATCATGCCAAGACCAATGGCAGGGAATGCCACAAAGAAGGTCATGTTCTTCCATAGCTTCCAGCCGCCTGGTAACACATTAGAATACTCATATAAAGTACTTGAAACGTAAAGAGTACACATTTTAGAATCAAACCCAACCAACAGGGCTTATAGGATGCATTTACCTTCGTTCTGTAATTTTTGCACCTACACTTATTTATGCATACAATTGTCTCAGTAGTAGTAAAGAGATTGACTGATTTAACTAAGTAAATAATGGAATGCGCCAATTACTATTGATAATATTAGTGTAGTTAGGTAAATCACTATCTCGTAAAGTAGACATCTTTACTTTTAATTGTTTACGTAGGGACAGTAGATGTGTGCAATGATCTCATGAAGAAAGACAACAAAGAATTTTGAGTGCCGTTTAGACACTGTTTTTGGATTAGTATTATCCATATATCAATATCAGGAATGTTGCGACCAGCACATTCAGAGTTCATGTTGATGGACCAACAGAATTGCAGATTTCAGTTAACAGAAGGGAAGTGTTTGTTATTGTTTATAATTTCTTTCCTCTAAGCACAAATAAAGGACAATTTAGTTATGTATGTTGTAGTTATGCTTACAGTATTTCAGATTTTTAGGGTTATTGTGATTATATTATACACAATGCATACTAGTGTGTATTAAACATGTTTTATAAAAATTAATCATGTTTTAATTTATATAATATTTAATTATACAACTAAAGATGTTAAATTATATATTTAATTATACAATTAAACATGTTTTATGTATACAGCTGAATAACTGTATCAACATTGATGGATGTTAAAGAATCTGCATCCGCATCGTTTTTTCAGTGTTGTACTTTTCTTAAGGCTGGTTCCAAGCTTTTTTCCTACTTTGTCTAGTTTTTTAAATAATTTCTAGGGATGATATATTCATAAGATACGACATATTTGTCATTAAATGCATGTTTGGTTTTTGTGATGATATGACAATTTATGAAACAATTTGTGTTTTAGATGATAGTACTTATAAATCCCTTACGAGCCTGCTTACTGTTGAAAAACAATGCACACAGAAAAAAATAACGAACAAATCTTTCTAAATTAATTAGAAAGCAGAGAGTACAAGAAAATAGTAAAAAGTTTATATTAATATTAAAACATGAGAATATAAGAAATATATAAATAAGAACTATTGCAAAGATAAGAACCTTTAGGTTATCTGGTTACATAATCCTTACAAAATTGATCTTACCCCCATGGCCTCCAGCGGTAGCAGAGTGCGTAGAAGATCGCGCGTTTGCTTTAAGATATTGAATTGCAGCTCCCCTCAATAAGGTATTCATTTTTACTTAAATTGTAATGTCGAATTGTCGAACAAAAGCAAAGTAACTGTCAATATTCACAATTGACAATAAAATCAGTGCTACCAGCTTAAATATATATTCTAAAATCAATATGTATTCGCTTACAGCATAATAAATTACATAAAACGCACTACGAATATAATAATTAATAATAAATATAAAAATACACAGCAGTGACAAATAATTTTTAGAAATACCTTTTCTGATTCATACGTTCATTCACTAGTAAGATAAATAATAAGTAGATCTTGTAGAACGGCTTCGCTCACTTTAATGTTATCTACATTACTACTTACATACAACAGGATATTGTTTATTGTACAATAAATCTTAAATTAAACATTAACGTATTGTACAATTGGCGGTCTTATCATTAAACGCGGTTTCTACCACACAACCGTATAGGATGTATTTAGTGTCAAGAGTGAGTGGTAGATAAAGTGGACAACTTGTATAATGATAATTATACTTGGTATGGCCATAAATTCTGTTATAATTAAAAAGAAACATAATATTACATTTAAATTTGTAATTTATATATGAATGTTCATAGTTTTTTTTTATTTTCACGTCAATCGAAAAATATTTTTTATGATATTAAAATGGAGTGGGGTGATAAAGAACCGAAGTGCTATGATATTATTATAAAATGTAGGCGTGGGGTCCAATGATATTTTTGAAACTCCCCATCCGCTATCATATTTTAAAAGTTTCAGACTATAAGGGACACACTGGTCATTATTTAACTGATAATTTAAAAATTAAGAGGGTGGTAAAATCAAAACAACATATGCGGTACACAAAGGCAGGTCAATGAAAAAAAAAAAATTACTGACGAGATTTTTTTTACTATTGAGCAATATTTTAAACAAAATGACTTCTCAAAAAGCTTAACAATTAATCAGCAGAGTACAGCGTGGGCATTATCCGACTTCAGTGATGGTTTTGGTGGGGTGTTAGCTATCAAGGAGTGACTGAGCCATAATTTTGTGAAAAGTCAAATCGGAACAAGTGTATCAAGATACGATTCTTGAGAAGGTGGTTAAACATCCCAACAACACTGTGTTCTATAACTAAGAATGTTTTTTTTAAAAAGACAACACCAGGTCATAAAACTCGATCTACCTGAGCGTGGTTGAAATGAACGTTTCTGACTTCATCAGAGCTAAAGACTGGCCGTCATCTAGTTCCGATCTAAATCTGCTGAATAATATAAGATTGCCATTGAAGAATTTTTCAATGGAGAGAGTGAATGTTTCTATTGAAAGCTGGCCTCAACGTTTAAAGGACTGCATTCAAGCCAATGGAGATAGTTTTAAATGAGCTTTATAAATTTCTATTTTTTTTTAATAAATGTTTTATGCACCAGAAAAAAATTTATGGTAAGATTTGTCTATATAACTAAATATATACATATTTACCTATGAATGCAAATACATACATATTATATAAATCTAATATTATTCATCCATAATAATAATTAGTAGTAATAATATAAATAATTTAATATTATTAAATACGTTATAAATATAATATTCATACAATGCAACGGTGATAGGTACATGGTGAAAGCTAAAATTTGATTATCTTTCACATTATATGTTAATTTTCTGTTTTGTCTAAGTTACTTTTTGTTTAATTTTTTATTTTATATCAATAAAGTAATTGAAGAGGGCCTAATTTTGTTTTCTTTGATTTTACATCGCTGCTTTCAAACTTTTGGACGGTAGTATAAATATTAGCAACTATATAATATACTAGCAGTGTGGTCCTCAGCAGAATAGAATAGAGCCACTGTTTCCATGGGTGTCGTAAAAGGGGACTAAGGGATCGGGCTGTTTTCTATCAGACGGTATGAATACTGACTTAACCCACATTGCGTTAGTGGAACCAAATACGAATTGGCAAAATGGGGATGTTTAATGAGCTCTGCCTACCCTTTATTTTTTATATGGCATTATAAGCATGAGCGTATGTAGGCAAACAATCTTTCTAAGGGTGCCTGGAAATATATCTGAAGGCCATCTGCATAAAGGTAGAAATAAGAAAGAAGTTGAAGTGAAATTTAATTTATAAAATTACGTAGAGGAGATAGAACGCTACCCTCGGAGATCCGCCATCAGAGATGTTGCACCAAGTTGCATGAGTATTTTCGATGCATATACGCTGTTAGGGACCGCACAGGAAATTACGAAGTTAATCAATTAATGTGTGCTCCAGAGTTGGCACCGGTTTTAACGCGCCTTTATCGGCTTTCCTATTCTCTGGGCGTAGCCCCGAACTCATGGAAGACAGCTCTAGTGCACCCAATCCATAAAAAAGGAGATCACTCGGATCCGTCCACTACAGACCCATAGCCATCACCTCCTTGTTCTCCAAGATAATGGATTCGATCGGGTCTGGCACAAAGCGCTCCTTGCGAAGCTTCCTTCCTATGGGCTTCCCGAGAAACTGTGCAATTGGCTCACCAGTTTTCTTACAGACAGAAGCATCAAGGTCGTTGTTGACGGTGCACGCTCCGACTCCAAGTCTGTTAATTCTGGTGTCCCACAAGGCTGTGTGCTATCACCCACGCTGTTTCTTCTGCATATCAATGACATGCTGCAGATTAGCAGCATCCATTGCTATGCAGACGATAGCACGAGTGATGCCCTTTACACCGGCCGCACTAATATTTCTCGGGTAAACGTCATCGAAAGCCGATCCAAACTTGTGCCTGAAATCGAAACTTCTTTATCAAAAGTTTCAGTCTTGGGTCGATTTAACCTAGTCCAGTTTAACCCCACGAAGACACAGGTTTGCGCGTTCACCGCTAAAAAGATGCCATTGGTCGTATCACCTCAATTTGAGAGCACTTCCCTAACTGCATCAGCCAGTATCGGAATCCTTGGCGTCGATATATCAAGCGAAGTCCAGTTTCGCGGTCACTTAGAGAGCACACCAAGCTTCTTCTAGGCCATATTAGCCTCGAAGAAGCTTGGTGTGCTAAACAGATCGAGACAGTATTTTACTCCGGCCCACCGCCTGCAACTTTATAAGGCGCAGGTTCGGCCGCACATGGAATACTGTTCTCATCTCTATGCAGGTGCACCCCAGTACCAACTTCTCCCTCTTGACCGCATTTAACGGAGAGCGCCTCGCATCATCAACTGCCAAGATATTTCTGATCGACTTGACACCTTGGCGTTGCGTAGAGATGTAGCTTCACTCTGCATCCTCTATCGCTTGTATCATGGGGAGTGTTCAGAGGAAGTGTTCGGACTTATACCGGCTTCTGGTTTCCGCCATCGTCCTACGCGACAAAATATCTATCCCCATCACCTGGACGATTGGCACTCCACCACTGTGCGCTTCTCCAGAAGCTTTTTGCCTCGCACAACCAGCTTATGGAACAAATTGTCGCCTTCCGTATTCCCGAACCGATACGACCTTCAAACCTTCAAGAAAAGAGCATACTCCTACCTAAAAGGCCGGCAACGCACTTGTGACTCTTGAGTTGCGGGTGTCCATGGGCGGCGGTAGTCATTTACCATCAGGTGACCCGTCTGCTCGTTTGCCCCCTATCGCATAAAAAAAAAATGGAGATATGATAAGGCAACTGGGAATACTGAACAGAATATCAAAATCTACTGTATTGAAATTATTGAAAAAGTCAACGAGAGCAAACATACTAAGATTTCCATTTTCCATTTCAATTCTTATATCATCCGGCTGTTACAGTGCGGAGGCTGTCACGAGGATACTGCAGTCCACACCCTAGTGGAGTGCTCAGTTGGGCGCAACAGCGACACGTCCTCGTGACGGCTATCGGTGTGGGCAGCCTCTCGCTAGAGACCATCGTTATGTCCATGGTCCAAAATGAGAGTACGTGGGATTCTGAAACCTCATTTTGCGAGGAGGTGATGTTGACCAAAGAGAAAGCGGAACGGGAGAGGACAAGTAGTCTCCCATCTCGCAGAAGACGCAACAGACATCGGATAGCAAACACTGATCTCCAACCTCCATGAGCGCTGGCTTGGCGATAATGGGCCGGGCTGACCGCTACCCCAGCAGAAGCAGGCCTGAGACGGTGGCATGACGGACATGTTCCACGCGCGCCTATTTGATGTAAGGCCCCCATACTCCAATGTGTGGTCGCCTGCTAGTCAGGTGGCCAAAGTCTGCTGGGGTTCCCGGATGCTTCCTTCTGAGGGTATCCCGAGTCCCTAGCAATAGATGCTCTCGTGACTGAACACCGTGTGGTTTTAGTCGGTCGAGTCCGACATACCACTTCAACGTCAGCTCCGGGGAGGTGAAGACCCGTGGGGGATTCCACACATTAAAAAAAAAGTTATCTCGTCAACTATTCGCCAAAATTAAATGCAGTAAAGGAAACGAAACGAAATGCACGATGAAACTCTTTATTTTATACCTCTTTATTTTATATTTAAGTTGCACGTTTTTACGAATTGAAGTATCTTTTTTGAAATTATTTATTTATAGAAGAGATGAACCGTGGGGGGGTTCCACAAAAAAAAAAGGTTTTTACAGTACTATAACAGGAACGGAAACCAGATTAGGAGTCTGATTAGGGTGTCAAAACTCCGTTTGATACTGAGTAGTTTAAGACATGAGAAATGATGGGTAGAATTTCGTCCAATAGGAGGGATCAGGTTACGGGCTGACATACTCGCGTCCAATTGCGTAGACCTATTGTTATTTATTTGTGACCGCTAAAAACAATGATCGGTCGAGCACACACAAATTTATAATATTAGTTAGGATTGCCCCTTTTGGCACCTATATTTGTAGGAGTGTTAAAAACTTTAAGGAAAACAGTCAATTTCCTCCAAGAAAGTGACGATTACTTTTTTTTTATCTACTTAAAGCAAAATAATAATCAAGCATAAAGTATACTTACTTTCGGTCAGAGGGCTCAAACTTCCCAACATTAAACAATCCGAGTTATTAGGGATTCAACCCTGACATATTGTCTTACCGACTCTTACCGACTTTCCATAATGAAATGGAACCTACGCCAAAATTTTCCATCGAATTCCTAGTGCCCTGTCGACGGCAATAGCCTTGCTCTCTATCACGTAAGTGGGACTGATTTATGATTGACAAAACGTGGGCATTTAATAAGCTTCTGATTACAGTTTCGTGGAAATAGGCGTACGCATATGTCTATATGTATGTATGTATATACTTACTGTCCAAATGCTTTTGAGCGTATTGACGAAAAGCTTTAAAACCTATCTTCGCATTTGCAATGTTAAAAATTGACATAACTTTACAGGTTTTACAATTTTACAGGGTAATTAAATTGAGTAAATTTAAAAACTGTGCAGCGTTATCACGATTAAATTATCCTTTTGTAGTATTATAAATGTTTGAACAAGTAGTGCAGAATTAAAAATCAAAGAACATTTTGTATTTCTTAAAGAAATGTCAAGTGTCAGACGTAGCGAATTGTGACGTGGATTTAAATCACAAATGATCACTTAATTTATCTTTGAGCTTAGTTTTTTACGCATAGCAAGTAAATACTTACCTTTTTTGGTAAAATCATAAACGAGATGTGTTCAGAAAATAACAGGAGAGTCCGACTGTCAACATTTTTTTATTATGTTGTACATGCCCCTGAAGTATGATACAACTTTCAGCTGTATTCATTGTATACTTTGTCTGTTGCAGGATGTGTAAGGTAAGACGTGTTTTACGAGCGATTTTCCTTTGTTAAAAGTAATGGATCAAATAATTTGTTTAAAATTTTGCTAAAAAAATAAATGAAGTGTAACAAAGTGCCTGATTGTTCACATAGGCCTATGGCGAGTCTAAAGCAAGAGTTTAAGAGTGATACTTTCCATGATGGCTGTGAAGATGTTGAAGCTGACGAATGCCCTGGACACCCCAGCACATCAAAAACCGACGAAAACGGGGAAAAATTTAAAGAATTGGTTATGAACGATCGCCGAATCACAATCATAGAAGTCGCTGATGATGTTGGCATACCGATTGGCCAACATCATGCAGTGCCATGAAAATTTTTCAAATGTTTTTCTTAAAAAACTTAATTGCTTGTTCGTAATTTTTTTGTTCAAACCATTAAGTAACGATACAATAAGCTCGCCAGTCATGACTCCGTGTGACCTTTGCTAGTTTCCAAAAATAAAGAGAACCTTAAAGGACCATCGTTTTACATTCATAGATAACAATAAAAGCGCATAGCTGAAAGAACTAAACGCTATCCCAAAGATCGAGTTTGAGAAGTGTTTCGAGGATTGGAAGAAGCGCTGGCACAAGTGCATATTATCTACTGGGGACTTTTTTGAAGGCGATAACAATAAAGTAGAGGAATATTTTTTATTTAAAAGAAAACGAAAATTCCTTTTATTTTTGGAACACATCTCGTATATTTGGTATATGTTGTTTTTTGTTAAATATCTGGCTAACGATTCCACTTGACATATGTGATTTTTTTCGGTTGTATGTTAAATAAGTGTTAGTTCATAAATTCTCTTAAATTTTCTTTTCTTGATTGCAAACTTTACATCTTATTTAAAATAGCTCTAAATTATTACCTTTTTATCTAAAGACGAATAAACTCACGAGCAACAGTGTTCACAATATATTTTTCTACTGACATAGGTCTGGCCTGTAGTAAAAGGGATAAGCCTTTTTGCACAGAAGAAGACATGGCATATAGAGATGGAGGTGTCCAACTCCAGGAACATTTAAGTTGCATTGCGCTTAAATATATTACGT
Organism: Tyria jacobaeae; assembly: GCA_947561695.1. Lineage (NCBI taxonomy): Eukaryota > Metazoa > Arthropoda > Insecta > Lepidoptera > Erebidae > Tyria > Tyria jacobaeae. Next base: position 14,272,433 of record OX387219.1, on the reverse strand, counting down.
AATAATTTAACGAATGTTTACATTTTAGAACAATATGTTACATTATACTGACCGTTAGATATAACAAAAAAACTGCAAAAAATTGTTGCAAAAGAGTTTCTTGCCTGTACTTCTGCATAGGACTATTGTTTTCTTTATGTAAGTAAAGAAAACAAAAGTCCTATGCAGAATTTAACTTATTGCCTGATGGAAAGCAATAAGTGGAGTCCAAGAGTGGTGATCACTATCATCAGTGCCTGTCTACTCAATGCAGCATGGTGACCCACACTATGGCGGCATGGTGAGATGCTTTTTTAAGCCCCGCTTAAAAAACCCGGAATCAAAGTGGGAAGGACACAGGCTTTCACCGAGCGGCACTGGAAAGAAGAGCCAAACCGTTTAGTTCGGGATCGTATATTTTCGACTCTCAAACGACTCCTCAGGCCAGTCGTGTAGAGGAAGAGAGAAGGTGGGAACAATTGGAAGAGCTCGTCAGACCACTCTCCGTGATTTAGGACCGTCTCACCTCGTTCAATACACCGATCTTCCGCGAAGCCGCCTTAGTGTTGCTCTCGATGTAATCGCGCGGATTGAGATCTCGGCAAATGGCCATACCCAGGATACTAAGCCTATCCTGTAGTGGCAGTTGAGTGTTCTGAAGAGTAAGAAGTGGAAGGAATGGAGACTTTTTGTTAGAAAATGCGCACGCCTGTGTTTCTTTTTTGGCCCCAAACGATTTCGTATTGGAACTGGTTAAGCTAGATTTCTTCAAGGTATGAATCACAGAAAAGGTGATCACACCCACCTATTTCCAGGCATAGCTTTATTCAGTTCATGCCAAATACTTTTATCACTTTACCTCAAGTCCAACCACTGTGTCCAAAGATTTGTACCTCAAGGTTAAATACTATTACTATAAATTACTCTTTACTAAGGATTTCAAAGTTCTAGGGATTTAAGTAAAATCCGGAACCTTTCTTTGCCTTTAAGTACGTCATTAATAACAATACCACACAGTTATATGTATTAAAACATCTTTATTACCTTCAAAATTAATTATGTTACTACATTAATATTACCTTATACCTCGTTGCCCCCATGTTTTATTATATTATTTGTATGTCTCCCAGTGTGTCATAGCACTAGATATCAGTCATGCACCTTCAGTTCCAGTCTATCCAAGTTATCTTTTTTATTTCGTGGCCCATCATGTACAGTAGTGGACTGCAGTAGGAGGCTATTTGATTAATTGTAACCACTAATTATAATTTTAAGCGATTGTCTTCCGTATTTATGAATATAACAAAAATCTTATGATTTCTTATTTTAATTGTATTGTGATTATTATGAACATAATTTTATTTTTAAAACAAGTTTACATTTCAATTTCCTATATTTTACCTCTGTTCTAAGTTTAAACTACCTAAGCATGGCATTACCTATATTGTATGTATGTATATGTATAATAAAACAATCTATTAAATATTGTATGTTATACATGTTAAAACGTTATTCATTGTGAAAGACATACCAATAGTAACAAGACTATGACAGACTACTACTATGTATTTGCATTTTTTGAAAATTCGTTACATAAACATTTTTAACAAAAAGCAGCAAGGAGCAGCACTTTTGGCCATATAATAATATTGTACTCTATACATTTGCTTACACTGTCAAAGCATGCAGGTGGTCTTATGTTACATAATGCTGAATATGATAGGCATATCGACACAATTGGAGCAAACGCGGGTCATTTGTTGTTAGTAATAGAAGAGTTTCATTTCGCTCCTAGTCTAAGAGCCCACGACACTAAACCTAGTTTGTTAAGACTACCAGATGATATATATATATATATATATATATATAATTAGTCACGTCATTAATGGAGGCACACGAAATGGCGATGCTGCAATGCAAAACAATCAACGACACGTAAAATTATTCATATGTGACCTTGAGGCGCGTGTTCAACCAGTACAAATCGAAAGGAACAGGGTTATTGCTCACAAAACTGAATTGAAAAGCTGAATGCAGCTGCGCGGAGAGTGACCTTCAATCGCTGCAGCAAACAATTTCTACACTATTTGGAAAATGCAGCAGTGGTTTTTCTTCCACAGAAATTGATGATACCAAGATACGAGGCGTCGCTTATCATGCTGCTACCAGTGATTAGGCCCATCAGGAGGACTTACAACACTGCATTATCGTATAGTCCTATCCCTTCACTGTTTCAACAGGAAGGAAGGAACAAACAAAACTGAGGAGTCTTATCATACTAGAAACCGTTATTTTTAATGGCGTTGCCAGGTTTTTTGCATTGTAACATCGCCATTTTGACTTCCCCCATATATCATCTGGTAGTCTTATGGAACTAGGTTTAGTGTCGTGGGCTCCCCTACTATCCGTAGATCTTCATCAGATCTTTATATACTATATATATTCTAATACCTTCTATAAAAAAATACATTTACTTATCGAAATTTTTATCCAAATCGGATGAGCAGCTTATAACAAAATCCGAACATACACACATACGAGACAAATATATTCTCATTTTTTTAAACCGCTTTAAAATCTAATTTTGAGGATACATCGATCCCCAGACACATACTAATATAGGTACCCAAAATTTAAAAATGTAACACAACTTTTGTCTTTGCCTATGTCTTTTAAATTAATGAGCAATTAATTTATCATAATATAAAGGGTCTATAACATTAAATGATTATAATCTACCACTGGTATATCAATGTATGATTCTATAAATATTTTGTATAATTTGTTAATTTTGTTATATTATAACAGATTGATCAAACGACAAAAAAGTTTTTTCACTAGCTATACGTAGGTCGTTTGCCTGTGCTTCATCTTCCGAAAGGTTAGGAAAGTGTTTCTTGAAAATACTTTTCGGTGATACCTGCAATAAAAAAGTTAATGTGTTAATTGTAAAGTATAATATAGATAAAGAATAGTTTTACGAAAGAGCAGATGAGATAATAATAATCTATTATTCTTGGTTATATCCAAATTTCAAAAATAAACTTATATAATTCAGTATTTTACCATAAAAATAGTTACATGTTAAATAAACAAGAAGAAAAATATTTAGAAAATATTCAATATAGGGTAAAGTAAAAAGTTTTAAAGAGGACATTTACAAGTTTCGTTGATTATCTTGTGATAGTCGTAGACCAACCCTGTCTCCTGTTTTACAGGAGACAGTGCCTTCACCTATTTTATTATAATTATAATAAAGTCTGAATTGAATGAAGTATGTTAATATTAAATATAAAATAACTAAATGCGTCCACGTGGATGTTGTGCCTTGACAGGTATAATAGTATCCATACTATGTCCAAATGAACGTAAAATGAAAAGTAAAGTTACTCTCTTGTTACAGTAGCGCCTTCTATTTGATGACTTTCGGTGGATTTTCTGATACCTAGAGACGATGCGCCTTACCTCTACCCTTCATATAATAGAAAGACAGACGGAGAGTCATGTAATCCTTAAGGTTTCAAGGGTTTTAACGTACAAAATCAATATAAATAAATAAAATACTATTTTATATTTATTTGTATTGATTTGTACCGATGTTTGTATGATAAAAATAACAGCTTTTACGAAATGTTGATTAATTTTAACTCTTAACTTACTTTTTTCGCTTTGATATGTTCCATGTTAAATCCCATATAGAAGGCTGATTGTTGGAGTTGTCTCAAATTTCTCATGCGTACCCTTGGATCACGTTCTAATAGCCGCATCAGGAGTCCCCTAGCCGCGCTTGACAGATCAGCTGCCTTGTCCGGTAAAGTGCCTGCAGTAGGCTCAATGAGATGTTCTTGTTGCCCATGGATACTGTAAAAACATTTTGTTTTTTTTTTCCTAACATTATAGTGTTATTTTTGGTTATCTATTGGCAACAATCTTTTGGCCCGTGAATTACATTGAAATAAGCTCAACTGTGACTTTGAGATTATCAGTTAATATTTTACTTTGAGGGTATTTAACAGGAATTAAACCCATGGTACTTTGTATGGTGAAATTGCATTCACGCAACGAATGCAACGAAATAACAAAATAATGCATCATTAAATAATGTAAGTCATTAAATATTATACTAACTACTTTGGAAATACCAATGTAAAAGCAATGTACATATATGTATTTATAGGAACGTATCGCATTGATGCATTCATTAAGTTGCTATATGCCAAAAAAATCAAGATCAATTATAACTGTTTATCCACGACTTCTTTTATCGTATGAGTTGCAGTCACCAACTCGCTATAGTCCGTTTCTATCGCATTGCAGGCAGAAACACGGACAATGAACTTTATGCTAGTCAATAGGGTCGGTAACCAATTTTTTTTATAAAATTTCTAGTCTCTGCCGTGCCGATTTTTTAATTTGGAATAAATTAAAAAAAAAAACATTACTAGTGTATCTGCTCCTTTGACCCCTATCCCATAAAAACAAAAATTACCTAAACAGAAAGTATGTTTAGCGATCGATTTCCATCTTTGCAAACATACTACATAGGGTCAGTGACCTTTTTCCGCCTGGCATACAAACCCCATACGAATGACTATACTATTCTTATAACACTACAATATACAGCTATTGTCTCTATATAGCCAAAATGACATTGATACTATTTTTATAAGGTTGGTAACACGCGACTTGTTGATGTTGCCATCATACTTTTTTTTTATTTATTTGCCTCCCGACCTAACAGTTTAAAGTAATAAGGAGGCATCAATTCAACTTGACTCTTAAAATAAAAAACACAAGATACGGAAGTTTTTACACATACCAATTATCTACTGCAGTGTTGTTACCTGTTGCTATTTTACTTATCGCAGGCGCAGGATACTGAAAGTAAAATAAAAAAAATATTTTTAAAAGAAAACTTTAATGAAGGAATAAACAAATGTATATATCTATTTAAGTTATCTTCTCGGTGGAGTAGAACAGTTCCACGTCATCTCTTCCCGAGGATATCGTAAAAGGCGACTAAGGGACTGGACTGTTATCTATTAGACTGCATAATTGTACAGTTCAAAGGTGACGGTAATACGCTTAACCTTACTAAATGATATAGTCCCACTTATGTATACGGCAACTTGTGGGCCTTTGAGACGCCTCTGCTTAGCCCTTCGGGGATATAGCCGTTAGTGTATATATTTATTTATTTACCTGATAAATTTCCGATCCTTAAAAATATTCGGCTACCAATTTAGATTATGTATCGATATTTGTAGCGAAGTATTTTTAAGTGTATGTCTGTGGTAAAAGCAATATTTAATAGGTACTCGTAAGCTTGCTTAAAAGTTTACTCTTACATAGAATTAACTTTATATCAAAGGCATTATTTCTTTTATTTTTTTGGCTTTTGATTTTCCACACACAGTTTTTTCTGTGTGCACTCTCGTTTCATTTAATTTTTATTTTAACGAATCATAAATATATCTTGGCCTATTAAATATTTTAAAGCCCTGTAATCTGTATTTTGACAGCATTATTAATTTATTTGTATCTTACAGGTGGTTTTTAATTGGCACAGGATATACAAAGTAAAATACCACGTCTATCATTCAGTAAAATGTAAGTTATTTTATATTATAGAGGGACAGATGAACAGGGGTCACCTGATAGTAAATGACAACTACCGTTCATGGACACCTGCAATTCGAAAGAAGAGAGGGGAATGAGGAGATGGAAAAAGGAACAAGGACAGGGGTAGTTGGGCTTCAAGAAACCTCACTCATTTAGGGGACATGCAATTCAAGCGTTGCTTCACAGCCGTTTTTCTGTGAGGCCGTGATATCGCACCAGTCGAGCCGGCCCATTCGTGCCTATGCATGTCTCTACCACTGTCAAGCGTTGACAATGGGGTTGTCTCATGATTAGGTAGTTATTGATGGCCATATATGTATTTAAAGTGTTAGTGTAGTTTACTGTACAACGTATGTCTAAATAATTAAAAATCTATGTAAAAAACGAAAACAAATAAAATACAAAAATGTGCAATCACACACAGGCACATGTAATTCAAACTCAATCGGAGACGCATGTTAAATTATAATCAGGAGTGCCCATCTCTCCTTCGAGGTGGCTACCCTATTTGCTGGATCCGCGCCCTGGGATCTAGATGCAGTTCTTCTTGCGATACAGTATCGGTGTCGCAGGGATGCTCTGGATCGGCGTGAGCCGCCAGTGCCTCGAGAAGTAGAGGCACACCGGGCTGAGCTCCACCAGATCTTGGTGGCGGAGTGGGAGCAGCGACTTGCGCGACCCAGTGCAGGGCACGCTGCCATATCGGCGGTAAGACCCATCCTAAGAGAGTGGCTGGAGAGGAAACACGGAGTCCTCACCTTCCGGATGACGCAGATGCTATCCGGACACGGTTGCTTCGGCAAGTACCTGTGTCGGATCGGCCGGGAGCCGACGTCACGGTGCCATCACTGTGATAATTGCCCTGACGACACGTCGCTTCATACGCTGGCGGAATGCCCAGCTTGGGCAAGCCAGCGTCGTGATCTTGTCGCGGCAATTGGTTCTGCGGGTAGTCTCTCGCTTCCGACCTTGGTTCTGTCCATGGTTCGGAGCGAGAGCGCATGGAGTGCCGTCGCTTCCTTCTGTGAGGAGGTGATATCCTCAAAGGAAGCGGCAGAACGGGTGAGAGAACGCATGGCTCATTCTGCTCTCTCTGCCCGCAGAAGGGGCACCGGGCGCCGGAGAGCATTCGTCGATCTCCGGCCACCCTAAAAAGTGGCCTGCGGGCGACGATTTTGGGGAATTCGTCGTCCGATCAGTTACAGGCCTAAGAGGCAGCACGCAGTGTTCCGTGCGTGCTTCTTGGAAGACTGCGACCGAAGGGTGACGGTTGCATCGGGTGACGAGACCCGTGTTGGGTGAGACGGGTCAATGCCTCGGGGAGGCGGAAGAATGCAATTGCGATTCTCGCTCCCCCGACCATGGGCAAGAAGAGGAACACCGGGGTGGTTTTTAGTCGGTAAGAGTCCGACAGACCCCTTCGTCCACCCCAATGGGCGAAGGACATCCATGAGGATCTTCCACCCCGTAAACAAAAAAAAAAAAAAAAAAAAAAAGGAGTGCCCATCTCTCTTGGAAGCGTATAACTTGTGTATTATGTAGTTACGGAGCCCTTAGGTTTAAGGGGAACGACACAGCAACTCGTCTTGCCACGTTTGAAAAGAAAAAAGAGAGCATCGGCTAAAAATAGGGAGCTTGCCCCTTAATTGCGCATTGGAATTTACAGCAAGATTTTAATGATTGTTGCGAACTTGCGAGTTCACTGTGGCTTAACGAGAGGGCGGAGTAATGGAAGCAAAGATTGGGAGCGTAATTAGTATATTGTTGCACATAAAAATGTTATTATGGCATCGAAAAAGCGCAAGTTGCGATACAACTCTCGTTAAATAAGAATTTATAGCTAACATGAAGTTTCATGGTTTTTGTCGACTTATCCTTTAATGATCGCTTTTGAGGATAATATGATAAATAAAGTCATAAAGACATTTATTAATGTTACATAATTTAGTTTTATACTTTGAATGACTAAATGATTTAGAAGGGACTACATATTTATAATCTTACCAAATTGAAAATTTTATTTTTAGAATGCAAAAAAATTAAAACCATTAATGTTCTCAAATTTAGTTTTATATCCAAAGTTAGTAATAGATTCTTTAATATGTTGGACATAATACTAAATTGCATAGGTAGGCGACTTTAAAATTGTATTCCTACATACCACGTAATCACCTTATTACGTTAGTGGGACCAAATTCTTATTGGCAAAATGTAGGTGCTTTATAAAACCAAGTTAAAGGGATACAGGGGTAAGCGTATGTGTGTATGTAACATATCTTTCCAATTTGCTATGGGCTATTTAGAATCGAAATAGCAAATATCTCAGGTTGGAAAGGTTTACAAGGTTAAAATAAGAGTATAAAGTAAAGGATTAATATTATTGACTGAAACTACATCATAAAAAGGAAAACAAAATGAGGCAGGAAGTTTAATAGCTACTTCAATCAGCTGTTTTTACGCAGCACAAATTTTCGTGTCATTGACCTGTTACTGCCGCCTCGTTTCTTGGTAATATATTTATAACATCAAGGCTTCCATTGCCTTTGTTTCAAGTAATTACTAGTTGGTACACTAGGGTATAGAACATCATGTGCTAAATTACAGTTCAAAACAAGAAAAAAGTGAGATTATGGGATTTACATTGCTTTAACCTTTAAGGTATTGTTGAAAATCCTTTGTTAAACTTAGAGCTATACCGTGGGATGTCGCTTTTGAGGCCACACGGAGAAGTCATTCTCGGAGGGCAACCTTAAAAAATTGCCGATGAATCTTTGAAAGTAGTGGGGAATAAGGAGTTCACTATCATCAATTTCACATTTTTTTATATAACAACATTGAATTTCAGACATTGTGACAATTCATGGAAGGAGCGCACAGGCCCAGGGCAGCAGAATCCCGTATTGATCTTTTAACGGACATGTTTCTCACTATTATTTTTTCGCTTTTGTATTTATCTTTGAAGGAAATTTTCTGACATCAGATTCGACTAAAAAATATATCCGCATACTATTTCATCATGAGTAATAATATCATAAACGCTTTTTCGACAATCGATTTTAGTTTTATTTTGTTAGGATCTAGCACACTCCGCTGATAGATAAGTTTGTAAAGTAAGAATTAATATTAAATACTCATACTTACCTACTATATTTGACAAGTCATCCACCATTTGATATTCCTCATGCTAGATTATTCCTAACGCGACAAAAAATTGTGTGTTCTTTGTATCCGTTCCTTGTATATTTGTCAAGTCAAAGTCTTTACTTCAAATAGGTGGGCCTATTTGAAGTAAAGACTTTGAAAGAAAGAAAGGCACTGAATTTAAATAGAATTGATTCTCCCATTCTAAAAAGACAACACAGAAATTAATCTTAGTGCAAAGTTGTATTTTTTTTTTAAGAATAAAAAATAAGAATTTAATATTCCAACTGACAATATTGTTAGTTTAAACAACATAGATAATAATTTCTACAAACCCGCCAAAACCAGTTCTACTTTCGATTTAAAAGTCTTGACTCAAAGCATTCATACATCTTTGCATCTCGAAGTCATTCTTGGTAACTGCCACTCAAACGAAAATTAAATAGCAAAGCGCCGTTAGGAGTAACGTTGCGACTGCTAATCAAATGTTATCTTTATCAGTGAACCGCCGAGTTCATACATAGACATTTACAAACTAGAATAGAAAGTGTAAGGTCGTCAGGATGTTAAAGCGTAGCGTAGCTGGGTACATGCATTAGGGGGGGGGAGGGTAGGACCCAACTACATCTTAGTATACGTTGGGGGTAGCTTTATGCTAACAGGCACCGCTATATTAATACACACTGCGATTTTAATTCGTTTAAATGGTCTAGAACTTGAGAAAAAAGTATGTCGCCTAAGAGCTTTGTGTAGTTTATGCAGATAATTGAATCAGATTAGGGTAGTCAACAATCTTATGATAAACAGTAGTAGTTAGTAACAGTATTATATATTTTTTATTATATAGGGGGACAGACGAACAGACGGGTCATCTGGTGGTAATTGACAACCGCCGGCCATGGACACCTGCAAGTCTGCACCTTTGAGGGTGAAGAGGGATGGTGGGATGCGTAGAGGGGAAACAGGAGAGGGAGAGTTGGGCCTCCGGAAACCTCACTAATTTCGGGGACATGAAACACGAACGTTGCTTCACAACCCATTTTCTGCCCATTCGTGCGCAAGAATGGCTCTACCACTTCTATACGAATTATATATTTTTTTAGATATACTTTTGGAGTGTATTTTTTGTATTTGAAAATATTTCAGTAACAATCTAAAATCATATATTGATAACTATACTCACTTTATCTTCATTCAATTCATTCATTTCATGTATCGCGAAAACTTTTCTCTTGATATCTATCAAATTTTATATTTAGAAAAAGTTTTGCGTTTCAAGTTTATATGTATAGTTACAAGAAAACGAGATTATCCTAAAAAACTGTTCGCTCTCTCAGGTTTCTTTATATCTATAATAATATGTTAAGCGAGATTTTCAATCTACTTCATATTTATCTGTAATCACAACAGTAATTTTTTGCTAGTCACGATTCAACAGCATTTGTGAATAAGAAAATGGTCATTTAAATATTATGTTAATTTAGTTTAGTTACCTACTTATTTTCTAGATTTAAGATCCGGTGTACGACGTTAGTCTAGATTCTTTTAATGACTCGTGTCAATATCATTATTAAATAAAATTAAGTAAAGCTACTTTTTTGAGCTTCTATAGATGTGATTTTATTTATTGACAGTAATTAGTTCAATCCTGTATGAGTATAGAAATATAATGAAAAAATAATATATGTATATATATTCAATTTGCTCATAAAGGAAGGGAAAACTGAATCTGATAAGCGAGTGCAGTGCCGTAATTTGGAGAGGCCTATGTGCAGCAGTCAGAGATACGACTTATTGGAAATACTTGTATTTAAAATGCAAATACAAAAAACTGTTTTGTATTTTATTTGAAATACTTTTCGAGACGTATTTTCCATTTTAAAAATATAAAATTCTCTGTGATTAAGTTTAGCCAACATTACATGTCACACTTCATATAAAATGAACGAGTGGTGCTTGTATTGGCGACTTGAGGCGATGCTAGCTTAGCAAGCCTATCTAGTGACAAACGACGAACGTTATCAATGGAACATGCAAACCGATAGATGAAGCCATCAGGATCTTGGAAGGTGTCAACGACACACATTATGGATGTCTGTAATCTTAATAAAAAAGAATGCAAAAAACCTTATTGGATATAGCAACTGGACCACTTTCATTAAAAATGGAGAACCCAGTATATTGTGGCAATGTGCCACACACAAACATATGTAATAAGAAAATTAAGCATTTTTGAGAAATATAAGTCTGAAAGTTCTATATTTTCATTTTCTTCAAATTAAAGTGAGTGCCAAAAAATAACAAGGAACAAGTAAAGGTGTTATTTATCACAGAAGTCAGGTAAATTATCAGAATGCAACGAATTACTACGTATTCCAGGATTCAGATCCATCAGCAATCAGTGAAGGGATATGCCAATACCTTAGTATACTTTGAAACAATCTAATAATTGAAGAATGAGTGCACAAGTCTGGCGAGATTAAACACTTATTCTTAGGTGTGTTTCACAGAAGGAAAAGGAGCGATAATGTGTTCGCACAACTTGTATTATTAAGTGAGTAAAGTGTAATAAAGAAAGAGAATTGAATAGAACAAACGGTAATTTGTATTTAAAGGAAGTATTTTGAAAATACCTATTTTGCATTTAGTATTCAAATATTAAAAACGCAAAACTATTTAGTATTTTGCATTTGAAATATTAAATCTAAAAACTATTTGGATTTTGTATTTAACTACATTTCTTAAACTCTTTTTTGTACATCTTTGAGAAATAGTCACGTAGTAATTTATACTATGATATTCATTCCTTACAACTAAACTAAAGCATTAGTCTGCTGTGATGTCTCACATAATGTAGGTTATGATACTTGCTACTCCAGAAAGAAGTGGTGAAAAAATTGTAATGGAACAGTAGTGGCTTAAACATCAGGTGCGGTATTTCCTTCTATTGCCCTGAGGTACTAGTATTGGGGCCACACGATCTCTTCCCGTGAGTTTCGTAAAGCACGACTAAGAGATTGGACTGTTATCTATCGGAGTGTATACAGTCATACAGTGCCTGGATGACAGCAATAGGCTTGCCTTCCCATTACGTAAGTGGGACCAAATTATGATCGGTAAAAATAGGCTCTTGAGACGCCTCTTTATACTCCTTCTATTTGGAGCATTCTGGGGGAAAGGCATATTGCTTATACAAATAAATTGGGGGACTACAAGCAATAGCACAAGCAAGTCAGAGTCGTATAAGTATAACTCGAACTGGCTGGTGCCGGGAAGGCCGTGTCCTCTAACTCCGTGAAACGTTGTATAGCACTAATAATTATAAGGAAGAAGGAATTTGTGACCATATAATATATAAATATATATACAAGTGTAAATGATGTTTATCGTAATGTATGTTAAATTTCAAGATGTTTTATTTTCCTGGTCAGGTTCAACATATTATAATATTTTTTATACAATACAAACATAATTGTACATTTCCTTAGATTTAACGATCTAAACACTGTCATAATTGCCATGTTCCACGGCCGCATTGTCAGTCAGGTTTTACCTCACAATAGGCAAGGATACATATTTTTAAGGTAAATATAAAAATTCGTTTATTAAAATTAATACCCGTAAATATCAAAGCGTCATTGATTACTGTGGCCTTTATCATTGATATTGTTATTTAGTACCAATTGATTTCTTAGTAAATTATAAAAAAAAAATCATGAAAATTTTTAGTCTTTTTCTGTCTAGATGTTTTTATTAGTTTTTAACACGGCTTTTAAGATCACTTCAATAATTCATACCTACCAATAACTGAAAAACATTTTGCCAAATCATTCTGATAGACACTGAACTGCCTAAACAGAAAAACTGAGCCATAAAATAATACAATTTATACAATATGTTTTTTTTTTATGCGATGGGGGCAAACGAGCAGACGGGTCACCTGATGGTAAATGACTACCGCCGCCCATGGACACCCGCAACTCAAGGGTCACAAGTGCGTTGCCGGCCTTTTAGGTAGGAGTACGCTCTTTTCTTGAAGGTTTGAAGGTCGTATCGGTTCGGAAATACGGCAGGCGACAATTTGTTCCATAAGCTGGTAGTGCGAGGCAAAAAGCTTCTGGAGAAGCGCACAGTGGTGGAGTGCCAATCGTCCAGGTGATGGGGATGGATATTTTGTCGCGTAGTACGATGGCGAAAACCAGCAGCCGGTATAAGTCCGAACAATTCCTCTGAACACTCCCCATGATACAAGCGATAGAGGATGCAGAGTGAAGCTACATCTCTACGCAACGCCAAGGTGTCAAGTCGATCAGAAATATCTTGGCAGTCGATGATGCGAGTCGCTCTCCGTTGAATGCGGTCAAGAGGGAGAAGTTGGTACTGGGGTGCACCTGCATAGAGATGAGAACAGTATTCCATGTGCGGCCGAACCTGCGCCTTATAAAGTTGCAGGCGGTGGGCCGGAGTAAAATACTGTCTCGATCTGTTTAGCACACCAAGCTTCTTCGAGGCTAATATGGCTTTACTCTCTAGGTGACCGCGAAACTGGACTTCGCTTGATATATCGACGCTAAGGATTCCGATACTGGCTGATGCAGTTAGGGAAGTGCTCCCAAATTGAGGTGATACGACCAATGGCATCTTTTTAGCGGTGAACGCGCAAACCTGTGTCTTCGTGGGGTTAAACTGGACTAGGTTAAGTCGACCCCAATCTGAAACTTTTGATAAAGAAGTTATATGTATTACTATTACTATTTTTCCTGCTCTTCTCAACATTTTAAGAAAATACCTAAACATTTTAAGAAAATATATAGGTACAAAAGTTAGTTCCACTCAACATTATAATGTCATGTATCCCTTGCTTCTAATCTTCGTCCTCTTAACTAGTTATGAATGACATGCTGGTAGCTAAGTCTTTATAGCTTTTAGGCAGATATATCCACCCTAGACTGGGCCAAAAACGATACTGTGTTTTTTAACTATACTGTGAAAATATAATTCATGATGATGAAAAAAAAAACGACGATTGGTTTTACGTAAAAAATGCGATTAATGTCGAAAAATCGAAAAAATAGTCGTTTTTTTGGCCCAGTCTAATCCACCCTCTTATTTTTGTTGTATTTTAAAGATTTATAAAAACGTTTAGCAGTTTCAAACTCAGATATAATCTAAATACATCAGACAGTTTTTTGAAATTACAAAGTTTGGTTATAGTAGATAATCTTTTTTTGCGACTGTGCTATATAATATAGAAAGCCGATAAAATTTAGGTAGGTAAATTTAGTTTTAACAGTTTTAATATCAACGTTTTGGACATTCTACATGTACGAAATAATTTAAGATATACATATCCTACATTATTTCAATGACACATTGAGCTTAGTAGAATGGTTTAAGAAGAATACTAGTTATTACGTATTTTTTTATTTTTGTTTTACAAAAACATACATATAATGAAAAAAAATAACAATGTAAAATAGTACTGTCCCCACTGTCTTCGGCATAACTTAATGTTATATCTTCATATTACTCGTAATGCGTGCGTGTCCTACTTATATACTTACATCTATACACTAATATATATACTACTACATTTTTTTTTATTTCATTTATTACACTTCCTGCAATTTCAATATTGCTCTAGGACGCGCACGCTACGGACTTAATATCGTAGGCATTTTCTACCAGCCAACCTTTGGGTGATGCAGAGATGTTTGTGGCAGGTGTTTTAAATGATTATATAGAAAAAAAAATGTTGCATAGGTAGTTCTACATACATATACTAGACATACGTATACAATGTATATTAACTTAAAACCAATTATTTACACATATAGATCTATATACATAAACATAAACACACACACACATATACATACATATATACATACTGATACACACATGAACTACATAAATTATCTAGACACTTGAACGGTATTATTCCTTTGATTCGGCCAAAAAATCATTAAGGTTAGTGAACGTCCTGACTTCTTGAGGGAAGCGCATTCCAGAGGTTTACGGCTTGGACAGCAAAGGAAGAGTGAACCTTGCTGGTGTTATGAGAAGGACAGAGAAGGAGAAGATTATTAGAAGAGCGAAGATTTCTATCATGGTTAGAGCAGAGATATTGGAAGTTAGATGCTAGGTAAGAAGGTGAGCGAGGTGAGTGGAGAAGGGAGTGCAATGTAGTCAACGCCCTCAAACTACGGCGTTGTGTTATTGGTAACCATGACAGCTGGGATCGATAAGTGGACGTATGATCATACTTTCGCAAGTTAAATATGAATCGAATGCAATTGTTGAGAAGTCGGTCAAGTTTGTTGAGCAGATCTGCATTCTAGTCGAGATAACACACATTACCATAGTCGACAATTGGGAAAATCAAGGTCTGCACAAGCATCGTTTTTGTCTTCATTGGGAGAGAGAATTTTTTAAGGCACCCTCTGACTGACATGAGAAACCTGAGTTTGCCAATTGAGGGTTGCGTCGATGTGCAAACCGAGATCCTTGACAAAGGGACCAATGGGCAAAATTGAGCCATTGAAAGTAATTCTTTCAATACTGTTAGTATCAATTCTGCTTATCACTCTAGAGCTCCCTATAATGACATACATATACTTACAAGTTGGAGGTCATAATGAGATTTTAAAGTTTATAATATATGTTATTAACAAGTACTTAGCAATAACATTACTGCTATTAAATTATTTTATTATTTTTGAAGATAGAACAGCTAGAAAGAACAAAACAGAAAGAAAAATGATAATAAATCTTTGTCACCAAGTCCTAGACAATGTTTATTGACTAATTCACACCCGTTAATGATTATCAATGCATTACATTGCTCTATATGGTCTACGCTTATGCAAAACGGAAAGGATACAGCCTGACTTGTAATTAGCTATGAATATTATAATTATGCCATTGAGAATAAACCCTTTTACAATTCCTAGTAGTAAAGGATGTACGCATACGTATAAAGTAAAGACATTTTACAATTCATTAATTATAAACCCTTATGGAAATATTACAGATACTATACAAGTAGATGTTTTCTTAATAATTACTTTGTAACACATTACGTACATTGACTGTGATTTAGTACATTAGAATTCTGTACGGCATTGAGAGCCACCTGTTGAAGCAATTTGTACAGAAGACCATGGATAAAGAAAATATTTACAGCTATTACTATTGTAACAAGTACCTTATTAAATAAAAACAAACATATATCATATTGTTTTTAATATGTATAGCCATAGCCAGTGTCACCGATCACCCATCCTTCTACAATAAAACTTTACACTATTTTTTTTGGCCAGTCGTGTAAAAAGTATTGAGAGACTTTACGAAAAAAGGATAAAGTTGGTCACGAGTATTTGCAAGTGTTTATGGTGTCTATAAAAAGTTGCATTAAAGTGGTTTTAAAAAGTTTACCGTCAGTAATTTGTTGCCATCTTGGCTGTATAGTGTATACCCGGTTTAACCTTCTCATTATATTTCCTTTCGGGATAATGTTGGAATATCATTATTCTTTTGGAAGCACTAGTTTAAAAAAATCTGTTCACCCAGTCGAAAGTTCTGAGGTAATAAACATAAAAAAAAGAAACAGTCGAATTGAGAACCTCCTCCTTTTTTGTAGTCGGTTGAAAATAATGTGAATATCTCCTTCTTATAATATAAGCAATAACCACGATGCGTTATATATAGGGAAATATTTTTTCTATTCTATTTAAAACTAATAATTATTTTTATTTAGTATAGATTTTATCATAACTACTTATTGTAAGTGTTAATACTACCTATGTACGTTCCTAAGATCCCGTGTCCGAACAGGACACAGGATAGAAGAGATATATTTCTTTTTTATTACTTATAATAAAAAAAAAAACACGATTATTAAGCAGACTTAACACGGCAAGGGTGTTAATACCAAAACGGAACAAACATTTCTTTTTCACTTTCACAATCACACATTGTTATATAAATCATATTTTGATTGTAGTTGTTATACACTATGTTTATTCACGATTTGCAAATCATCCAGTAAGTGAACTTAAGTTCTTTTCCATTAATTTCAACAATAATAACAATCAATTAGCCCACTGTAGTAAACTGACGGACAAAGACCTCTTCAAAGTGATCGCCATTGCACCCGGTACTCCGCCTTCTGCATCCAGTAGATCCCAGCCAGCTTTTTTTAAAGTTATGCTTTGTAATAATTTTGTCATTGCATGTGTATTTCTTAATGAATGCTGTTCGATATTCAAACTTTAAGACCTTGATATTGCGTGTGTATAAATATTAAGTTTTTGAGACAACCCTGGGCTTAATATTAGTGTGTGACCTTTGCCATTGGACAAAACTAAAGAAAAAAAAAACAATGTGCTTACTAAGTGCGTAACGTGCTTAAGGCTTTTCTAACTAGTGTTGTAATGCTGTCTCAATAATAGTTAATTCAAAAATATTTGACGTATCATTGCGCGCTATGATTGCATGTCAGTGCTGAGACAAATGGATGCCTTTCTTAATCCCAATTCCTGACAATTTCGTAATTAAGAAATTTAAAAATCTTTACTTACACTGTATGCACAATGAAGATGGTATGACAATAGCTAAATTATACATTTGAAAAGACAGTTAAAAAAGTCACATTCATCACAATCATCACCCTTAAGTAACTTTTTATTTAAGTAATTTTAATTTGTAACATGAATTTACAATACCAAGGAATCTTAAAATTTTATACAAACTTGATGTTCTTCATTATCTGGATTTTGTTCAGTTAACAATTGATACTTCTTAATGGTAATTATTATTATTATATTTTACTTTGGCAGTTAATAAACGCCATCGCCACTTCGATCTGAACCCTTGCAAATGAATATCACTAACCTTGAACCTTCGTGTTCGATGTTCGCAATGACTGTTGTGTAACATTACAAATATAATATTGACGAATATTTCTATTGACAATTGTAATATTATTTCAATGTCACTTAATTTAAACGTACATTATATTTTCGTAGAATAAATTTGTAGCTAACGTTAATGCAGCCTATTAAAATGTTAAATAATACATATAAATTAGAAAAAAAGAGCTTAAATTAACCTAATGGAATAATTAAAAATTGCGTATCTCCTATATTGGAGATAATACATAGTACAAAATAAATAAACATCAATTTCAAGTGGCTGAACGATTTGCATTTAAAAAAAGTAATAAAAATGGCCCAGGTTCGAATATTTTTTCTTTATCGCTGAAGGTTCTGTACTCTTCTGTACTAATAAAAATATTTGCTCGGAAATAATTTATTGGTAATTGAATAAAATATTCATGATCTGTTGTATTTTTCCACAGCTATAACTAAAATAGAATGCCAACCTTACAGACCAGTGTGTAGTGTAGTGTAGTGTATAGAAAGAGGTGCCTCATACGCCCACTTTTTACCAACGTTCTATTTACGTTTTTTTTTAATATTAGGAGACAGACAAACAGACGGGTCACCTGATGATAAGTGACAACGGCAGTCCATGGACACTTGCAACTCATGAGTCGTAAGTGCGCTGCCTGTCTGTGAGGATGATGACGGATAGTAGGATGCGGGGAGGGGAAAAAAGAGAAGTGGAAGAGGAACTGGAAAAGAAGAGAGGGGGATGTGGGCAGGGGAAGTTGCGCCTCCAGAAACCTCACTTATTTCGGGGAAATGCAGCGTAAGCGTTACTTCACAACCGGTTATCTGTGAGGCCGGGGTATCCCCCCAGTCGAGGTGGCCCATTCGTGCCTAAGTATGGCTCTACCACTGTAAAGACTGAACGAAAGTAATATTAGACAAGCCTATTCCCATCATCAAAGCTTGATGGCTAGAGCCTAGACTTACGCTTGATGGATTTTGGCATATGATTTGGATGAATGGGTGTTATAAAAAGTGATAAGGAAACATATATAGAACTAACTATATATGTAGAACTAAACTACACAGCTGTATTACTGTAACTAAATAAAAATAATAACTGTGACTTTATGAAAAAAAATCAGTAACACATGGAATATAAAAGTCATGTCTTTAATAACATATATTTTGAGAATGTAAAAATGATAAAAAAATATGAATATTTTACGTTTCTGCTGTAAAAGGTCCGCTACCTTTTTATTTAGCGTTCTTTAATATGTTCGTGTAACCCTAAAAAAGGAGAGCGATGCGTATGTTTAAATTTAAACTTATTATGGCGCGAACAAACTGTAAACGCAACTTCGCATTAATTCAACGATTAGTACCTACGCAATGATCAACCATGCACCAAAAAGTCATTGACTTCTGTATAACAACAGACTATATATGTAAGTTGTCATTATATAAGTAAATTCTCTTTATTATATTTATGTTCATAGATTAAATGCTTTTGATTGCAGTCATTATAGTTTGAATTCATTGCAAGTTTTAAGGGGAACATGACTGAAAATATAAAAAACTGAAAGGCAGTTATAAATTTGTGGGTTAACCATAGATTAGACGCTATAAGTCATAATATAAATTCAATGAAAATAAACACAGTAGACTACAGAAGAATAGCTTGTTATGTTAAGTTCTGTTTAGTTTTGCTATCCAATGACTGAAATCACTAAACTTATTGTTTTAATAAATGTTGATGTAATGTGGTATCTAATTAAAGCTAATTTGAAATTTAAAACTGAAGTCTAAACACTTGTGTAAGATAAATATTATCTCCGCTCGGAAATTCATATCCCGTTATTTGAACCAAGTTTGCAAGAAATAAAATACTCATGTTATTACAGCATTGTGATGAGTCGAGACACTAAGACAGCTGGATTACCGTTGTAACTTGCAAACGGAAATATTAATACCGTGTAATAAACATCTAGAGATGCCACAAATAAACGGATGTCACTGTGTTATTGCAATATTCTTGCCGGATAGTCTCGGACATGTAAACATCATTTTAATTTTCGTTATATGAACCTCAGATATAGAAAATCAGCCATCCATAAATTGTTGTAATCCATCACTTTTTCTAATCTAGATCCGAAAGTTAAGTTTTTCTAATGAAAACAAAAAACAAACCAGATTAAATAATTCTCAAACATTCAATTAAGCATTTTGTCAATAATAGAAAAAAAAATCCGATTAGAGCACAAAATATCTGATAGGCGTCGAAAGAAGGCGCGAAAATTTAACCTCTTTTTAGCAGTGGCTGATACATGCATATGTGACAGTAGAATAGAAGAGATTAAACTTTATGGTTATCTCATACATACATATATACATTTCCCCTAAGGGGTAGGCAGAGGCGTTTAAGATATCCACGTTTTGCAAATAGAATCATTCAATATCGATCAAGCTTATTGCCGTCAATCGGACACTATGGTTGGCTCATCATCACATAATTACACACTATGTATACAAGTTATAGAAACTGGTATGTGGCCGATAGTGATGTTAACACTGGGTGATAAACAAGATATTAACTGTAAAAGTTAAAGTAAGTTCGAAGCATTGTATATTACGGACATTTGCCGGTAAAGTTAAGCTAAACACGTTAGACACATCTCTATAAAGGAGCACTTGCAGGTGGTGGAGAACATATCCCTACAATACATACATTACCTTTACTTACCCCACCGTTGGTTGTAATCGTTTATTGTAATGTCAAGAGCGTACGGTTAACATAATTTCATGTTATAATAAATTGCAGGGGGTTATAACTATACTAGTCGTTCAACTCGGTTTCAACTACTTGTACATGCAGCTCACTCCTCCGCTCTTAAGAATTGGAGCATTATTTTATAGTCTATATTATTCTTCTATAAAAACTGTGTTTAATACAAAAAGATTCATTCAAATCCAACTGAAAGTTTTAGAGATTAGCGGTGTTTAAGCAAAAAAAAAATACTCGTACGCTTTTTTAAATATAGATGGATAGAGTGGCCTGTTGGACGAGTGGTTAGTGACCCGGCATAAAAGCCGAAAGTCATGGGTTCGATTCCCACACGAGACAAAAACTTGTGTGATCCAGAATTAGTTGTCCCGGGTTTGGGTGTTATTTGTGTGAGTATGAAAGTTTGTTAAGTCCCCCGTAACACAGTAATTATTTCTAATGCGGGGGTTGTCTTTTTTTAAAGTAAGAAAGAAAAAAAAGTAAAGAAAGAAGAATAGATAATTGCAATTACTTCCAGGGTTTTTTTTTATTTTTAATTACAACTTCCTCACCTGTACATCGTAGGGATTTACAAACATTTATATCTCATCTAATCTTTTGGTTATTTTCTCATCTCACTTGCTTAAACAGCCTAATTTATAGATATGTCTGCAAACCTATGCATGTCTTTAGTCCGCCAGACAGTTTATACAAAAATAGTAATTATAATACATTTAATGTAAAATTCCTAAGCAAGCCAATATTGTTGGTCTTTTCTTATTTATTTTTTCTCGAATTTGTTATACTGTTAACCTGTATATTGGTGTCGCAGTCTTGTTCAATAAGATTCATCTTATTATCATTTTTGCAGTAACTGTTATTTCTCTTCTAGATATATCCATATTCAAATAGAACTAGTTTTGCGAATCACGGCAATGACCTAGTGCGTTCCAGTTCTTATATTTCGAGTAGTTTGAGACCAACGATCGGCGACAAAGCCCACGGCTGACACGACGAAATAATTCAGTCGAAATCAAATCAATAAAACACCAGGTCGAGGATAAGAACACGCCTATTTATGCTACAAGGGTAATAATAAGCAATTCGGCCCACCATTCATCCTCCTTCCATCTCAAGAACAAGTATGGTTCTGGGGTCTCTTATTTACAGTGACTTTACCAAAGAGCCATCCCTCTTGAACGTACAAGTAAAGTAGCAAGCTACCTTTGCGACACGAAGTTAAATTACCACCACTTAGTTAAATTTTCTTTTATATAATCTGTAAATTAAAGTGACAGTGACTATTTTATCGCCAGTCTTTTAACAAAGACGTGGAGCGGGAGATCTGTACAACAACGCACTGAATAAACCATGCCGTCTACATCAACGTCTGAATACATAACTTTTTTTGAGTTTACTGTATTAGATTTAACTTTACTTTTCGGAATTTGACGTCTCATTCTAGGTATTCAACATTCATTTGTGAAGCGGATAGCGTACTTTTAATTCACATAAAAAGCTCCTACTAAAAAGTAGCCGCTGCATGCGATTAGATTTGTTTTAATGATAACAAAACCTTTTCGACATTCGGAAGGTGTTCATTTATATATTATGTTAGGTATGGTTTGTCTCGAGTCACGAATTTAAATGAAAAAAAAAAAGATATTATACTTCTCCTTAGAGCTTAGGGAATCTAATCTAGAAAAGAAAAAAGGCACAGGTATGTAGTTTAGTTCATGTTTTTAAAACTTTTACCGATTAAAGTTTTATAATAAATTATTTGCGTATTAAGGTATGTTGTTGTATGTACGTAAGTATGTAAGGATGTGTGATATACCTACTTAAGCAAGTAAGTATATATAATTAATGTAGGTTATGTTTATGAATATACTATTATATGGATGTATAGGTATATATAGTTAGAAAAGTTTAGTGTAAACAGAATATAGGTATATTTGCCTTCATTAGTCTCTCAGCATCATTTGGTAAATCCTGACATTGCCTGATAGAAATTGCTCTTAGCAATAAGGCCGTCCTTTGTACATTATCTTACTGGCACATGTACCTATATGTATGATACTACTACTACTATAATTTCTAGATCCAGAATTTGCTAAATATTTCCCAAATTCAGCGGTTTCTTGAAAATATTTAACGAAAATACTACATATTTATACCCTTTACGGGAGGATAGCGCCAGATCCAGACGTACCGACAAGGAACTGAAGTAAATTAATTACATCCGTTTACTGCACGTTTTAATCAGTATGTTTTTAATTAGATATTGTTTCGATGAACTCATGATACATTTTTATACGTCTATATGTATGTAACGTCTTGAGATTTAGCTATGACAGCAGAACCTTTGTACGTGCTAATATAATAAGAGGTTTTAGGCTAGATAACTTTTGAAACACGTTTTAGTAAAATCAGCAACGAAAGTAGTTGATTGGATATTTTATTTATATCCTCCTTTTTGTATCGGTAAAAAACAATATGCGTATAATATTCAAATTTGACATTCACCTTTACTGGGCAAGTTTTAAAGACCTGGACTGTTACTGAGAATTTGACTAAATTTATTTACATACCGGATACGAACGAAAAACGTCAGTTTCACACAAACATAAGCGACAACTTATGAGAAAACACCAACGAAGATTTAAAAAATAAATATTATCATAAGTACAATAGAAAAAGTAATAAAAATGTATTAGCAACACAATCTTATATCGATCGACTTGATCATTTTTTTTCATTCGTTAAAAACTCGCTTTTCCTGCTATGGATGGTTGCCACTTTCATTTCTGATTATAACTACAGAGGGTGTCTCATAAGTAATGTCGGGTTTCATAACTAAAAATTTACTACGCCTCATTTTATACATGTCGCAACTTGTTAAGATATTCTCTAGTCCTGTGGAGAGTGCAATTGATTCACTTTAATTTAATCTTAAAGTCTTTGTTTATTGACGTCGTAAGTCGTTTTGATACTAAAAAGTATGGATTGTGATAAATATGAAATTCGTGTACTGTTAAGACATTATTGGAAACAAAAGTTCAAAGCAGCCGCGGCAGCAAGGAAAATATGTAAAATTGAAGGGGAAGACATGGTTAATGAGCGAACGGCAAAGCGTTGGTTTAATCGTTTTAACAGTGGAGATTTGACACTTGAAGATCGATCGCGTTCTGGTCGTCCACCTGTGTGGGATGTTGAGGCTACAAAGGAAGCAGTAGAAAACCAACCCAGTACCAGCACTCGTCGATTATCGGACTCGTTGGGACCTTCTAAAGACACTATACATCGCCACTTAAAATCATTAGGTAAGACTTATAAAAGTTGTCGTATAGTGCCCCATGAATTAGACGAGATTCAGGCGAAACGTCGAGTAGAGGTGTGTAAACAGCTCCTTGCTCTGCCGAAAGGTGATCGTTTTATTAAACGCATTGTTACTTGCGACGAAAAATGGATTTATCTAAACAACCCAGACATGTCAAAACAGTGGTTAGACATAAGACAATTACCTGAACCTGTCGTGAAAAGAGGTCGTTTCGAGTCGAAAGTCTTGTTATGTGTCTGGTGGAATTATGAAGGTTTAGTGTACTTTGCGATAGTTCCGGATGGTCGAACTATTAATGCTGAGTCATATTGTGGACAGCTGACCCGAATGTATGAGGTTTTAACAAAATTTCCAGGCTTAGTCAATCGAAAACGAGTGCTCTTACAACAGGATAATGCTAGACCGCATACGGCGAAAGTTACACGGGATAAGATTAAAGAACTTGATGGAATTGAACTCCTACCACATCCAGAATTTAGTCCAGACCTTGCACCATCTGATTACTATTTATTCAGATCCATGGCGAAGTTCCTGCGTGGAAAAAAATTCGAGTCAAGAGAAGATGTTGAAAATGCAGTGCGGCAATTCTTTGCATCTAAGCCGAAGGAATGGTTTTACCAAGGACTCAAAGAGCTGGCTGAACGTTGGGTTAGGACTGTAGAATACGATGGGCTATACTTTGAATACTAAGGTTTTCTTTTTGTATGATTAATTATTAATCAAAGTGAATATTAAAGACCGACATTATTTATGAGACACCCTCTGTACTTATTTAATAAAACCGCTTCTTTACTATCACGATCTTTAACCCCGTGGGTATAAATATGAAACTCATGGTTTTTTTTATAGTATATTGGGAGTGCTGTCGGCCTTGTAGAGAAAGGGAAAGGGAGGAGGGGAAGGAAAAGAGGGTTGGGCCTTCGGTAGCCTCATTCACTCGGTAACACAATGCAAGCTTTATTTAACAACCATTTTTTTTGGTGAGGCCGTATTACCACGGCCTCCCTAAAAAAAATGTGAGACTCCGGTCTCCGAGACTCCGAGACTCCGGGACTCCGGTCGAGACAGTCCATACGTGCTAAAGCATGGCTCTCCCACAGTTCGGAATATTACCTTCACCTTGTTTCATTTTATTTCAATGCGTTATATCAAAATAAAACACGACATGTATTAGTGTTATGGAATATTTGAGTAACCTTATCCTCGTCCAGAAGATAATTCATGCGATTTGCATTCAAAAAGATTTATGGAGGCATTAAGAAAAAAATATTACCGCTTAAATTTCTTTGTAAAGTATGTGGTTTAGTTAATAAAAAAGGGTTTTTGTATCACAGTGCTCATCAATTTCTTATAGATTGGCAAAGATACCGACGGACGTATTCAATAAATATAAATGTCAGGTTGAAACACGAGTAACATTTCATAATATGTACGTTGTCTGCGCAGAAAAATACGTGTGTCAGGCAGGGTGGCTTGAGTAAGCAAACGCCTTCGGCCGCGGTCAACGGCCTTGACATTGTACTTGTTTAGTGTTTACATCTTATTTGTATTCTTTAACGAGACGCATAATTATCGTCATTTAATGCAATGTAGTCACGTGGGGAAGCTTTATTGCTGTTGTAAATAAATGGTTGATACATAAGTATTTCTACTTTAGTTGGTTATTAATTCAACTGTAGTTCGACCCCAGACGGCTGCGGACATTAATTTTAACCGTCACTGAGTGAGATCTCATCTTTCGGTATTTCGGTAATAAAGATGACCTCCGTTTTACGTCCCGCTGTACTCATAACACGCATTAGTTTTAATGTTTCAAGTTCCTCACAAAATTATTCTATAGAATACCTACAAAAGATAAATGATTAACTAATTATGTAACATATGTATGTCGGTAGAAACAGGTGTTATTGTTTTGAGACTAGAGGTTTGAGCGTCACAACACTTGTGACGCTCTGAAATGCAAATCGCCATATTTATTTTAAACGAGGTCGTGTGGTACAGATAATAAATATTCTGCTTTATTTTAAAATAAAAATCTTGTTTTTTTTTTATACAAGTATCCATATGTTTCAATGTTAAGCACAAAAAAACTATGAAATGAAAAATCCTCGAAACAGTTTTAAATAAAATAATGGTAACATATTAACTTGAATAGCCATACTTGAACATATTAAAAACTGCATCAAAGTGTGTATTTTAATTTATAAATATATAAGTGGTATTTTCTGAAAAGTTTATTGAAATTTTTCTGGCCTAAATTTTAGTATTGGTGATCTATTGAAATTAACATTAAATTAATAATTTACACATTTAGTGAAGTACGACCATGTTATAAAAAGTGTACATAATTTTTTAATACTGTAATATTTTACAGGACTGGACTTTTCGAATTCATCATCAGCCTATCGCAGTCCACTGCTGGACATAGGCCTCTCCCATTGCACGCCACTTCGATCTATTTTCGGCTTCTCGCATCCAGCTCCTGCCAGCCATCTTGCGCAAATCGTCACTCCACCTGGCCTGTGGGCGTCCTACGCTACGTTTGCCGAGACGCGGTCTCCACTCAAGAACTCGTTTTCCCCAACGGTCGTCGGTTCTGCGGCTAATATGGCCAGCCCATTGCCACTTCAGCCTGCTGATCCGGTGGGCTATGTCGATTACTCTGGTTTTCTGTCGGATCACCTCATTCCTGATGCGATCCCTTAAAGAAACACCGAGCATAGCCCTTTCCATAGCACGCTGAGCAACTTTAAGCTTGTGGACCAGCCGTACCGTTAGTGTCCACGTTTCGGCTCCGTATGTCATGACGGGTAGGACACACTCATTGAAGACTTTCGTCTGAAGGCACTGTGGGATCGACGATGAGAAGACTCGGCGTAGCTTCCCAAAGGCTGCCCAACCCAGCTGAATTCTTCTGTTCACCTCGTCCTTAAAGTTGTTTCTACCTAACTGCAATGTCTGCCCGAGGTATACATATTTTTGAACAACTTCCAGAACGGCCCCGTGTACCGCAATCGGTTCCGGTAGTACATGCTTATTGAACATGATCTTGGTTTTATCCAAGTTCATCCGTAGGCCGATGCGTACAGAAGAGTCAGCTAGGTCATTCAGCATCTGCTGTAGGTCCTGCAGCGTCTCTGCCATGATGACGATATCTTCTGCAAATCGCAAATGAGAAATGTATTCGCCGTTGATGTTGATGCCACGCCCTTTCCAGTGCAGCGTCTTGAACGTGTCCTCCATTGCATTTGTGAACAATTTCGGGGAGATAACATCCCCTTGGCTCACTCCTCGATGCAATGGTATTGGCCTTGTTTGCTGGCTCTGTACTTGGACGGACATGGTGGCGGCTTCATAGAGACATCTCATCACTTGGATATATCGCCAATCTACTTGGCAACGCTGCAGGGACTCCATAACAGCCCAGATCTCGATCGAGTCAAAGGCTTTCTCATAGTCCACGAATGCTAGACACAGGGGCTGATTATATTCTTCGGTCTTCCGTATAATCTGCCGCACTGTGTGGATGTGGTCTATGGTGCCATATCTTCTCCGAAATCCAGCCTGCTCCGGTGGTTGGAATTCGTCGAGTGTTCGCGCAAGACGGTTCGTGATGATTCTTGAAAACAGCTTGTAGACGTGGCTTAGAAGGGAAATTGGTCGATAGTTTTTCAACATTGTCTTGTCACCCTTTTTGAAGAACAAGACGACCACACTCCTACTCCACGCCTCCGGAGTTCTCCCTTCAAACAGGATAGCGTTGAAGAGCTTTTCGAGCTTTATTGTCTCGCAATTCTGATGTCATTTAATATTTTGTGAGAGGTTATTTTTTTTTAATTCTAGTTTCCAACTATGCTAATATCATATCTTTTGATAAATTTCATATAATCTTTTTGTTTATATGCTGTTAAAAAAATTATATACATAGCTGATTTCTTGTTTTGTATAGGTAACTAGATTAGATATATGATCATTAAAAACATCCGTTACATGTTAACATAGGAACTGGATATGCATTTTCCCCTACTCTGAAACAGCGGTTTTTATAAACTTGTTATAGCTGTGACTATATGTATTGTATATGTATCTGAAACCACATCAAAAGTTATCCTGGCATTAATGTTTTAAGTTATGGAAAATAATATTCATCCATTTACATTATTTTACATCAACCTCGCATATTTATACATAGAACTCCATTACCAAAATTCTAATCCTTAATTCTATTCATTCTAAAATTCGATCGAGGATTACCTTTTTTTTTTTTTTACGTGTGGAAACCCCCTCGGGCCGTCATCCCACCGGGGTTTTCAGTGGAACGGTGTGTCGGAATCGGACCGACTAAAACCACACGGTGTGCCAAGCTGCGCTTAAAATAGGAGGAATCCGGGAACAGCTTTAGTAAGACATCCGGACCCCTCCTAGCGCTTTTGCCCGCAAAAGCGCGGGCACCACCTTCTGGTAACTCTCAATTAGGCAACGTCCAGGCACACCAGGACGTCGCCTCCTCGCGGCTGGCCTTTATAGCGGGTGGAGGGGAAAACCCGTCCCGACCACCCGCGGCCACACTCAGGGCGGCATGAGGCGCAAGTAAGCGCGCCTCCGCCGCCCGGTTCGCCGGCGGCGAATTAGGTCCGAGTGGAGATCGTCCTCCCGGGCCCGTTCCGCCGCCTCCTTCTGCGAGATGACCTCCTCGCAGAAGGTTGCGACCGCGGTAAAATTCCTGTCACCACCGGCCATGGAGCGTATGACGGCCGGTAGCGACAGATCTTGTCCAATTACTGCAGTGAGGGCCCGACGCTGTGCCGCCCAAGCCGGGCAATCCGCAAGCGTATGCTGGGCCGAGTCCTCACTGCAGTCGCAGTGGTGGCAGACGGGACTCAATTCCCTCCTAGCGACTGAATGCAGGTACCTTCCGAAGCAGCCGTGCCCGGAAAGAACCTGCGTCAGTCGGAAGGAAAGGGTCCCGTGTTGCCGCCCCGCCCACTCGACGATGACTGGCTGGAGCGCCTCCACAGTGGCTAAGCCAGCACGTGGAGCCTCCAGCCGGGACGACCAACGAGCCATAGTGGCTCTGCGAGCGGCCTCACGCCACTCGCGTATCTCTTCGGGCGGGGGCCGATTGCCACTACACGCCCGGAAATCATTCGTCCGCCGATAGACGTCGGCGAGCACTTCCGCCTCCAAGTCCCACGGGGGAGTTCCGGCCAACGCACACGCCGCCTCCGTCGACACGGTGCGGTAACCGCGTATGGCTCTGACCGCCATTACCCTCTGAGGGCGCCAAAGGCGTGCCCTATTCTGGGCGGTCAGAGCTTCCGCCCACACCGGTGCACCGTATAGTGCCATTGACCGAACAACCCCCGTGTACAGTCGTCTTGTTGCGACTCTGGGTCCACCCAAGTTGGGCAAAAGTCGCCCAAGGGCAGACGCAGCGCCGACCAACCTTGGAGCCAGCTGCAGAAAGTGCTCGTCGAAGCGCCATCTTCCGTCGAGGATCAGGCCCAGATATCGTATGTGGGCCTGAACCGGTACGAGGATCGAGTTGACCATTATGGAGGCGCCCGGGGGTGGACCTCGACGGGGCCCATGGAATAAAAGGGCCTCCGTCTTATCCAAAGCCACTCGCAACCCTAGCGCCTCGATGCGCCCGACCACCAGTGAGGCTCCTCTGGTGGCCAAGCGTGCTGCCTCTTGAAAGTTCGACCCCCGGGCTGTGACCAGAGTGTCATCGGCGTAACAGATTACGCCCAGCCCAGGGGGGAAGTCAGCTCGAAGGGCCCAGTCGTACCCCATGTTCCACAGGAGTGGTCCAAGGACAGACCCCTGCGGAACACCGCACGACATGGGCCGACGACTGAAATTTCCCTCTCGATCCTCGTACACGACGGTACGCTCCTCCAAATAGTCTGCCACCAACCGCCTCAGGTACTGTGGCACCCCGTGATAATAGAGTGCTTCCCTGATGCAGCTGAATGGCAGACTATTAAAAGCGTTGGCGATGTCCAAAGACACCACCAACAGCACATCGCCACAGCTCACTACCTCTTCGGTAATGGCCCTCAGGCGCATTACAGCACCGATCGTCGAACGCCCCGCTCGAAAACCAAATTGGGCGTCCGACAAATCGGGGCCGACCTCGCTCAGATGCCGGACGATGCGGGCAGAGAGGACTCTCTCAAACAATTTACCCGCCTCGTCCAGCAGCACAATGGGCCTGTAGGCCGCGACCGAATCCGTAGGCCGTCCCGGCTTCCTTAAAAGAACCAGCTTCCCGCTCTTCCAGCAGTCAGGGAAGCGTCCAGACGCCAAGCATGCGTCGAACACCCCCCTGAGGCGGTCCGCCATGTGGTTGAGAGCTAGGGCCAATATTCGGGCAGGAATCCCGTCTGGCCCGGGGGCGGTGTTCTTGGAGCGGATCCGTAGAACAGCCGCCCCTATCTCTGCCTCCGTGACGGATGGAACATCTTCCCCGTCGAACGCTCCGTCGTCTCCGGCCATGGGGGCCATCGACGGGGGCGAGTGCTCCACCCGCTGCGGGAAAAGTCCCTCAACCACTTCCTGCAGGAAGCTGGGCTGGAGAGTCTCAGTAAGGGGGGGGCCCAGCGTGCGGAGCTTATGTTGCGCCGCACGATAAGGGCGACCCCAGGGGTCACGATCAAGACCCTCCAGCATCTCCTTTCTTTTCTCCTCTTTGGCGCGACAAATGGCCAGCTTCAGAGTTTCCCGCGCCTCTCGGTACTCCTCATGAAGCCGGTCCTCTTCCCCTTCTTCGCGGTGACGCCGACGGCTGCGGGTGTACGACCTCCGGGCACGAGTGCAGGCCACGCGGAGATCCGCCAACTCCTGGGACCACCAGTAAACCTCCTTCCTTGGAGGCCGACTGCCTCGAATCCGGGGCATGGCCACATCGCAGATATGCGTTACCGCATTGCGAAAGTGGCCTGCCCCCATGTCCACCTCCTCAGTCGGAGTCTGCGGAGACAGCCAAGAATAGATGATGGCTGCCTCCTCTAGTAGGTCCCTATCTAATTTTGAAATAGCCCACCGCGGAAAGCGGGATAATTGCCGCGCCGTGTGACCCCTTCTGGGGTCCTGGGCCCGGGAGAGCTCAAATCGAATATAGAGATGATCCGAGAGCGTCTCGACCTCTTCCAGGACACGCCAGTTCCTAACTCGTGTGGCTAGAGCAGGGGTAGCGAACGAAAGGTCCACTATCGACCCCCCCTGCTGTCGCACGCACGTGTTGGCGGAGCCTCTGTTAAGAAGACAGAGGCCCAACAATGTCGCCCACTCCTCAACTGCGTCACCCCGTGCGTCTGTCCTGGGGGAACCCCAAGCCACGGACTTTGCGTTGAAGTCCCCCAGCACTAGAACGTGCCCAGACGCTAGTCGCCGTATCGAGGTCTCCAGGCTGTTGAGGAACACCTCGAAGTCACTCAAACTCCGGTTAGGGGAGAAATAAACACCGTATATGGTGATACCCCCCCATTCGGCAGCAACATATCCAGTACCCTTGTCTCTTAGCAACAAGGGCGGGGAATGAGCTGCCGTAGAGCTGACGACTGCCACGGAGCTGTCCCTGTCACCCACCCAATTCGGACGGGGAGGAACAAAATAGGGCTCCGCGGCTACGGCCACACCAATCGACCACTGTGCCATGGTTTGCAGAAAAAGGTCCTGCGCACCGGCACAGTGGTTTAGGTTCGTCTGGATAAGGAGGCTGGAGGCTTGGTCCATTATCGAACCGTCTCTACAGCCTCCTCCATGGGCGACGGTGACGACGCACGAATTACGACGGAGGCAGCCTGGGTCGACTGGCTAGCCCCCGTAGCAATCTGAGAAGTGCGGGGAGGGTTGCATCCTTCCTGGCCCATTTGGTGATGTGCGGGTAAGTTGCCCGCCGCACACGCTGGGCAATGAGGGGCAGCTGAACAAGTCCCCGCCTTGTGCCCCGGTTGACCGCAGCGGAAGCAGATTCCACTGACGTCAAAACAACTTTTGCACTTGACGCGGGTGTGCCCCGCCCCCAGACATTTGTAGCACCTTGTCGGTCTCGCAGCCAGTATAGTGATTCTGGCATTTACAAAGCCGACAAGGATCCTACCGGCATCACCCAGACTTTTGGCGATTACCACGGGGCAGCTGACCCACACCGCACCAAGACCTCCTTGACCAGGCCGGATGGTGCCGATCCTAATATTTTCCGAGTTGCAACCCGACTTTTGCTGGATTGCAGCTCGGATATCATCGACAGTCACGGAATCATCCAAGCCCGATATGCGAATCTCCGCACACTTGGTGGGCCTGGCGATCCTTATTCCATCCGTTTCTGAGAACACTCCCCGAAGCTTTTCAGCGAAAACATCTGCCGTCCTCGCACCCTCAGCCCCGGGGAACTCGAGAACTCGAGCCCCCGTCTGGGCGAGGCGCAGACGAGCACCTGCGCTCTCGAAATCAGAGGAGAGGCAGTCTCGGGCCTTTTTGAAAACGGCAGCGTAAGAGATTCCCCTATCTGCCGCCTCTGGCAGCACCGTAACTACTACGGCTGCTGATTTCGGTGGTTGGAGTTTCCGGGCCTTTCGTGTAGATACTGACGACGACGGTGGTTGGGGCATTGAAGGAGTCTTGATAGCCTTCTTCTTTCTTGCCCGGGACTTCTTTTTTCCACCCTCCACTTCTTGCCAATCATCGTTAGAAGGGCCAGAAGTGGAGGGGAGAGCTTTCGATAAGCCTGGCTCAGGCTCAGCACTTGACTTCTTTCTTCGGGCTTTAGGTGCACTCGTCCCTTTGGGTGTCAGAGAGGGAAGCGAAGGAAAGTCTTCCGCCACTTTTGCTGGGGCCCTAACAGGTTTGCCAGCCTTTGGTGCTGGCGCCGACGTTGCTGCCGCATAAGTTACAGTGACGCGGCCTCCAGCAACTGGGAGCGGCACTGACGTGGCCTTTGGCTTATTTACGGCCAGTGGCGGCCTAACCGTAGGTGCCGGAGGCAGCCTAGCCTCGAGTCCCGCCAGGCGCCCGTCCATAAGACGCCACACTGCATCAATAATATGCCGCAAGTGGGCATCAGGAACAGGGGACTGGGTAGGGGTGGAGCCTGGTAGCTGTGCACCCGGATTCAACTGCTTAGGGCGAGCTCCCGCCCGGAATTGGGCGAATTGAGCACTCAGCTCTGCGACCTGCTCCGTCAGGCGTTCGTTTGCAGCCGTAAGTCGGTTGTTCGCCTCTTGAAGGCGTGATACATCCTCCAAGAGGCTTTCCATTGCCCCCGACACAGCGGAAGAGGAGTCCTTCCGGGCCCTAACAAAAGAGCCCTTCAGGTTAGTGGATTTGGTGGCGACTTTCTGGATGATCGCCACCGCCGCGCTCGTCCTCTCCTTCAAGGTTACCGGTGTAGAAGGGACAGAACCCCCCTCATCCGGCACACGGATCTTAAGAAGGAGATCCGCGATCTCCTCCTCCGCAACAACTTCGCCCTCGGCACGGGTCCGAGCGTAATCTTTCGCCCTGTAAAAGACGGAACCTGAGGGGGCCGAGATCGGCGTGCGCGACCTCCCACGTCTGCTGCTCGCTACTTTCGGTGGCAGCATTTCTTGCGACGTGTCACCATCCTCATCTCTGCCTCTCTTGCGGCTTTCTATGTCGCGAGGTTCTAGCTCCATCTCTTCAGACGAGTCAGCCACTGAACTAGCCGCCCTGGAACGAACTCGTTCTGATACCTCAAACAAGGGGGGCAAACTCTTTGCGTCCTACTCGACCCTGGACGACGGGGGAAACGCACCGCCGACCATACCGCAGTGCGAGACCCGCATGCCGGAAATCCGGTTTACACAAAGGGCAGTGCGTAAAGCGCTTCTTTCCCTCGACGTTCATAAGTCGAGTGGGCCCGATAGAATCTCTCCTATCGTGCTAAAGACGTGTGCTCCAGAGTTGGCACCGGTTTTAACGCGCCTTTATCGGCTTTCTTACTCTCTTGGCGTAGTCCCGAACTCATGGAAGACAGCTCTAGTGCACCCAATCCCTAAAAAAGGAGATCGCTCGGATCCGTCCAACTACAGACCCATAGCCATCACCTCCTTGTTCTCCAAGATAATGGAATCCATTGTTAACTGCCAGCTCCTCCGGTACTTAGAAGACCACCAGCTCCTCAATGATCGACAATACGGCTTCCGTCAGGGTCGTTCAGCTGGTGATCTTCTCGTATACTTGACTCACCGGTGGGCACAGGCGATCGAGACCAAGGGGGAAGCGTTGGCCGTTAGTTTGGACGTGGCGAAGGCCTTCGATCGGGTCTGGCACAAAGCGCTCCTTGCGAAGCTTCCTTCCTATGGGCTTCCCGAGAAACTGTGCAATTGGCTCACCAGTTTTCTTACAGACAGAAGCATCAAGGTCGTTGTTGACGGTGCATGCTCCGACTCGAAGTCTGTTAATTCTGGTGTCCCACAAGGCTGTGTGCTATCACCCACGCTGTTTCTTCTGCATATCAACGACATGCTGCAGATTAGCAGCATCCATTGCTATGCAGACGATAGCACGAGTGATGCCCTTTACACCGGCCGCGCTAACATTTCTCGGGTAAACGTCATCGAAAGCCGATCCAAACTTGTGTCTGAAATCGAAACTTCTTTATCAAAAGTTTCAGATTGGGGTCGTCTTAACCTAGTCCAATTTAACCCCACGAAGACACAGGTTTGCGCGTTCACCGCTAAAAAGATGCCATTGGTCGTATCACCTCAATTTGAGAGCACTTCCCTAACTGCATCAGCCAGTATCGGAATCCTTGGCGTCGATATATCAAGCGAAGTCCAGTTTCGCGGTCACTTAGAGAGTAAGGCCATATTAGCCTCGAAGAAGCTTGGTGTGCTAAACAGATCGAGACAGTATTTTACTTCGGCCCACCGCCTGCAACTTTATAAGGCGCAGGTTCGGCCGCACATGGAATACTGTTCTCATCTCTATGCAGGTGCACCCCAGTACCAACTTCTCCCTCTTGACCGCATTCAACGGAGAGCGACTCGCATCATCGACTGCCAAGATATCTCCGATCGACTTGACACCTTGGCGTTGCGTAGAGATGTAGCTTCACTCTGCATCCTCTATCGCTTGTATCATGGGGAGTGTTCAGAGGAATTGTTCGGACTTATACCGGCTGCTGGTTTCCGCCATCGTTCTACGCGACAAAATATCCATCCCCATCACCTGGACGATTGGCACTCCACCACTGTGCGCTTCTCTAGAAGCTTTTTGCCTCGCACAACCAGCTTATGGAACAAATTGTCGCCTGCCGTATTTCCGAACCGATACGACCTTCAAACCTTCAAGAAAAGAGCGTACTCCTACCTAAAAGGCCGGCAACGCACTTGTGACCCTTGAGTTGCGGGTGTCCATGGGCGGCGGTAGTCATTTACCATCGGGTGACCCGTCTGCTCGTTTGCCCCCTATCGCATAAAAAAAAAAAAAAAAAAAAAAAAAAAAACCCTTCTGCTCCCAGAAGATGGAGTGACTTCTGGGAGCTCCTGCGATATAGGCATTCCGGGAAGGATATCCCGCCTTACTATTCTTCTCCTTTACCTTCTCCTTCTTTTCTTCCTCTTTAGTTTTTTTTATTTTAATTAGATTATCCATAATATATCCCACGAGTGGGGGAGAACTAAAGGTCCACCCGGGCAGAGATCCCCCAATACCCGGGTAAGCGTAGATTTATGCCCAACCGAGGGGTCCGCAGGTGCCCCGGCTGGGAGTGCGCTTGCGACTGAACCACCCATCAGCCATGCATCCCATGGTCACGCACTAGAACAAGGGATTCGGGGTAATTTTTTATAGAGGTATTCTTCCTCGCAGTCCAGGCGGTGAAGCCAAGACCCTCGCCCCCGATCAGAGTCGCGAGACTTAACCACGACACTCCTTTCGGGATTACGATATGCCAACGGTGGCATCGATATGAATATCCAAATGCCTGCTCGGTGGCAGTGCGAGTGCACGCCGAGCCCGTCCTCTTTCTCCACTGTGGAGAGCGGAGAAACTCCTACCCAAGGAAGGGTCCCACTTGTGGCCGAAGTAAGGCCATCTCTTCCCGCCAGAAGATTAGCCGTTGGCAACGACGCCCTCCTCAAAAGTAGAGGAGGAGAAGGCTGCGTCGTCGCCAACGTTGCCCAGGGTGCACCACGTGGAGGTTTTCTAGCCCGCACCCCGGTCGAGGATTACCTATATTAACTCAATACAAGATGTACAATTACATACACATCTTATACATTTTCTCTTAGCTTGTTCAGACAGAAAAACCATGTGAACATAACGAATCATAAAACTATAAACAACTTAATATAATATAAAATACTTATACTTATGACTTAAGGGGAAAAAAATGTTTTATTAGACATACACGGTTCATAGATCCCATCACTACAATTTTGGTAATAGTCGTTGGGTAGATGATTAAAAAGATGTATTAAAAATCAGAAGAGAATTGGAGCCAAATCAATGGAATGTATTAAAAATAGATTTTTATAACATATTCAGTAATATTCATAAAAGGACCAAATAAAACTCAAAAATAAGTAGCTCAATATAACGGGCTATTTATTGTTAGTTGAAGCAAAATATGCGTTAAGTTTCTAAAACCACACTGCGGTGTTTCACTTAAATACTTTGGGTCAGTCGGCTAACATTGGCCACAAACAGTTTGTTCAGTAGAAACGTGCCTTGTTAGATTAAAATTCCTTCAAAGCACGACTGTTCACCGCAAAGCATAGAATGGTCGTGGCAAACGGTTACTTGTTAGCAGTTGTAAGGTTAATGCTTCCATTGAAGGGCGAGACTAAATACGAAGGCTGTATGTGACACGAAGATATTGTTAGAACAAAATGTTTATTATGTTATTACGACTAATATTTATATAGCCCACAGTTTCCTGTTATACAGATAAGCATAGTTTAGTAAGGTAAATGACGTAATTTTATTAGATACGTGAGCATTTTCAAGTTATTCTTCTCCGTGACTTAAGGATAGCAATACTTAACGTTATCATCTGTTTTACTTTTAAAGTTTGATAATAGTCCAACATGCTAGTCTACTTCTAATAGTACACAAGACTTCGATGAATTGCACAAAGAACCGAACGAATTATTTTGTCAGGACCGTGTTTATAACACTGTAGGCTCTATCACTTTCTAACACTCTGTCACAAAGATCATCAAAATATAGAAAGTGTTCTTACGGTTGAAAATATCACAATCACTAACAGATTGATCATAGCTGCATCATACATTTTGCATATTTACCTAGAATCTAACACAACGATGAAATTAACATGACATAGACTTATACTAATATCAGTTTTGTTTTTATATTTAAACAAACTTTGAAAAAAGAATACAGAATGTCCGATAGTGAGATGTTGCAGTAGGCTGTGGGCTATAATTATGACGTAATAAATACATTCACCACATTTTTTGAAATAGATTGCATGCTTTATAGGTTCCTCAAAATATTTAATGTCAATCACCGCATAAATTAAAGTTGAGATCTACATATATATCGAATATGAGATCTTAAAATACTGAATATTCGAATAATTTCAAAATTCGAATATTAATCACTGCCCCTAATAATTATGTAACTGATTGCAGTTGCATGTTTTTACATTTTTTTGTTAAAGGATTAAAAGTACCAATTTATTAATTAATAATAATCTAATCGCTGCCTTCCTTGTGTAACTAACGTCAGTTACGTATTTTGACAATATTCTTGAAATAAATAAAGGTATTATTTGTGCTACTTTCTTCATATCGTGTGAAAAAAGTCCAAATAACTGCGCTGTAATGATTTTCGCAAAGTGACGACACTTGATTTCGTATAAAGTGGCGACAAATCTTTCACAATATTTGTGTTTAAACAGCCATACAAAATTATTATAATCTCAAAACCGAAAAAGTGACTGAGTAGGCAAGTACTAAATGCGAACTTAGCTCTGTATCGGTGTACATATGTTTACGAATAAAGCTTTACCTAGTATACCTAATCTACTAATACTAGGCATAATTATAATATGGGGGGTTCGGTTGTATCGCAAGGATGAATGAAAGAAGATTGACAAAAGGTATTTATATGGTAGAGGTAAATGGAGTTGTTGGAAGAGGAAGACCTAGACGAATCTTCTTGGACCAAGTTCAAGACAATCTAAGCAAAGGCCAGGTCAAAAGTAACTTTAACCGACGAGCCTGTATGCGGAACGGAATAAAAGTTTAAGAAGCGAGAAAGGTATGTCAGAATCGTAGAAAATGGAAGGAAGTGGTCTCTGCCTACCCCTATGGGAAAGAGTCGTGATATTATGTATGTATCTATTATAATAAGTGAGATGAAAGTATCGTAGAGCCCTAACAAAATACGTTTCCTGTCCCGTATGAATGGATTCTAACCCATAATGCTCTATGCATTATCGTCGTAGCGATGCCACAGCTTATACCATTGCACCATCCATGTAGACATAATATATAGACTAAAACATTAGAAACGGCTTCCACAAAAAAAAAAAATGGTGACTTTAGAACATCCTTTGTCTTTAGAGGCGGTTAATGATTTCTTATGACAACTTTATACTCTTGCCAGGCTTCACCAAGCGATACCAAAATAGACTCGAATTTCGAAATTTTCTATATGCCATTCATTTTTATTTCCACTACATCAGAGTTCTCTTAATAAACAAGCAAGGCGATACCGATCTTGTTTCAGTTATTACTATTGTTGTATATGGTTTATAAGGCACAAGGCAAATCCATCTGTAGCATCTGTTACGGTCTTCTTATCATTAAATCCTAGGAATTAAAGACATGTGGTCTCCTCTTATGACATCTAAAAAAACAGTTGTTTTTTGAATTCGTACTTATTTGGTATACGAGGATTGAGCATAGCAAAAAAATAATAATTTTGTCGCAAGGTGAACGTGTATTTAAAACCCAGACTTGACAGCCAAGGCGCCAAGTTCATATGGGCTTACGAAAACCAAGCCAAGAGCACTTTTGTGGTTATGGACACTTGCCGTACCTTGGCAAGCTTCAAAAGTTTTAAAAGGCATACTAACATACTAATCTTAGCACGATAGCTACTCTTTGTATCTAGCTCCGTTGCCCTATTCCGCTCTCCTTACCCTAATTTACCATCTTCCTTTGTCCCGTCTGAAAACGATTATGTTCCCAAGGAGTGTTGGTGTCAAGGAGTCAGCCGGCCATATAAAAAACCAGACCGAACCCTAACAATACACTGACCCTAAATAAAAGTAAGAAATGTCCAAAAGGATGATGACAATTATGGTATAAAAGGTACCTATAGAGATCACAAAACTCTATGTAGTTAATTATAGTTTAACTGTCTTCATTGATTTAGAATTTCATCACACCTCCTGAGTTACAGGTGTCTATGGGCGGCGGTGGTCACTTAACATCAAGCAACCTGTCTGCTCGTTTGCCCCCTATGAAATAAACAAAATATAGCATATTTAACAAGTGTGATACTATTTATTTCATGACTTGAAATACTTACAGTGACGGATTACGGTACTGCTTAAGATTGTTTCGTTTCGATATTTCAAACATTTCGGTTGGTCAGAGTTTCAACATATGTTGACATAGCAAAGCGACGGTCTATAGTGAGATTTTTGACGTGTAAGTTATGCGTGTACAGAAATCAGAGTTTTTCGAGTAGGAATTGTTTAATTATATTTTAGTTAAACTGCTTTATAACTCTTGACATCGATTAGTACGCGTTACCTTCTTGGGCCCCAGATCACAAAGATAGATATATATCTAACACAATAATACGCGATAGGAATAATTTAGTAACCGGAAAATGAGCCATGTTTTTTTTATTAATTGTTTTTCCTCGACACACACACACACACAAACACAAACAAATCTCGTTAACTTTAAGTTTCCCTTAGACAAATAAAATCCTTCCTAGAATGTAATACCGTACGAGACGGAACAATAATCATTCATCTCCGTCCTCCCACAGACCACTTATACATGCAACAATGACTGTCACCAACATAGTAGAATAATGTATACTAATCTCTTTATAGCATCAAAATACAGTAACGTCCTTGTGTATAAAACTAAAGAAATTAACGAAATATTTTGCAAAGTACACCATATTGTCTTCTCTATTGTTACCACCTAATTTCGTCCAATTAGATTGTTTTACAAAACTATTCAAGGAGAGAGAGGAAATACTTTATGTGAACCGTATTAATAATATGATAATAAATAATATTAGCTATTGTATCATTAAGAAACAATATCCTAAGACGCCGAATGATGTGATATTTTTTTTAATCGGTATCAACTTGTATTACGGTTACTGCGAAAAAGAATTATACTTACTCTTAGGCAAATGCCGAAACAAATTTAAAACTTTGAGCCTGTAGCTTTTACAGATGCACAGGCGCAATGTGTGCAGTAAATGTTCCAGCGACGCGGAAGCAACCTTCCTGTCATTACTAGTCGTTAACTTGAGGGATGATTACCCATAATAAGTGTGGGGCAAATTCTACTGCACGGTAAAACTCGTTTATTAGCACTAACTTAGTGTTGGCATCTAATTTTAACTCCAGCCAGTAATTGATGACTTTAAATTTAGAATTGGATAACCATGGTATCCAAGGATCGAGTTTTATAATCTGTCATAGTATTCATTAACAATTCCCGTGGAGTACGACTTTTAATTGGGTATATAATTAATTTTGAGTGTGCGATACCTATAGTTTAAAAGCGTTTTGTAAAACACAACTGGGGTGCCTCATGCAAGTATAATCTTTTTACCAAAGCTATTGGTCTAATACAGTTCATTTAAAGTACCTTCGTCATTTTTTAAAACGTTAAAAGCTTCTAATATTTGAAAATCTTGTGCAAATATTATGACTAATTTAAAATGGCAAAAAGATATAACGAATATTTAGAAATAATTATCTTTCTTACAGAGAAAAGAACCAGTAATACTAGTATTTAAAAGTATCTGAACTAAAACACACTTTTATTTTAGAAAGCTTTAATAAATCAAGATCGCGTAGTACTATCACTGGACAAAATCATTAGTCCGTCGATTCATTCCCATTAACTCGTCGCGGCTGCACAGCCCGACCTAAACATGACATGGTGTCGAGCGATCAAATGAAACGAGGATGTATACAGCTAATTTATATATATTTATATAATATTTAATATATATTTAACTGTAGATAACGTAGGCAATGCCTTATGACCATGTCATTGATGTTAAAGACTCATGCCTTGTAAATAACATACAATAATGTATAAAACTTTATACGTAGTTGGCAAATTGGAATATTTACGAGATTGTGAGGTAAAGCAAATTGCTTGAATATAGGAAAAAAGGAAAAATAAAGGAAAAAATTAATGTCAATGGCTTGTTACTTTGTTTATTTGTACCGAGTGTTTTTCTACCGATTTTATAGAAGAAGTTCTTATTCAAATGTTTCATTGTAAGGCCTCTTATTTAAAGTTGCAGAAATTTATTGACTCCATATTATTTACAGAATGTGTATGAAAACAATATGATAATTTAACTGAGATTACTGTTAAATACAACAACAATGCATCTGCAATTTCATGAGGTACCTATTAAATCAAAAGATTTGTTCTTTTTTGTTCCATATTGCTGAATTCTCAGTATCGCCAGGAACAAAAAACGAAGATAATTACGGAGCGAAATCGGAGGACAGATGGTAAATCCGCAGTAAACAGGATCGATTATGACTTTGTGGTTAACTACAAAGAGCAACATCACCATTTTAAACAAAAACATTTTCAAATATTTTTAAACTGGTTCAATAAATGTAATTAATAAATTCTTAATAGTTTATTAGCTATACTTAAATATACACTAGTAGTTAGTAAACAAATTATCGAAATTTGAAAATAGACAATATTCGTATTCATATCCATATTCCTTACTGTACACATAGAAAACAGAAATTAAAAATTATACACAAGAAGGAAAATAGAACCTTGGGTGTCAAGTGAAGTGTGCAGAAGTAATGAAGAGTCAAAAGTACCTACATATAAACCTAAATACCTAAACCAAGAATATATAAAGTGAGTACATGTATGCAAGAAGAACAATTGCATACTTTATATATGTAAATACATCGGTCTTCGTTAGCATCGAGTAAGGAAAGATCAGCATAGTCAAGAAGGGAAAGGAGAATAGATTGAGAGAGATAGATCTTAATTTGAAAAGGGATTTTGAATACGTTTAAGCGAATATAGAAAACAGGCGGTTTTAGATCAACTCAGGTATGTGTTAAACTATTTCATTAATATTAATTTACATTTCATTTAAATTTCACTCTTGACAAGGGAACCTATAGTTGCGGTGACGCTGTGTGTATTGATCTATAACCTAAAATATTTTTTAAATAACATGATTCTAAATAATTATTGAGCAATTTTATGGAATAAAGATATTTAATTTGAATTTGAATATGCTTAATAACTTAAAAACTGTCCATCTGACTAATCGAAAGAATGTTTAATAATAATTTGTTATCTTATTATTCAAGCATTATCATCACCATTATCATCATCATCAGTATTTAGCCTATCGCAGTCCACTGCTAGACATAGGACTCTCTCAGTGCGCGTACCCGGACTAATAACTGTCGACTTGGGGTAAAAGGTAGCACACACAACCATAGATAGGTAGGATACACAACCATCACTAAGTCTTTCCAGACAACGCTATGCAGTGCAGTGCAAAAGGTTATAATAAAAAATTAGAATCGAAGTCTTAGACTTAAATTTCGAATTCATTCTTCTTAGACAAGCACCTAATTTATCTCAAAGCATTTGTGACCTAGTAGCATGTCAATCCTCCTGATTTTGATCAAGTAAATTTGCCTAAATTTTGAACCACTATTATATCTGATAATGACACTCGCTTAATTACTAACAACTTAAATATGTTTGTGTTTAAAATTGTCACATGTACACAAACAACAAACGCTGTGAAGTTTATGTAATTTGGTTTTATTGTTTAATTCTTGTACTGTAATTAACGCTTTTGTTCTTCTGGGTTTTTAAACAAAATCCATTAACTCATCTGATGCAGTACAATCACGAACTTTTTACGTACATATATTGCATTTATTACTTCCGAGATGGTTCCTTGTTGTTGTTACTAGTTTTTATTAGTTTTTAAGTTGTTAGTGTTTTAGTTACTCCAATCGTGAGTCATATATTTGAAATTTAAGAATATCTTAAGATGTTTAAAAACGTTATTTTGTTCATTGGTACACAAATTTTCTGTGTCGTCATTTTACAATATACATACGTAGTAATGATGTTTATAGGAATAAAACATTTTTATAGGTACTTCACATCTGACATATATAAAGTAGTTTTTAAAATCGAATGTAGGCAATTAAATAAATAAGAAAGATGTGAAAACAGAACAAGTGCAGAATGTCAAGGGCTGCAATTTTTATACAAACCTATAAGACATTCAACCCAGGAGTGAATGTGTAATTAAATTACGAACTGATCTTCATACTAGCACTGAACTTATGGAAACTTATAATTATTGTAGCGCAAAACCAGTAGGTTAAACTTAACTAAGTGCTTCAACAGATTCGACATCATCGATATTGTTCTAACTACCAGTGAAGTACATAAGACAATACAGAAGAATATAAAGTCACAAATATCATACATACAGCACAGGTAATAAAATGCCCGACAGATAAAGTATCAAAAATTTACACATATTATAGGCTCAGACGTAATTATTATTAACAAAATTTATTAAAATTTAAAAACTGTTTAAGAGCTGTATTTTTTTTAAATATATAATACTCTCAATCTCAATGTAGCTTACATAAGTTTCATAGAGGACTTTCAAATTTATGTTTCCCAAAACAGCCAATGTAATAATATATAATTAAAATGACAAAAAGTCAGGCAAAATTAAGTATACCAAAAACTCTAATAAATATAATAAAAATACTAAACAACTAAACTAAAATAATGACACCATCATTACGAATCCGAGACAAATATCGAATTAATTAAATAACTATTTTAACGATGAAATTCAGCCTATAACAACTTCTTTGAAAATACATCACCCATTTTAAATAAAGGTAAATCTATGTTCATGTAGACATGTGTATCGCAAGACATAGCCAATATAATATAATTCATAATCTTCAAAACACTAACAGCGTTGCATATGATATATGATGGCATAACTAACAAAGTTATTAAAATTATTTCACACGAAATCTGTGTCACATTATGAACCTATGTATTATATATATATATCCTCAAGCATTTTCCTGATACTTTCAAACAGTCAATAATAAAACTATTATTTAATAAAAAGGGATAGTTAACTCATGCAGTGTTATAATCCTATTTCTTTAATTTTCATATTCTCCAAAATATTCGAGAAATTCATGCTTCCGCAACTGTACAAAAAATCGCAAGTTTTCTCAATATTTTTTGATATGACACAGGCATTTGACTATATTAAACACGATTTATCAATAGGAAAACTAGACGCGTATGGAGTGAGAGGTAATGTCTTAAAATAAATCGAATCGTATTTGGAGAATAGATTATAACAACGTACAGAAATAGTAACAATAAACCCGTACAGACAAAACCCGCGAAAAGTATTATACGGTGTCCCTCAGGGGAGCGTGATTAGACCTCTACTCTTTACACTATATACTAATAACCTTCCAAAATCTATCTATCACAATCCCTATTGTAATGTCATTGCATGCCTAAGGTAGAAAAGGGCAGAAAATCAACTATATGTAATAGCATAATAATAATGTCCGCAATATTATAAATGATTAATTGATTGATCGATACAATTATCAATAAGCTCATCCTTCAGTCCTTAGTTGCATAAATATCTTTATCTGTAGTTTTCTCTGCGTACAACAAAACCACTCGGTAACTTCCTACGTTGCAGTATATACAAGTGTTTTCTAAACGCAATATATATATTATGCAAGCTGCTCGGCCTTTGCATTTACCATAAATCTTTACGTTATCTATGTGTT
This sequence comes from Tyria jacobaeae, assembly GCA_947561695.1. Classification (NCBI taxonomy): domain Eukaryota; kingdom Metazoa; phylum Arthropoda; class Insecta; order Lepidoptera; family Erebidae; genus Tyria; species Tyria jacobaeae. The sequence continues at coordinate 14,227,608 of OX387219.1, read as the reverse complement.
GAATAATTTGCATTTAAAAAGAATCCCCGTATTGTTTCATCTAATCTTTAAGAACAACTCTTAGTGAGAAAAGGTATTTATTCAGAAAAAAAATGATATTATTATAGAGGCCTGCACCACAAATACCGTAAATAATCTGAAGGATCATAAAAAACGGTAAAAAATCTAGATTAATATAAAACATGCTAAAAGAGTTTAGGTTTAAATAAAAAACTAATATGATAATTTATGAAGAATTTCATAAATTGTCTTCTTCAACTAGATTTTTTTTTAAATTTCGACCATAGGTCATTAGCCTGAAGAGTGACATTTCCATGAGCGGATTTGGATTCGAACGGATATTTTACAATATGTTTACTAAGGGTTTCATACGATCTTCCTAGAATAGAGATGATTACCTGTATATCTTTTAATATAATAGTCCAATTAAACATAAATGGCTGCTTCTGTCTGATCAGTGAGTAAAGGCGAGCCAGAACTGAAATGTTTATTGCCAATTCATGAAGTTTATCTTTACATCTTAATTAACTACTACATACATACATACACCCACGCCTACTAGAAGGGGTGGTCAAGCCCATTGCTATCATTCTATGGCTGTGTACACTGTCACACAGATAAAAGTCCGATCCCTTAGTAGCCTTTTAATATACTTCTTAACTTAATAATAATAACTTGACACATCTCACACACGGCCGTCTGATCCCAAACTAAACAGAGCTTTTACTATTGTAACCAAACTACTGATAATCAACATACTTATATATTTCTAATTATATACCTACATTTAATATAAAAATTAATTATGATCATCTCACAATAATTTGTCTTGAGTGGGAATTGAACCCACGACCTCTATCTAAGCATTCAGGATCACTAACCACTAGACTAAAAGACCGATGTGTGTGAACAAGTGCTATAGTAGAATCAACTGCCTCACATAACTTGTCGTATTCCTTCATGAAATTAGTAACTTTATAGCTTTTTTAAATAATTTGCACTTCAGATTCTTTTGTTCACGCCTAAAACTTTTAACACGCAGTATACAAACAATTGGTTTGTACTTTTAAATATGTGTTGAGTTCTCAATTCTGAGTTATCAACAATTTTTACATTAAACGATATTAATTATCTTAAATCATTCATGCAGAACTGTATAATTAGGATCCAGTTCAATGTTAAACTAAGCAAGTTTATTAAGTTGCAGGAAATGTTCCGTAGATGAGGTAGAGGAAATGATCCATACACTACGGTTATAATGTGTCATTTCTCTATTAGCACGTGAACGGTAGGCAAATAATTTGCCAGTCGGTGTCGTGTCATTTAGGTCGCGCTAAAAACTTTTTGTTTCTACACATAAATGTTAAACAAGCCAGCTTGGTCGAAGATGATTTGGTCGGTATACCTACTAGTAACAGTATACCTTATATACATACACTCACTTCCTTATTCCGGATGGTGTAGGCAGAGGCGTATTATAGCCTATCTTAGTAATATTACATAAATTAGTGTGTAGTAGTTTTTTTTTACCGGTACGATTCGAATAATTGGGGAGCAATTCTATGAATAAATTGAATTGAAAAAAAAATTAATTTCAATAAGGATTTTTATTTCATAAACTGCTAGAGAAATATTTGAAAACGTGCTTAAACACATATATTTGTGTATATCAAGAATAACAGTCTTGAACTTGAAAGAGTGAAAATATTATAGAAAATAAACAAGTGTATTACAATATAATTAACGTTTCTGCCTCTGTTATGAAGTCTTGTCACAGAGGCATATCATGTTACATATGTACATCAGTTTGTTAATAAAAACTGTACTTGTTTATTGCATCTATAAGTAGAACTAGCACATTTCATTAGTGACAGTTTTATCTCTAAACTAGTGACGTATAATCATCATCCAATTGGCCTACAGAGGCGAGAGCCGGCGCCGGCGCCATTCCAAAAGCTATTAAGTAACTTTAACGGTTTTCTGACAGCTAACGGTAAAACCGGAACAGACTAATTATGCTAGTTAATGTCGTGCCGTTGTTTTAGCCTTTAATTCCTATACTTTACTAGTATGGAGGTCCGCACTCAGAGATTCAGACTCCTTACGGTACAATAATTATTTATATACTGTATCGGACTGTTATCTATCAGACGGTATATATGTATGAATACAGTTGTGCCCGGATGACAGACTTATAGGATTAATAGTAAGTATTCAATCTAACTTTCGTAGACAAAATTACTGTCCATGGGGGTATACTGTCTTACTTTCTGTCCATAGCCTGCTTAGTCGTATAAAAAATAAAATGAACGGGAAAAAATTGAGTTCAAATTCTAAACTGGAAAAATCAAATTGTGAGTATACTTGTTACAAGAATTCTATCAAAAAATATTCATTCAGCAAAATCCCTAAAATTTAATTAGTTATTTTTAAACAATGAGACAATATTTTATCTATTTAAATATACGGTTTTATTCACGTGTGTATTTCGGGGATGCCCGACTAGTTTCGGTCGAGTCATCCTTTTTCGTTCGTTTTCGCGTGCAGCCGGCGTTCATCGATTTATTAGACGTTGCGTGACAACGTAATACACAAAACAACAAATTCAAAACGAAATTTGAGTTTGGAATAAACAAAAATCCAAATATACATGGAATCGTTTGGGAATCGTTGACCGTATGTGTACCAAGTATAATGTATTGTCATGCGCTTAACATAACTGACAACTGTTTACACGGCTAATATTTACGATAAAGACAGTAAATAAGGCTTGAAATAAATTATATACGGTGTCCTACCATATTCTTATGGAAATTTAGCTATGGCTAAAATAAAAAAGGTTATTAGTTCCAATACAGATTTTAAAACACAGAGAATTGTTGAAACGAGGTCGCTGACGAGGAAATAGGTGTTAGTACGGGAGGCATAGTTGATTAATCGGGATGGTGATTTCAAGTGGCAAAATTTTATACACAGTCTATAACTAGTAAGAGAACAGAAGAAAAAAAACTGATGCCGCTGCAGCTACTTTTAGACTGAAATTACCACCCGAAACCAACGTTGCCTCCCGTTCTATGTATTTCATATACTAATAATTGATTACTTAGTCGTTTACTTTCATAAAAAAGTTAGTCGGCCATTCGTTGGCTATGGTCCTTGCTACAGAAGGCCTAATAGAAACCTAATGTTTGGATAAACTTCTTATTTTAAAAAGAATGATGTTGTTTGACCTAATGTTTAATTCGATGTTTTAGTTTAGATAGTTTTACAAAGTGGTGTTTACATTGTCGATGCTTAAAACAATGTTATCATTTTTCTATTTTATACAAATGTAAACAAATAAATTTCTTACAGTAGGTATGATTTAATAAAATTAGACATTACAGAGATTGTCTTAAACCGGTCACGACGGTCACAGCTCCATTACTGTAAAATCCAACTTTAATATACCTATGTATTAACGGATAACAATATTTGCATTTAACATTTAAAGTACAAAATTTAGAGAACGGAAACTTTAGAAACCAAATATAGTACGTAGTAACCACTATAGTACGTAGGTATTAATATAAGCAAAATGATCTCCGGCCTACATGAACGCTAGCCTGGGGGCGATGGACAGGGCTATCCGTCGTCCTAGCAGAAGCAGGTCCGAGATGGTGGCGCGACGTGTTCCGCGCGCGCCTCTTTAAATCAGAGCATTGAACCATAGCGGGGTCGCCTCCACCAGGCGGCCAAGTCTGTCGGGGTTCACAGGGATTTCCTTTCTAGGGTACACCTGAGGCCCCGGCCAGAAGACTCCATGCCGGAACACTGTGTGGTTTTAGTCGGTTAGACATACCATCTTACCCTAAGGCCCCGGTGAGCTGATGATTCGGGGGGGTTACCACACAAAAAAAAAGTATTAATATAAGCAAACAAAATTAATTAACAAAATTACTGTTGAATTCAGCACATGATATTGTATTGACATGATTTGAGTGGCTGCAAAACATTTCTTGTCTCCACCTTTATTGCGTTATAGTGTTAGTTTTTTTTATTATTATTTATGCGATAGGGGGCAAACGAGCAGACGGGTCACCTGATGGTAAGTGACTACCGCCGCCCATGGACACCCGCAGCTCAAGAGTCACAAGTGCGTTGCCGGCCTTTTAGGTAGGAGTACGCTCTTTTCTTGAAGGTTTGAAGGTCGTATCGGTTCGGAAATAGTTACGTGTTGAATAACAAACACTGGAAACTATTTAAAATAAATAATTTTGCTTTAGCTGCCGGCCGCGGCTTTAACCGAGTGGAATATGGATAAAAAATGTCCAACTTACTTGCGAAGGGCTCTAAGTATCTCGATACTAAATTTCATCGAAATCGCTTCAACCGTTTAGAATTTACAAGTGTTTTCTAAACGTAATATATATTATGCAAGCTGCTCGGCCTTTGCATTTACCATAAATCTTTACGTTATCTATGTGTAAAAGATTATAATTTAATGACGAAAAGGTAACAGATACAATGAGTTACTTTCGCATTTATAATATTAGTAAAGAAATTTACAACTACGATAACTCGGTAGCTACTAACAAAGAATCATTTTATAAAACGTATTCTCACATTTAAAAAAAAAAACAGTGATAAATAAAATAGTAAAAAGCTTCAGCTATTGACCTGAAGTGGTAGGCAGACTATTGTAATAAACATACACGTGCACGTACAGAAATGTTTCTATAGGTTGTTATAACATGCGCAAACCGTGTAAGTACAATAATTGAGTGACGCAAAAGCTTCTGCGTGCCATTTCACTCTGCCACGTGTCGCGACTTCAGTTTACGCAGCTATTTGGGAACATTTACTTGTGTTTCAAAGCATTTATTACATGAAAGTGTTAGCCTTGGTGTAATTAAAATCTGAAACAGATAACGTACTATTTTTAATTATTTCTAGTAATTCAGAAAGATGGCTGACTACTTATCGTCATCATAATCGAGACTTGCATTAGTCTTACCGTGACAAAAATCGAACCGTCGATTGTACCGTAACGTCAAGGGCTGTTCTAGCTAAGTATATAGCTAAAGTCAGGAGGCAAAGAGCACATACTAACTTCCAGATCTTGATAACAATCTAGATATTAGGCACGTCTCTAGACATTATCTTTATGTATGTACATAATATTCTCTACGTATGTATGTAAGTGTGTGTGTCCTTTTATGTGTGTTTGAGTGAGTCTCTGGATGGTTTAATTCGTAATTGGTTTCAGTGGCGTTGCTGTACCGAGTCATAATTAAGTACAAGTGAGGTACAGGCTTAGTGATTTTATAGGCTTTTAGAAAAGCATTCAAAGCAGATCAGTAAGAATTTGTAAATCAGAAATAATCTTTTAGATTTCCTAGTACTAGACAGTAATTGCAGAAATTTCTATGACCTGAAACACCGTTTGATAATTTCTTATAGACGTACATAAATTGTTAATGCTTATCGTGGAACTCATTTTGTATAGTGACTATATACAACTTCAAATTAAATCTATTGTTCAGCTGCGGAACATGAATTAAAATGCGTTATTTACGATGATAATGATTACCTGGTTGTTGTCTTATACATAAAACTTGATTCAATCAAAGTCATCAGTAGTGAATATAGAATGATAGTTAGGATGTCAGATCAAAGAAAGTAGGTACACAGGTTTTGAAGCACATCAGGTGATTAACTTTTAAAACCTGATATTGTAATGCATTCGAGTACGTCGTAAAGCTAAAATAAAATTCCAACGTACCTGTAGCCACTTTCAGTATTGTTGCATAGATTATATAGACATTGAGCTGACCCTTAAAAGGAAATACTACTACTTATGGATGTTGTGTTAAAATTTAATACTAAACGTTGCTTATTAATTACAAAATGCATACTTTATACATTGTCTCATATATAGCGAAAATCTATATATAAAAACACTGTTAAGAATATTGAGCTGTCAATTGAAGTTAATGAGACAATTTAACCACCAGTTAACGACCTTTCCTTAACAAAGCAGAGTGCGCAGAATGGGCAGAGTGCTTAAGGTATCAAAGACAAACGCCTCACGGGTATTTAAACAGTATGTAACAGAAACATAATGATTTTAATTTCAAATATGTTTTAAAAAATAACGTAAACATATGTTCTAAAAACAACATAATTTCACAAATTGGTTAGTAAACAAATTTTTAACACATTGATTTTGGGGAAAATTTCTTAAAGTGGCTATTAATAATGCCAATGGAAGTAATATCAATTTGATTACATAGGGTGAAAAGTATAAACAGTATACACATACGAAGAAACAGCACTTACGCTTGTGTTCACATTCGAGAGCGTCTAAACAACACATGGTATTTAGAATACATACCTGCACCATGAAATAATTTAAAACACAAAAATACATAAAACTGATTTATAACCTAACAATTAAATGATATTCCTTACAGATGTACGATAGAGAAATAACGACCTAAAAGTTAAAGTAATGTAAATTATAATGACGGTGATAAAATGTCAAACAAGTAAATATCACGTTACGAAGTTCTACTACGTTCCTTTCCTTCATGAGATTTATTTATTGTCCAATTAAGAGTTTACATTCATACATTCACGCCTGTATCCCTGAAGGCAAAGATGTACCAAAAGCTAACATAAGATTTAGTCACGCTAACGTAATAGGGGGCAAGACACAACAGGGCACTGTGGAAAGTGTACATACTATTGGATAGATAACAGTCACCTTGTACGTCACACACGGGAAGACCATCTTTTCCCTGTTACCCTTTCCGCTGTCCCTATTCTCCTTAATCGAGGCGGTTAGAGTTTATAAAAATGTTCAGTATTCTCAACATCACCGTTACGCGAGACGTCATTAAGTCAAAATAATAATTTTATTTGGCACATGCAAACACAGATGCTTGAAAATTTTCCTCAACTAATGACAAGTAAGATCTGCGTTGAGCGTATAGTTTACCTACAAAAGGTAAACTTTTATCGAAGTATGATTAAAAAATATATATTCATGCTTGCATATCCCCAAAGGGATACGCAGATGTATATTACAGTATATCTTTCACTAATATTTTATCAAACGTAAAAGGAATTTCATAGTATACTCCATGCAGCCACAAAAAAAATTAAAAGAACACAAATTTACCATAACCGAGAACACGGACAAAATAAGGCATTAAGACGAAGTCAGAATGTACATTAATGTTTCACGAGATCGAAGAGACCATCTTAGAACTTTGTTTTTCTTTTATAACAAACAATACGACGCGTATAATGCGGTGCAAATAAAACGGAAGGGAATCAGGGAGTGTAGTTAACACATACCTACACTTAACATAACGTAGTATAATACATACCTCACATTTTAACGATTATAATGCCACATACTGCCTTGCCGGGCACTTTTGGGAATTAGAATGGAAAATTTAGAAAGATAGAAAAGGGATATTGCTCACACAGATGACATATATCCTCAAGCATTTTCCTGATACTTTCAAACAGTCAATAATAAAACTATTATTTAATAAAAAGGGATAGTTAACTCATGCAGTGTTATAATCCTATTTCTTTAATTTTCATATTCTCCAAAATATTCGAGAAATTCATGCTTCCGCAACTGTACAAAAAATCGCAAGTTTTCTCAATATTTTTTGATATGACACAGGCATTTGACTATATTAAACACGATTTATCAATAGGAAAACTAGACGCGTATGGAGTGAGAGGTAATGTCTTAAAATAAATCGAATCGTATTTGGAGAATAGATTATAACAACGTACAGAAATAGTAACAATAAACCCGTACAGACAAAACCCGCGAAAAGTATTATACGGTGTCCCTCAGGGGAGCGTGATTAGACCTCTACTCTTTACACTATATACTAATAACCTTCCAAAATCTATCTATCACAATCCCTATTGTAATGTCATTGCATGCCTAAGGTAGAAAAGGGCAGAAAATCAACTATATGTAATAGCATAATAATAATGTCCGCAATATTATAAATGATTAATTGATTGATCGATACAATTATCAATAAGCTCATCCTTCAGTCCTTAGTTGCATAAATATCTTTATCTGTAGTTTTCTCTGCGTACAACAAAACCACTCGGTAACTTCCTACGTTGCAGTATATACAAGTGTTTTCTAAACGCAATATATATATTATGCAAGCTGCTCGGCCTTTGCATTTACCATAAATCTTTACGTTATCTATGTGTTGAATAATTTGCATTTAAAAAGAATCCCCGTATTGTTTCATCTAATCTTTAAGAACAACTCTTAGTGAGAAAAGGTATTTATTCAGAAAAAAAATGATATTATTATAGAGGCCTGCACCACAAATACCGTAAATAATCTGAAGGATCATAAAAAACGGTAAAAAATCTAGATTAATATAAAACATGCTAAAAGAGTTTAGGTTTAAATAAAAAACTAATATGATAATTTATGAAGAATTTCATAAATTGTCTTCTTCAACTAGATTTTTTTTTAAATTTCGACCATAGGTCATTAGCCTGAAGAGTGACATTTCCATGAGCGGATTTGGATTCGAACGGATATTTTACAATATGTTTACTAAGGGTTTCATACGATCTTCCTAGAATAGAGATGATTACCTGTATATCTTTTAATATAATAGTCCAATTAAACATAAATGGCTGCTTCTGTCTGATCAGTGAGTAAAGGCGAGCCAGAACTGAAATGTTTATTGCCAATTCATGAAGTTTATCTTTACATCTTAATTAACTACTACATACATACATACACCCACGCCTACTAGAAGGGGTGGTCAAGCCCATTGCTATCATTCTATGGCTGTGTACACTGTCACACAGATAAAAGTCCGATCCCTTAGTAGCCTTTTAATATACTTCTTAACTTAATAATAATAACTTGACACATCTCACACACGGCCGTCTGATCCCAAACTAAACAGAGCTTTTACTATTGTAACCAAACTACTGATAATCAACATACTTATATATTTCTAATTATATACCTACATTTAATATAAAAATTAATTATGATCATCTCACAATAATTTGTCTTGAGTGGGAATTGAACCCACGACCTCTATCTAAGCATTCAGGATCACTAACCACTAGACTAAAAGACCGATGTGTGTGAACAAGTGCTATAGTAGAATCAACTGCCTCACATAACTTGTCGTATTCCTTCATGAAATTAGTAACTTTATAGCTTTTTTAAATAATTTGCACTTCAGATTCTTTTGTTCACGCCTAAAACTTTTAACACGCAGTATACAAACAATTGGTTTGTACTTTTAAATATGTGTTGAGTTCTCAATTCTGAGTTATCAACAATTTTTACATTAAACGATATTAATTATCTTAAATCATTCATGCAGAACTGTATAATTAGGATCCAGTTCAATGTTAAACTAAGCAAGTTTATTAAGTTGCAGGAAATGTTCCGTAGATGAGGTAGAGGAAATGATCCATACACTACGGTTATAATGTGTCATTTCTCTATTAGCACGTGAACGGTAGGCAAATAATTTGCCAGTCGGTGTCGTGTCATTTAGGTCGCGCTAAAAACTTTTTGTTTCTACACATAAATGTTAAACAAGCCAGCTTGGTCGAAGATGATTTGGTCGGTATACCTACTAGTAACAGTATACCTTATATACATACACTCACTTCCTTATTCCGGATGGTGTAGGCAGAGGCGTATTATAGCCTATCTTAGTAATATTACATAAATTAGTGTGTAGTAGTTTTTTTTTACCGGTACGATTCGAATAATTGGGGAGCAATTCTATGAATAAATTGAATTGAAAAAAAAATTAATTTCAATAAGGATTTTTATTTCATAAACTGCTAGAGAAATATTTGAAAACGTGCTTAAACACATATATTTGTGTATATCAAGAATAACAGTCTTGAACTTGAAAGAGTGAAAATATTATAGAAAATAAACAAGTGTATTACAATATAATTAACGTTTCTGCCTCTGTTATGAAGTCTTGTCACAGAGGCATATCATGTTACATATGTACATCAGTTTGTTAATAAAAACTGTACTTGTTTATTGCATCTATAAGTAGAACTAGCACATTTCATTAGTGACAGTTTTATCTCTAAACTAGTGACGTATAATCATCATCCAATTGGCCTACAGAGGCGAGAGCCGGCGCCGGCGCCATTCCAAAAGCTATTAAGTAACTTTAACGGTTTTCTGACAGCTAACGGTAAAACCGGAACAGACTAATTATGCTAGTTAATGTCGTGCCGTTGTTTTAGCCTTTAATTCCTATACTTTACTAGTATGGAGGTCCGCACTCAGAGATTCAGACTCCTTACGGTACAATAATTATTTATATACTGTATCGGACTGTTATCTATCAGACGGTATATATGTATGAATACAGTTGTGCCCGGATGACAGACTTATAGGATTAATAGTAAGTATTCAATCTAACTTTCGTAGACAAAATTACTGTCCATGGGGGTATACTGTCTTACTTTCTGTCCATAGCCTGCTTAGTCGTATAAAAAATAAAATGAACGGGAAAAAATTGAGTTCAAATTCTAAACTGGAAAAATCAAATTGTGAGTATACTTGTTACAAGAATTCTATCAAAAAATATTCATTCAGCAAAATCCCTAAAATTTAATTAGTTATTTTTAAACAATGAGACAATATTTTATCTATTTAAATATACGGTTTTATTCACGTGTGTATTTCGGGGATGCCCGACTAGTTTCGGTCGAGTCATCCTTTTTCGTTCGTTTTCGCGTGCAGCCGGCGTTCATCGATTTATTAGACGTTGCGTGACAACGTAATACACAAAACAACAAATTCAAAACGAAATTTGAGTTTGGAATAAACAAAAATCCAAATATACATGGAATCGTTTGGGAATCGTTGACCGTATGTGTACCAAGTATAATGTATTGTCATGCGCTTAACATAACTGACAACTGTTTACACGGCTAATATTTACGATAAAGACAGTAAATAAGGCTTGAAATAAATTATATACGGTGTCCTACCATATTCTTATGGAAATTTAGCTATGGCTAAAATAAAAAAGGTTATTAGTTCCAATACAGATTTTAAAACACAGAGAATTGTTGAAACGAGGTCGCTGACGAGGAAATAGGTGTTAGTACGGGAGGCATAGTTGATTAATCGGGATGGTGATTTCAAGTGGCAAAATTTTATACACAGTCTATAACTAGTAAGAGAACAGAAGAAAAAAAACTGATGCCGCTGCAGCTACTTTTAGACTGAAATTACCACCCGAAACCAACGTTGCCTCCCGTTCTATGTATTTCATATACTAATAATTGATTACTTAGTCGTTTACTTTCATAAAAAAGTTAGTCGGCCATTCGTTGGCTATGGTCCTTGCTACAGAAGGCCTAATAGAAACCTAATGTTTGGATAAACTTCTTATTTTAAAAAGAATGATGTTGTTTGACCTAATGTTTAATTCGATGTTTTAGTTTAGATAGTTTTACAAAGTGGTGTTTACATTGTCGATGCTTAAAACAATGTTATCATTTTTCTATTTTATACAAATGTAAACAAATAAATTTCTTACAGTAGGTATGATTTAATAAAATTAGACATTACAGAGATTGTCTTAAACCGGTCACGACGGTCACAGCTCCATTACTGTAAAATCCAACTTTAATATACCTATGTATTAACGGATAACAATATTTGCATTTAACATTTAAAGTACAAAATTTAGAGAACGGAAACTTTAGAAACCAAATATAGTACGTAGTAACCACTATAGTACGTAGGTATTAATATAAGCAAAATGATCTCCGGCCTACATGAACGCTAGCCTGGGGGCGATGGACAGGGCTATCCGTCGTCCTAGCAGAAGCAGGTCCGAGATGGTGGCGCGACGTGTTCCGCGCGCGCCTCTTTAAATCAGAGCATTGAACCATAGCGGGGTCGCCTCCACCAGGCGGCCAAGTCTGTCGGGGTTCACAGGGATTTCCTTTCTAGGGTACACCTGAGGCCCCGGCCAGAAGACTCCATGCCGGAACACTGTGTGGTTTTAGTCGGTTAGACATACCATCTTACCCTAAGGCCCCGGTGAGCTGATGATTCGGGGGGGTTACCACACAAAAAAAAAGTATTAATATAAGCAAACAAAATTAATTAACAAAATTACTGTTGAATTCAGCACATGATATTGTATTGACATGATTTGAGTGGCTGCAAAACATTTCTTGTCTCCACCTTTATTGCGTTATAGTGTTAGTTTTTTTTATTATTATTTATGCGATAGGGGGCAAACGAGCAGACGGGTCACCTGATGGTAAGTGACTACCGCCGCCCATGGACACCCGCAGCTCAAGAGTCACAAGTGCGTTGCCGGCCTTTTAGGTAGGAGTACGCTCTTTTCTTGAAGGTTTGAAGGTCGTATCGGTTCGGAAATAGTTACGTGTTGAATAACAAACACTGGAAACTATTTAAAATAAATAATTTTGCTTTAGCTGCCGGCCGCGGCTTTAACCGAGTGGAATATGGATAAAAAATGTCCAACTTACTTGCGAAGGGCTCTAAGTATCTCGATACTAAATTTCATCGAAATCGCTTCAACCGTTTAGAATTTACAAGTGTTTTCTAAACGTAATATATATTATGCAAGCTGCTCGGCCTTTGCATTTACCATAAATCTTTACGTTATCTATGTGTAAAAGATTATAATTTAATGACGAAAAGGTAACAGATACAATGAGTTACTTTCGCATTTATAATATTAGTAAAGAAATTTACAACTACGATAACTCGGTAGCTACTAACAAAGAATCATTTTATAAAACGTATTCTCACATTTAAAAAAAAAAACAGTGATAAATAAAATAGTAAAAAGCTTCAGCTATTGACCTGAAGTGGTAGGCAGACTATTGTAATAAACATACACGTGCACGTACAGAAATGTTTCTATAGGTTGTTATAACATGCGCAAACCGTGTAAGTACAATAATTGAGTGACGCAAAAGCTTCTGCGTGCCATTTCACTCTGCCACGTGTCGCGACTTCAGTTTACGCAGCTATTTGGGAACATTTACTTGTGTTTCAAAGCATTTATTACATGAAAGTGTTAGCCTTGGTGTAATTAAAATCTGAAACAGATAACGTACTATTTTTAATTATTTCTAGTAATTCAGAAAGATGGCTGACTACTTATCGTCATCATAATCGAGACTTGCATTAGTCTTACCGTGACAAAAATCGAACCGTCGATTGTACCGTAACGTCAAGGGCTGTTCTAGCTAAGTATATAGCTAAAGTCAGGAGGCAAAGAGCACATACTAACTTCCAGATCTTGATAACAATCTAGATATTAGGCACGTCTCTAGACATTATCTTTATGTATGTACATAATATTCTCTACGTATGTATGTAAGTGTGTGTGTCCTTTTATGTGTGTTTGAGTGAGTCTCTGGATGGTTTAATTCGTAATTGGTTTCAGTGGCGTTGCTGTACCGAGTCATAATTAAGTACAAGTGAGGTACAGGCTTAGTGATTTTATAGGCTTTTAGAAAAGCATTCAAAGCAGATCAGTAAGAATTTGTAAATCAGAAATAATCTTTTAGATTTCCTAGTACTAGACAGTAATTGCAGAAATTTCTATGACCTGAAACACCGTTTGATAATTTCTTATAGACGTACATAAATTGTTAATGCTTATCGTGGAACTCATTTTGTATAGTGACTATATACAACTTCAAATTAAATCTATTGTTCAGCTGCGGAACATGAATTAAAATGCGTTATTTACGATGATAATGATTACCTGGTTGTTGTCTTATACATAAAACTTGATTCAATCAAAGTCATCAGTAGTGAATATAGAATGATAGTTAGGATGTCAGATCAAAGAAAGTAGGTACACAGGTTTTGAAGCACATCAGGTGATTAACTTTTAAAACCTGATATTGTAATGCATTCGAGTACGTCGTAAAGCTAAAATAAAATTCCAACGTACCTGTAGCCACTTTCAGTATTGTTGCATAGATTATATAGACATTGAGCTGACCCTTAAAAGGAAATACTACTACTTATGGATGTTGTGTTAAAATTTAATACTAAACGTTGCTTATTAATTACAAAATGCATACTTTATACATTGTCTCATATATAGCGAAAATCTATATATAAAAACACTGTTAAGAATATTGAGCTGTCAATTGAAGTTAATGAGACAATTTAACCACCAGTTAACGACCTTTCCTTAACAAAGCAGAGTGCGCAGAATGGGCAGAGTGCTTAAGGTATCAAAGACAAACGCCTCACGGGTATTTAAACAGTATGTAACAGAAACATAATGATTTTAATTTCAAATATGTTTTAAAAAATAACGTAAACATATGTTCTAAAAACAACATAATTTCACAAATTGGTTAGTAAACAAATTTTTAACACATTGATTTTGGGGAAAATTTCTTAAAGTGGCTATTAATAATGCCAATGGAAGTAATATCAATTTGATTACATAGGGTGAAAAGTATAAACAGTATACACATACGAAGAAACAGCACTTACGCTTGTGTTCACATTCGAGAGCGTCTAAACAACACATGGTATTTAGAATACATACCTGCACCATGAAATAATTTAAAACACAAAAATACATAAAACTGATTTATAACCTAACAATTAAATGATATTCCTTACAGATGTACGATAGAGAAATAACGACCTAAAAGTTAAAGTAATGTAAATTATAATGACGGTGATAAAATGTCAAACAAGTAAATATCACGTTACGAAGTTCTACTACGTTCCTTTCCTTCATGAGATTTATTTATTGTCCAATTAAGAGTTTACATTCATACATTCACGCCTGTATCCCTGAAGGCAAAGATGTACCAAAAGCTAACATAAGATTTAGTCACGCTAACGTAATAGGGGGCAAGACACAACAGGGCACTGTGGAAAGTGTACATACTATTGGATAGATAACAGTCACCTTGTACGTCACACACGGGAAGACCATCTTTTCCCTGTTACCCTTTCCGCTGTCCCTATTCTCCTTAATCGAGGCGGTTAGAGTTTATAAAAATGTTCAGTATTCTCAACATCACCGTTACGCGAGACGTCATTAAGTCAAAATAATAATTTTATTTGGCACATGCAAACACAGATGCTTGAAAATTTTCCTCAACTAATGACAAGTAAGATCTGCGTTGAGCGTATAGTTTACCTACAAAAGGTAAACTTTTATCGAAGTATGATTAAAAAATATATATTCATGCTTGCATATCCCCAAAGGGATACGCAGATGTATATTACAGTATATCTTTCACTAATATTTTATCAAACGTAAAAGGAATTTCATAGTATACTCCATGCAGCCACAAAAAAAATTAAAAGAACACAAATTTACCATAACCGAGAACACGGACAAAATAAGGCATTAAGACGAAGTCAGAATGTACATTAATGTTTCACGAGATCGAAGAGACCATCTTAGAACTTTGTTTTTCTTTTATAACAAACAATACGACGCGTATAATGCGGTGCAAATAAAACGGAAGGGAATCAGGGAGTGTAGTTAACACATACCTACACTTAACATAACGTAGTATAATACATACCTCACATTTTAACGATTATAATGCCACATACTGCCTTGCCGGGCACTTTTGGGAATTAGAATGGAAAATTTAGAAAGATAGAAAAGGGATATTGCTCACACAGATGGCTTGGGGACTAATAGCTCAAGCAAGTCAGGGTCGCATTACCTATACATCGAACTGACAAAGTGATATAGGTGATATTTGTTAATAACTCGATGTTAGTTTTAATTTCAACAAGCTTATATTATTATCTTGCATTGTTCGTTAGTTATTAGTTGGTTCAGAATAAATCTTACAAACAGTTGTAAGCTATTTGACGATAGATTGACCTGCAATTTTTCGAATACTACTAACCTCTTTCTTCACTTCATTCTCTCTTGAGTTTATTCTTAACATCGATTTTATGTGTATGCAAACCAGATATATACATACAACGACTCATTAATTATTACAGACGTCAATGAAAGATACATTACACCGTCTATACATAATTCAACGTATCTTTGAGATTCTAGATTCTAAAGCTTACAACGACAATGACACTTACTTATTTTCAATCATACAATTTAACAAGCCTTACGCTTGAATGTTTTTACAAAATCATGTAATGTGACGAATACACTACCGCAGCAAATATAATAATAATGCTATAGTTATTTAACAATTATGTTAATTTTACTATTGACAAAAGGTATTATGCGAAAGCTGTCACTACCGGCTGATTTTTTACCAATAGCATGCAATATAGGTAACTACATCATGCACGGATACTGGAGTTACAGGTTTTGTATGGAATATGAGACACCTCTTTATCTTTTCTTATGAAATAATTTGATTTTTCGTTTAAAAATAACACATCAAACAAGCATACGACGTGTATTTGCAAGCAATCACTGCTTTGCTATGCCATGAAAGCACTAAACGTAGTGGCTGACAATCCCATATTTTTTTTTATATGTATATGCTTACTATAATGACTCCACTCTGCCGGATGGAATGCCAAGTGGAGTCTAAAAGTGGTGGTCACCATCCTCATTGCAAGTGTAGTCAATGCAGCATGATGACCCACACTATGGCGGCCTGGTGAGATGCTTCTTTACACAGTGAGAGAGAGTGAGTGGAAACACCTGCGTTGGTATTGAATTCCAGGCTTTAATCGATCGGCACTGAAAGGAAGAGCCGAACCGTTTAGTTCGGGATCGAATATTTTCGACACTTAAACGGTGACTCCTCAGGCCAGCACGTGTTGTCGTGTAGAGAAAGGGAGAAGGTGGGACCAATTGGAAGAACTCGTCAGAACACTCTCCGTGGTGTAGGCGATAGAGGACTGCGCATAGTGGTGACACCTCTTCGCAGCTGCAGAGGTTCGAGGGAATCGGTGACTTCAGGACTGTCTATGATGCGGACTGCACGCCGATGCAACCGATCGAGAGCATCAAGAAAATAATGCGCATAGCCGTCCCAAAGATGAGAACAGTACTCCACGCAGGAGCGAACCTGGGTCTTGTATAAAAGACACAAATGCTCGGGCGAGAAGAACCCTCTCACCTTGTTCAAAACACCGATCTTTTACAATACTCTACATTACTCTTATCTGAGTTAAAGAGCGCGGATTTCGCTACACCAGGAGTTATAGGTGCAACCATGACTTGCTTGAGCTATTGATTATACTTTAATTCAGCGTTTCCCACTAGCCGGATCACGTCAGAATACAATACCGGGTCGCAAAACTCCAGCCTAGTTTTAAAATAATACCTGCTATCGATCGTCGTCGCATCGTAAATATTCGAAGCGGTGAGCGCTGTGAGCGGAAATATAGAAACCGACTTGAAGTGCAACCAGACCTTAAGATAAAACTTTCGTTTTTTTCCGCGAACTTGGATTCTTTGGTAAAAAAGAAGCAGCAGCTCCATACTTCGCACTAAAATTTCGTGACTAAATAGGCGATACCAAAATATGTAGTATTAATAAAACATTTTTACTACTAATAACTGTTTATTACTTTACCTAATGGAACCAGTCTGGGTTTAAAAGTATTTAGTGGGTCACGAAGTGTAAAATTACCAGGCCATGGCAGAACAATGTTTGGGAAACCCTGCTCTAATTAACTACGGCTCTGCCTACCTCCTTGGGGATACAGGCGTGTTTGTAAGAATGCATGTAACCTTATCTGCTGAAAGGTAAACCAGTCTTTTATAGGAAGGAGGTTAAGATAACACTCAGAATTCTTAGGAATTAAGTACTGCTCATATATAGTAGTAGTATATAATAACATATACATAGGTATAACAAGAACGCAACAATCTGTCTGAGGTGAATCAATAATCCATGAGTAAATATATATGTATCCCATCGGAATAACCGTTGGTCGTTTTTAAATTTTTAAAGCATTTATGGCGAGAAAGGCGCATCGATGGGGGTTATCCACTGTTTCCACAAAGTCAATTATTTTAACTACGTCATCCAATGAAGCGGATATTATTGTTTTCCTAAATAACCGAGGAGAATGTCACCTGACGATGCACCCGCCGGCCGACCGTAGACCGTGAATGATATTTTTTGCTAATAAATGACAAGGCAATGACTGTCGCTAAATTTAGACAATGCAACCTTCAGCAGAACTTCTTAAGTGAAGACAACAAAATTAACTTTTTATAATCAGATAGGTATAAAAGACGTTAAAGATATATTTATATATCGTTAAATTGGTTAGTATTGTGTGGAACATATCCGTTGTTATAGACTTTTTACCAAAACTATTTCTTAAAAACTAAATTGTGTGATATGTGCAGTACGCAGTCTTTCACTTAGCGCTTATTTTTATAGCCGTGTGCTTGCGTACTAATCTAGGATGCTATCTATTTACATGACAAATAATATCAAAACTCATTGAGTTATTTTAACATCCACAATATTAATTGGATAGGAACTGCTTAACCAAAAGTGATGAAAATGTAGGGAAGTTTTGGTGTTCTAAATCGGTTCAAAATAAAGAAAATCTAAGTGTAAAGCTTTATATTTTCTTAAGCTTGTACTTTAGATAATGTATGTCTAAAGTTTTTAATTTACATAATTTATGGGCCCTATAATATTTTTGTCATTAATTGCAAGATTAAGTTTATTTACTGGTTCTTATATTTTTGTCAGGTCTTGATTTATTCTCAAACCCTACGAACTTTAATGATAGTACCTACTTATGATAAATATTGTTTTAAAAAGAGCTAACGCTGTTCGATGTGGAGGCAATGAGCTGCTTCTATATCCAGTAACCCGTTCTTAGCTTTATGAACATCGTAAAACGGGAATCGTGGCTAGCAGCGCTTCGTCGCGTCTTCAATTGTGTTATAACCTAGAAATACCCTCTAGTATACTAAAAATTGAAACAAAAAAAAACGGGTAACGGGCTAGTGAACCTGCGCCCTTTTTTTTTTTTTTTCAATTTATAATTTATTAATAACTTACCTACTGTCACTGTATTATTTAGAGATTACACATACATCATTGTAAATAGTTTAGGTAAACTCTTCAAACGTTACACTAATGCGGCATCTTGTCTTCGTCTATAAGTCCAAAACGACCGAGGACTAATGTCCAAGGTCTTTCACGCGAGCGAACCTTCAGCATAAACATTGAAAGTCAGAAAATACTAAAGAAAACAGTTATATTAGTATTTTACTGGCATATAGTCTTTTACAACTTCATTCTTGTAAATAAATACAATTTGCACGTTAAATATGTATCTCTCACTAAGTCATCAGTACTACAGTACAGTATAACTTTGTAAGAAACAGTCCCAGTTTTATAATAGACAGAAAGATTCTCCAGCTATCTGAATCGTCAGCAGAAATACTATGCTGCTGTACATGTATAGAGTGGATATGCCAGATAGTCAACAGAGTCAACACAGGACTCTCATGTACTTGTTTTAAATCATAATCTGTTTTACTTTGACTTTAGACAAAAGAGTCCATAAAATTATATGGACTACAGCGAACGTAAATGGTTTGCTAAATAATGTTTTAGATTACAAAGGTACGAGTATTTCTATTAAAGCACTTCGTGTGACGTAGGTTTGCCATTGGCGTAAGTTGTAATGTCAACTTATGAATAAATGAGTCAGTGTAGACGCATACCCCGTGCGGTGCATGTAAATGACTTGCAAAGATTATTAGGTATTTTAAAACGATACGATCGCCGCTTTACATGGCGGTAACAAGATTGATAAAGGCTGTACATCGTTACAATATATGTATAGTACGTGACTGGGAGTGAGAGAAATAAAACGAATAAGTATATTACCAGTTTACAAAAAAAAACACGTTTTCTTTCTCTTTGAACCAGTGTGCCTACAGTCGTTGGACATATGAGTTTTCAGTTCATTAATCATCTGCATATTGAATAGCATCTAGATACTAGACTAGATTGTACAAAGTGAATTTGAATTCGTGTCATACCTTCAATTTACGTGATAGGCCACTGTTTTGAAGGCGCCGTCATCAATATATGTATATGTGTATATATACTTTTAGGTAATCGCTCCGAGTTATGTTGACCTTTTTTATAGAGACTATTACCTCCTTTCAGTTCTTATTTTAAAGTAGACTTTAATGACCAAACCAAATAATAAGAGTTAATACACGACTTTTTGTTTTTTTTCTATGTTGTTTAAGTCATTTAATTGAGGACAGTTCTTTATTGTTGCAAAGTTATAAACAATTCAGTTAGTTTGAGATCCAACATTAAATTATTAAAGATTCAATTACGTTCTTATAAAATAAAAATCTAAGCAGTTACATTTTTTTAAGAAAGTCGAAAAATTTAAATATTTGGCCTTTGGGTTTCGGAGGGGGGACAACATGGACGTGGAGCGGAAGCGCAGAGCGCTGGCTGGTTGTAGATGTGGTATGTTGGCCCGAGGTTTGCTCGTTGCACTAAGGGGTCACGGTTTATAACTGACAATCTTTTCACACGTGCAACCTGTGGGTGAATTATGTTCAGAAGGCATACAGCGACAATTCTCGTGACAATGGGCAATCACTGAGAAGGATGGTCCCACCCACAAGGGAGCGCTGTGAATTAGATATCTAAACGACGAGTGACAATCGCTTCCAAGTGACACCTGCAACTTAAGAGTCGTAAGTGCGCTGCCCACCTTTAGGGGAGGGGTGAAAAGGGAGTGAAAAAAAAGGTGGGATGAGAGGAGAGGGGGGATCAGAAAGGAGGAGTTGCATGGTAAAAAATAGTTTGTTAGGTATTTCACTTCACAAATGGTGTCATTGCCAACAAAGGTTTCCCTAGACAGGTTTACTTCCCCGAATCCAAGTAATTCCTATTCCAGAAATCGTAGGTTCGTGTAATTGAAGATGAAACAATGGAGACGGATTACTACCGGAAATATAACTTAAGAGACGGTGCAGTTGACATATCTGTGTAAAATAGGGTATATAATAACATTGACCTCGTGAGTCAGTAGGCTTTTTAAGACTTCACTATTCATCTTCTGTTCCTAATAACAAGAGTTTCGTTACAGCTTAAACAAAGATTATAACTTATTAAGTAATCGTCAGCTAATGTACATAGTCGTGTTACAAGTTTCGCTTGGGTGGATTCACCCATCATTCAGCTGTTCGATCACGGTGAGTGTGAGTAGCCGGGTTTTTTTTTTTTAATATTAGCCTACCGTAATGACTCCACTCTGCCTGATCGAAAGCAATAAGTGGAGTCTAAGAGTGGTGGTCACCATCCTCATTGCAAGTGTAGTCAATGCAGAATGGTGACCTACACTATGTCGGCTTGGTGAGATGCTTTTTCACGCCCCGCTTAAAAGACCCGGGATCAAAGTGGGAGGGAAACACGTGCGCTGGTAGTGAATTCCAGGCTTTAACCGATCGGTACAGGAAGGAAGAGCCGAACCGTTTAGTTCGAGATAGTATATTTTCCACTCTCAAACGGTGACTCCTCTGGTCAGCACGTGTTGTCGTGTAGAGAAAGGGAGAAGGTGGAACCGATTGGAAGAGCTCGTCAGAACACAGCGTGATGTAGGCGATAGCGAACTGCCATATAGGCGACATCTCTTCGCAACTGCAAAAAATTGGTTGAAAGGTGAACCTCCGAAAGAGAGTACCTCCCCTTAGACACGGTAATCAACTGCCTTTTTATACTAAATAAAAACATTTACACACTTAAAATAACATGAAAAGACTAAAATTTTATCTAACATCAAGATATAATTAATAATTCGTAACAGGTGTACCCAATCAAGAATCGTAACTATTACCATAATACCTTATGATTTGAATTCGATATTTTAAAAAGTAAGTAATGGTCAAGAGACTGGCAACGCTATTTTATATTGATTAGTATACAACATAATTGGGTATATCATAACTGAATTTTGTTAAAGAAAAAACGCTTCGTTTAATAGAAACCCTAAAGGCAATGTTAGTAATAAGGTGTAATTGTTTGTATACTATGAGACACATATCATAATAAATAAAATTGAATATTCAGTGAACAGTGATGTTATTAATTTTTTTTTTATGTTTTATTCAATAACGATTAATGTTTTAATTCTATAGAAAATTATTATTCAACAAATACTAAATATTTTAAATATATATATATATACATATGTCCCACCAGCTTCTAAAAGATGGGGAGATAGGATTGCTAGTGCACGAGCAGCTGGTGTTACTGCCATTACAGAATCTTAGATAAATACGTTTACGCATATATCGCTAAAGGGGTAGACTGAAGTGTTTATTAAACATCCAGATTTTGCCAATTACAATTAGAATCAGAGATTATTTTTAAAAGTGGTCTAATTTTATGAATGCCAGTATATTAAAATCGGTGCAGCATTTTTAGAGCTAATGAACTGCACTTAAACAAATCTTTCCTGTATGTATGTACACTTGTTTACTGGTGCTTGGCCTCTGGTTGATATTGTAGTTGCACTGTTCAATTCATGATAAATAACATTTTTTTTGCACGAGGGTTGTTTGTTGGTGGTAATAAGAACAAACCGTAACAATTAACAAAGATAGGATCGCTCTGTTTTTCTAATATGTAATGGAATTATTACCTCGATTATTGTAGCCCCGAAAGGGTAGTGGCAGGGACGTGATTAAAGGCCACATTTAGCAGAATATAATTTAGCCCCCTTTACATAATAGGGGTCTAGCCTGTTGCCGTCATCAAGGAACTTAGATAATAGAAAGAGATATTATTTATACAGCTGGATTGCAGAGTATAAGCAATGGCTCAAGTACTTACTTGTACAGGATCGCATACCTACATATAACTCAAACTAGCTGGTGCCGGGTGCCTTTTAACAATAAAACATATATAGCTTTTACCATGTAAATAAATTCTAGAAAAATATTAAATAATCACTCGCTTAATTTAGAGCCTAGTCTTATTTCGATATCAATTATTTTTAGGGTAACGGGGAAGTGAGCAATTTCTTCTTATGTGATAGGTGACAAACGAGCAGGCAGGTCATCTGATGGTAGTGACTACCTCCGCCCATGAACACCTGTAACTCAAGAGTCACAAGTGCGTTGCCGGCTTTATAGGTTGTATCGGTCCGGAAATACGCCAGCGACAATTTGTTCCACAGGCTATTATTCTGCTGACTCTGAATTCTATTGCTGATAATTCTCTGAACACATAGGTTAGTAAATACTAATATTAAACTATTACTCTTGTTATCACAAATTATCACTAATTTTAGAGAATAGCCACAACGACCACTTATTAACACTGTCCATTTTCCGTAAGACAAAAGCAAACAAAATTATCCGACAATAACAATGACAAAATGTGTTATTTGTCCGACGGTTAAATAAACAATGTTTATACAGCCTATTCATTTTATTCATTTAAGGAATAAAGTGTTCCATTAAGCTGCATGGTGGTCACTTTATGTTAGACAAGAAATATATTTAAAACAGACAGCGTAATTAAACCTAACTTACTAATTTAAAGTTCAAATGTGTCTACACAAACTGAGCTGTTTCAAACGTTCTATATGGCTTGTTATACTTTTACAAAAAAATCTAAAATCCTCAATTCTCTACTTATCATTTAAGGTTGGTATAGGTATTAAGACTTTCCCCCCCAACTGTATCCTTACGTTGTCGTCGTGGGGGGGCTTGCGCGGGTCAATGATCCCTGGGGCTGTGCCGGTAGAGCTACTCATTCCGGATTGGCCCAGGGGGAGACTCCAGACAAAACAGGATATCCTGTGGGACCTTTCCAGAAGGGTCACTCAGAGTTGCTCCGTCCGAATCCCGTGTTCTGGTGCGTGACCATAGGATGCGTGGCTGATGGGTGGTTCAGTCGCAAGCGCACTCCCAGCCGGGGCACCTGTTGACCCCTCGGTTGGGCATAAATCTACGCTTGCCCGGGTATTGGAGATCTCTGCCCGGGTGGACCTCTAGTTCTCCCCTACTCGTGGGATTAGTCATGGAACATATAAATGTATTAAATAATAAAATAAAAACTGATGAGAAGAAGGAGAAAACAAAAAGAAAGGAAATAAATAAGAAGGCGGACGAGACCTCGTCTCATGACGAAGAGGTTTTGACAGAGACGCCCATCGTGGAGGTCAGAAGAATGTCGGAGCGAGTGCGTTCCAGGGCCGCTAGTTTCGCGGCTGACTCAGCCGAGGAGATGGAACTGGAGCCCCGCGACCCAGAAAGCCGCAAACGCGGACGGGATGAGGACGGCGATACGTCGCAACACATGTTGCCGCTGAAAGTGCCAAGCAGCAGGCGTGGTAGATCACGCACACCGGCTCCGACGGATTCCGTCTTTTCTGGGGCGGAAGGATACGCTAGAGGGCGAAGAGAGGGAGAAATCGTTGCCGAGGAGGAGATCACAGATCTCCTCCTTAAAATCCGTCCGCCGGTAGAAAGGGGTTCTGACCCTCTTACTCCGGTGGACTTTAAGGAGAGGACGAATGCCGCGGTGGCCATTATCCAGAAAGTGGCCACCAAGTCCACCAACCTAAAGGGCGCTTTTGTCAGGGCCCTGAAGGACTCCTCCTCGGCCGTGTCGGAGGCAATGGAAGGCCTCATTCAGGATGTCTCGAAACTACAAGAGGCAAACGATCGCCTAACGGCGGCTAACAGACGCTTGACGCAACAGGTTGCCGAGCTTAGTGCTCAGTTCGCCCAGTTTCACGCTGGGACGACCGCCACTAGCCCACTTAAGGCAAATCCTGTTGCAGAGCACCCTGGCAACTCACCCTCCCCCTCCCCAGTCTCTGATGCCCACTTGCGTGAAATTACAGACGTAGTGTGGCGGATGATGGACGGGCGTCTGGCGGGACTGGAAGCAAGGCTGCCTCCAGCGCCCATTGTTCGGCCACCGATCGCTGCGGGAAAGGCAAACAAAAAGGCCACATCAGCTCCGACGCTGCTCCCAGTCTCGGGTGGCCACGTCGCAATGTCATACGCGGCAGCCGCGTCTGCGTTAGCGCCTGCAACCACACCGAGGACAAGGCGAATAACTAGAGCTGGTACAGATACAGAAGCAACGTCGAAGTTCCCTCCGCTCACCTCTCCAACACCTAGAGGTAAGAGCGCCCCTAGCGCTCCCTCTGGTGCTGCAATTGTCTCTGCTCCCTCCACGCCCTCCATCCAATGATGGGTGGCAGAATGCTGAGAGCAAGAAGAAGAGGTCCCGAAACCGCAACAAGAAGGGCCCTAAAAGTACAGCCTCTGCTCCTCAGGCTTCGCCGATGGCAGTCACCGCCACACAAAAGGCTAGAAAACTGCAGGCGCCCAAAACGGCAGCTGTGGTTGTCACCGTGTTGCCAGAGGCGGCCAGCAATGGGCTATCTTACGCGGCTGTTTTCAAGAAAGCCCGGGATAGCCTAGGTGGTGAATTCGGGGCCTCAGGTGTGAGGTTGCGCCTTGCCCAGACGGGGGCTCGAGTTTTGGAGTTCCCCGGTGCTGAAGGTGCAAAGACGGCGGACGTCGTTGCGGAAAAGCTGCGGGGAGTTTTTGCAGCGTCAGATGGTGTCAAGGTCGTTAGGCCCACCAAGTGCGCGGAGGTGCGCATTTCGGGCCTGGACGACTCTGTGACGGTGGAGGATGTGCGCGTTGCCATTCGCGAGAAGACGGGGTGCAACACGGACATTATCAGGGTCGGCACCATCCGCCCCGGTCCAGGTGGTCTCGGCGCGGTGTGGGCCAGTTGTCCCGTGGCGTCAGCCAAAATCTTGGGTTATGCCGGCAAGATCCTCATCGGTTTTGTGAACGCCAGAGTCACAGTCCTGGCGGCGAGACCGATGAGGTGTTTTAAATGCCTAGGGTCGGGACACACAGCATCAAGTGTGGAAGCTGTTTTGACTGCAGCGGACTATGCTTCCGCTGCGGTCGACCGGGGCACAGAGCGGCAGAATGCTCCACCGCCCCTCACTGCCCAGCATGTGCGGCGGGTAATTTACCCGCCAATCACCAGATGGGGCAGGTTGGCTGTAAGCCTCCTCGCACATCTCCGCAAGCATCGGTGGCCAGCCAATCGGCCCAGGCTGCCTCCGATGTCAATCGTGCGTCGTCACCGTCGCCCATGGAGGAGGCTGTAGAGACGATCCAATAATGGATCAAGTCTCCAGTCTCCTTGTCCAGACGAACCTAAACCACTGCGCCAGTGCGCAGGACCTTTTCCTGCAAAGCATGGCGGAGTGGTCTATCGGTGTGGTCGTAGCCGCGGAGCCTTATTTTGTTCCTCCCCGTCCAAACTGGCTGGGTGATCGGGACGACTCCGTAGCAGTCGTAGGCTCCACGGTGGCTCATTCCCCGCCCTTGTCGCTAAGAGACAAGGGTAGTGGATATGTTGTTGCCGAATGGGGGAGTATCACCATATACGGTGTCTACTTCTCCCCCAACCGGAGTCTGAGCGACTTCGAGGTCTTCCTCAACAACTTGGAGACCTCGATACGGCGACTAGCGTCTGGGCACGTCTTAGTGCCTGGGGGATTTTAACGCTAAGTCCGTTGCATGGGGATCCCCCAGGACGGACGCACGGGGCGACGCTGTGGAAGAGTGGGCGACATCGGTGGGCCTCTGTCTTCTAACAGAGGCTCCACCAACACGTGTGTGCGACAGCAGGGGGGGTCGATAGTGGACCTTTCGTTTGCTACCCCTGCTCTCGCCGCACGAGTAAGGAACTGGCGTGTCCTGGAAGAGGTTGAGACGCTCTCGGATCACCTCTATATTCGATTTGAGCTCTCCCGGACCCAGGACCCCAGAAGGGGTCACACGGCGCGGCGATCATCCCGCTTTCCGCGGTGGGCTGTTTCAAAATTAGATAGGGACCTACTAGAGGAGGCAGCCATCATTTATTCTTGGCTGTCTCCGCAGCCTTCGACTGAGGAGGTAGACATGGGCGGGCCGTTTTTGCGATATGGTAACGAAAGGAGATGCTGGAGGGTCTCGACCGTGACCCCTGGGGTCGCCCATATCGTGCGGCGCAACAAAAGCTCCGCGCGCTGCCCCCCCCCCTCCTTACTGAGACTCTCCAACCCAGCTTCCGGCAGGAAGTGGTTGAGGGCCTTTTCCCGCAGCGGGTGGACCACTCACCCCGTCGATGGCCCCCTTGGCCGGAGACGACGGAGAGTTCGAGGAGGAAGATGTTCCACCCGTCACGGAGGCAGAGATAGGGGCGGCTGTTCTTCGAATTCGTTCTAGGAACACCGCCCCCGGACTGGATGGAGTCCCTGCCCGAGTATTAGCCCTAGCCCTTAACCACATGTCGGACCGCCTCAGGGGGGTGTTCGACGCATGCTTGGCGTCTGGACGGTTCCCTGACTGCTGGAAGAGCGGGAAGCTGGTTCTTTTAAGGAAACCGGGACGGCAAACGGACTCAGTCACGGCCTACAGGCCCATCGTACTGTTGGACGAGGCGGGTAAATTGTTTGAGAGGGTCCTCTCTGCCCGCATCGTCCGGCACCTGAGCGAGGTCGGCCCCGATTTGTCGGTGCCCAATTTGGTTTTCGAGCGGGGCATTCGACGATCGGTGCTGTAATGCGCCTGAGGGCCGTGACCGAAGAAGCGGTGAGCCGTGGCGGCGTGCTGTTGGCGGTGTCTTTGGACATCGCAACTATACGGTGCACCGGTGTGGGCGGAGGCTCTGACTGCCCAGAATAAGGCAAGCCTCTGGCGTCCTCAGAGGGTTACGGCGGTTAGAGCCATACGCGGTTACCGCACCGTATCCACGGAGGCGGCATGCACGATAGCCGGAACACCCCCGTGGGATTTGGAGGCGTACGCGAGGTCGTCGAGCCACAATAGTTTGTTGGTCGTCCCAGCTGGAGGCTCCACGTGCTAGCTTTGTCGCCGTGGAGGCGCTCTAGCCGGTCATCGTTGAATGGGCAGAGCGGCAGCACGGGACTCTTTCTTTCCAACTGACGCAGGTTCTTTCCGGGCACGGCTGCATCGGAAAGTACCTGCTCTCGGTCGCTATGAGGGAATTGATTCAAGCCTGCCACCACTGCGACTGCAGTGAGGACTCGGCTCAACATACGCTCGTGGATTGCCCCGCTTGGGCAGCACAGCGTCGGGTCCTCACTGCAGTCATCGGAGAGGATCTCTCGCTACCGGCCGTCATACGCTCCATGGCCGGTAGCGACAGGAATTTTACCGCCGTCGCAACCAACTGTGAGGACGTTATCTCGCAGAAGGAGGCGGCAAAGCGGGCCTGGGAGGACGATCTCCACTCGGACCCGACTCGCCGCCGGCGAACCGGGCGGCGTAGGCGCGCTTACCTGCGCCTCATGCCGCCCTGAGTGTAGCCGCAGGTGGTCGGGGCGGGTTTTCCCCTCCATCCGCCATATGGCCAGCCGCGAGGGGGTGTCGTCTGCGTGTGTCTGGACGCCGCCTTATTGATAGGTTACCCATAAGTGGTGCCCGCATAGTGCGGGCAGACGCTAGGAAGGGTCCGGATGTCTTAATAAAGCTATTCCCGGATTTCACCTATTTTAAGCGCATTATGGCACACCGTGTGGTTTTAGTCGGTTCGATTCCGACACACCGTTCCACCGAAAACCCCGGTGAGATGAAAGCCCGAGGGGGTTTCCAAACGTTAAAAAAAAGGTATTGAGACTTTTTTAAGTGTGAAAGCCCCCTTGATTGATCACCTCAGCAGAGCTTAAAGTAGTATGTAGGATTCGACCCGACTATAACCACATTGTGTTCCGTCACGAGTGGATCTATTGCAGGAGCCCTAGGAAGGAATCTTCCAATAACCCTGGTCAGTATTGGAATTACGCAAATAAAACCTTTTTTTCTTCAAGAAAAGAATCTTGGTCTGGTCTCGAATAGCTCGTCTAATAATCTCTCTCTCTTTTAAAAATTTACTTTATAATACTACAATATATGTAGGTATGTATAATAATACAAAAATCATCTCTACTTTTAATACAAGCCCTGATAGGAATATTAAACAAAATAACGGAGATGGGAAAATACAATTATAGATTACTTAATGTACGACGCATAGTTTAATGACCATCTTAATGCACCATCTAGGTAGTAACATAGCAGTATGTTTTATTTTAATTGCTAGAGATACGTTCTTTAAGTAATCTATAGTAATGTAATTGATATCGGAGACAGAAAACTATTGAACAAATATCTGGTTTCAAATTACAAAACTTATCTACATACTTTGGGTTCAAACGTATGCACATATACCATAGAAATTTCGAAATGTTTGTTTATTAATGACCTTTATTTGAGGAAATCTATATTTGGAATTGTATAAATAATAACAATACTTGCCGACTAAAAAGAAATAGTAAAGAAGACACATACACCCCTCCCAATTTGCGCCAGAGCACCATCTGAAGCCACATCCGCATCTAAGTCCATCCCAGCTACCTTTTTTAGGTCATTATTCCATTTAGTTAGGAGGCGTCTTAAGATTTTTATATGATTGCCTAACCTGAATATCAAATGTTTCTATTAATAATGAGAAAGTAAAATAGAACTGAACAGTGTAAGAAGGCATACATACGAATAGGATTGCCAGAAGAAGAAACGATTGACTGGTATTGTTATTAAGGCACACTTACGTGACATCTATAAGTAAATAGAGGGACGCGTTCAATGTAACGTGCGACAACAATGTTGTAATAGTTAATATTTCCACGTATAGTTAGTATTCTAGAATTGCCTACCTAGCGGTAAATTGACAAGCTATTAAATCGAGAGGTGTTGTTTCAAATCCCAAGCAGGGCCTGATCTAGAAGAAAGAAAATGTATACCGACTCAAGTGCGAATATATGGTTTACTTAATTTCATACCATTTTATGACTAAAGTCACCTTCCCCTCTTAAAGACGAGTTAATCAGAATATAAAATAAACTGTATAGAAGTAATCTGAAAATTCCATTCTCGTAATGGCTTTGGCATCAAGTTGTTAGGTCAAAAACCCTTTAATGAAGTACTTAGGCTAGGTAGGTGAATAAAAAATGCTAGTATTTGAT
The DNA here is from genome assembly GCA_947561695.1 of Tyria jacobaeae. Taxonomy (NCBI): domain Eukaryota; kingdom Metazoa; phylum Arthropoda; class Insecta; order Lepidoptera; family Erebidae; genus Tyria; species Tyria jacobaeae. The sequence continues at coordinate 14,197,508 of OX387219.1, read as the reverse complement.
CATCGATAATATATACTAGTAGGCATAAATTTAAAACAAAGAAGAACTTATTACTAAACGAAGCCTCAAAGCTACGACTCTGTAAAACAAATTATGGTTGACCTCTATCACCTTCTGGTTTATAGGAATCTACCTGAACATGTAAATCGGCTCCGAGGTCGACGAGCTTTTGCCTATAGAGGAAGTGTGGAGGCAAAGAGGCTAATCGATAACATGCTGCGAATGAATTTGTTTCGATAATTTATAATTACATCTGCAATATAAAATTGCTAACAACGCACGAGTTCATGACCGCAATCCAACGAGTATTTATATTTAAAAATATTGTTTAATGACTCAAGAGAAGTATATGAATACGAATTTCGTACTGAAATACTTACATGTTTTTTAATTTCGTAATACTAGTTGGAAAGCACAGACTGTCTTGTTAAAAAGGCGATAAGATTCGAGAATTAAATTATTAAAATGTATATTAACACAAACAGAGACTAATATTTGGTCCAGTTTTAATTGCGATCCATAGCTGTTTTTAGGTTTTATGATAACTTCCAGTCTTAAAATACATTACACATAGTTTAATTTTTTTAAGGATTTTGTCAGCAATTTATAATTTTCTTTGTACACGTAAAAATCCATAAAACACACTCAATAAAAATACTGGACTATGGTCTGTTAAATGCGGAACCCTGGAAGTTATTCACGGATCTAGCAGACTTACATATTAAATATAGTGTTTTATAATTTTCTTCTCAGTATTACGTAACTGTGAATGTAACTTATTGCTAAACGAGCCAGTTTTTAACAATTAAAACCAAAGGTCCTAATTAAAATTTATCTTATCTAAGTCTATAGACTGTGACTACCAGTTTTAAAAACCAGAATACATAAAAAGCCGGACACTTTCTGACACTCTTATTAATTTTTAATTTACATTATTCCATTAACATAATTGATATATTTAAATGTAGGCCGAATAGGATAACATAATTTATATTTAAAATAACATTCACTGACCAGAAAAACAAACCAATTTGTTTTAAACAAGTTAAAACAAAGTTTTTATTATAGTGTTTTTCGATATTATTTAAACATTCTCGTCCTTCGTTATCTATTAAAAAATAATCATAAGAGGTTATGACAATACTAGCCAGCCATAGTGGCAAGTGAAATAGCAAGAAACAAGTAGAATTAAGTACAATAAATAAAAATAATAATTATTTCAAGAAGTGTGATAGGTTGTGTGTTGTGTATAGGTTAAAAATTGTGTATGTATTAAGAAATATATTGTATCGTACGTACGCTTATCAGCTCTCCTGTTACTATAGTATAGTGTGTGAGATGACCGTAGATATTATGTTATATATCTACACTGATATTATAAAGAGGGAAACTTGATTGTTTTTTTAAAGGCAACTCCCGCACTAGCATTAATGTGTGTGTCGCCTGTGTCTAAGTCAAAGAAAAATTTACCAGTTATTGTCGAGGGCTGGTCAAAAGGAATACAGTGTAGAGGAAATTATTAGTCTTTTACATTAAAGTCCGTAAACAAATTGCATCGATATGGAGCGACGACATTATTTGACACAAGAAGAAATTATAAAAGCGGGTGGAATGTTACAAGCTGGTTCCAGGCAACGTACTGAGGCTGTCGTTCTTGGCACTAAACAGAGCGTCATAAGCCGCCTCTCGACACGCTATCGTATCACGGGCAGTAACTTATTATCTAGATACAAAATAATATACTATGCAATAAACAATAGGGCTTTCGTGAAAAGAAAACAATCACCATGGCAATTTATGACTTTTGCTTTTGATAAGAGAACACCTATATACGCAATCTTCTGCAATATGACGCAAGCATTTGAGTATTTCAATTATACTTCTTAAAAAGTTTGGCGTATGATAGAAGGGGTAATGTGTTAGACTTCATAATATCCCATTTATTCAAAGAAAACAATATACAGAAATTCGCTCAATAAATATAAATAGTAAACGTGAAGAAATAAATCGTTCGGAGCAGCGAAATTTATGGCGTTCCACAAGGTAGCGTCATTGGGCTTTTGCTCTTTACACTCTACTAACGACTTACGGATATCTAATCATCATCATCATGACATACCATAGTACCTTGACAATTTCTAGTGATCTGATATAATTAATTATAAAACTCATATAAACAGTTCATAGAAAACTATTATTCACTGGTTGGACAATTTCTTCAAATGAAATATAGTACAATAGAAAATGTAAACTCAGCAAAGATTATGGCCTAATATTGATCAACTGAACTGGAAACATCTTGAGTGAAGGCACTTGTACTTTTCCACAATATTTAATAAACCTGAGCGTTGTTGTTGGGCTGAAACCACGAGAGGTTTTAACACCGAAACGATGAACGAAATGCTTTCTGATACCATGACTCCACAAAACCTGTATTACGCTGCCTACTTTTGATGCTAGGTCCAGAACAATAGTAGCAATAATGAAACGGTTTTATTTAGCTGCTGTTTGTTGATTATTTGTAAATATGACCCAAATGTTTCGTGATTGAAATTTTAACCCCTTCCTGTTGAAAGATTGATCTGATATTTGGGAAACACGTTTACTTCTGATGACAATACAATCTAATATATTTAGTATCATTTTAAATCCAAGATGGCCGCCAATTAAATTGACCAATAAATATTTATTTACAACCCCCTCGATGTGGTTATCAAATAAAAGGGCTTGAAAAGTAAAATACTGTACACTATGACAAATTTAAAATCGAAGATGGATGACGAAAATGAAATCAAAATCATAATCGTTTCTTTCAACTGAACCAATCATAGGTATTTTTAAATTATCAAGAGAGGAAGTCAGTCACACTAAGTCAGTCATGAAGATAGTTGCCTGTTCCAATACATATATCCCATGAAGAAGAACAATGAAGAAACTCCAATGACACTCTCTTTCAAATATTTGAATGAAAGGGCTGTACCAGTAAAATACAGTCCTTGGAGGTGTGGATCATAGAGTTTAGACAGTCTATGAATATTAAGTAGAAATAAAAACTAAAAACTGGAAATAAAAATAAGTACCTATATTTTTTTATGTTCACGGTTTAACGGAAATTAAGGATTATAATGATGTAGATAATATACTAAAAGCTAAAAAATCATTCGGTCTAAGGTACCAGTAATCATATCAATTTTCTCATCAATCGTGGGCCGAGTTAAATTTCTATCAACAGTCAGTAGCCCGCATCATTATAAATGCTATTTACATATTTACTCAGGATATACTAAGCTTTATATGTATAATTTTATATTTGTAGTATGAGACTGGTACAATCCGTACCATATTAATCGCTAAATTTTAGATTCTATATCTAGTTCCGTGATCGTTGTGGACTTTCAATATTATTGAATGTCATTAACATCTACAGATCATTAATAGCAATGTTTATGTTCGTATATTTTTAATTGTGCTGTTTTTATTTAGTGTAAATTAAAAAAATAATATAAAAAGTAATTAATTTTGAAATTAAACTTTTTCTATGTTATTTATTTGACTTTCAAGTTATTAAATACTAACGACTACCAGCGTAAGGGTGGAAAATAATATAAAAGTAGTCTACGAACTATTGCAGGCATTAATCTATATCTATGAAAAAAATCATTCAGATCCGCTTAGCCGTTCTGGCGTGATTAAGCCTTTTTTTTTTGTGTGTGGAAACCCCCACGGGTCATCACCTCACCGGGGCCTTACGGTAAGATGGTATTTCGGACTCGAACCGACTAAAACCACACAGTGTTCCGACATGGAGTCTTCTGGCCGGGGCCTCAGGTGTACCCTAGAAAGGAAATCCCTGTGAACCCCGACAGACTTGGCCACCTGGTAGAGGCGACCCCGCTATAGCTTAATCCTCTTTTATTGATTTAAAGAGGCGCGCGCGGAACACGTCGCGCCACCATCTCGGGCCTGCTTCTGCCAGGACGACGGATAGCCCTGTCCATCGCCCCCAGGCTAGCGCTCATGGAGGCCGGAGGTCATTTTGCGCTCTCCCGCGCCTGGTGCGTCTACTGCGGGACGGAAAAGTGCTACTTCTCTCCCGTTCCCTTTCCGCCGCTTCCTTGTCCTGCATCACTACCTCACAGAATGAAGCAGCGGAATCCCAAGCTCTCTCGCGCTGGACCATGTGCATAACCATGGTCTCCAGCGAGAGGCTACCTACGCCTATAGCCGCCACGCGGTTGGAACGCTCCTGCACCCACGCAGAGCCCTCCACCAACGTATGGAGTGCTGTATCCTCGCGGCAGCCCCCGCAGTGCTGGCACACAGACGTTGGCTCCCGGCCTATACGACACAGGTACTTTCCGAAGCAGCCGTGTCCAGTGAGTACCTGCGTCATTCGGTACGAGAGAGCGCCATATCGTCTCTCCAGCCAATCCTCCATGACGGGTCTTACCGCCACAATAGTGACGTGCCCTGGCGTGATTAAGCCTAGAATTTTCTCATTAAAAAGTTTCAATTATAAGCAATCATGTACCTAATAAAAACCTTGCTATGGGTAAGAACCTCGTTGTGCCCTTGGAAGGATGCAAAGATTTTTATACACTTGAGATATCTCACACACGGCCGTCTGATCCAAAACTTGGCAGAACATGTCTGTATTATCAAACCATACTAGTCATACTTACATATTTATAAAAACATATTATATAATAGGTAAAATATACGTAGACACAGAACAAAGGATCGTGCCCATCATACAATCATTAATTGTCCTGTGTGAAATTTACAAAAGAAATATACAAAGATAAAATGGCCGTCTCGAGAATCAAATACAGGACGCTAATGATGACTCTCTAATCTATGTTATTTATTATATATACAGCATACAGATTATAATAATAAAAAAGAATATATGTCTACATTGCTTGTATTATTTCTATAAATATATGTACCTACATGAATAGTTCACAGTTGTAGAATCGTATCATCACAATGAAAAAAAAAAATAGAGGAAAGAAAAACCAGGTTCAAGGTGAATTGATAAATATTTTTTTCAAGTTGTATATTACTAATCTATTATAAGTTGAATATAAATAGATAACTTAAAAAAATTGCTACACATATTTATAGAAAACAAACAATATTTTACTTACTTATTTTGTTTAGAATATAGTCGACAAATTAGAACATAATATGCTAATGAAAAAAAACTACGCCCACGCGACTTACAAGTAAGCTGCGATGGTGGTATTTTATTGGCCCGTAATAATAAAAACACGTAACATTACTTAACGGTAATAAACGGTAGTTCGTTAAACATTTGTTACTTTCACATTACTAGAGAAATGTCAAGGGCAAGCCAAGCATTTCTATGATAATAATGTTTTTATGGTATCAACGCCACGAGACGGCGACTGCTGGCCGTGTCTATGCACCGTGCTTTTGTTTCATTTATGTTAAATTATCCACATAAACGTCACTGTTGATGTATTTAAGAACTGTTTATTGTGATTAAAAAAAAAATATTTTTATTTTATATATTATTATTATTATATTATTCCTGTGTCACGGAGGAAACCTGTGTGTGTGTTGTGGTTTTTTAAATGCAACTCCATTATCCCGAGATATACTATCTTAGAGATTATTTCCTCTCTATTACGTTTGTATCGGATTCACTTCGCTTGGCTAGACCAAACGTTATTATTAGTGTTGATACCAGCTTTGGTTAACTCATCTGCATCAAACAGTTTCGGTTTTCAGTTTTCTGTTTTTTTGCAAACATTTCTATATCTTTTATGGGTAGTTAGCAATACCATATTTTCAGGAGACTGTTTACATTCTTTGTGCATTTCATCTCTATTTTTCAAGCATCTTAGCAGCCCTGTGGTACTTCACAAACGTTGCAAAGGATGTTAAAATCAATAGCAAGTTAAAATGTTAAAAATTACATAGAACCCGACTGCATTATAAACCTGACGATATTTTGAAATCTTATGTCGTTGCCAATATTCACATCCAAAAAGTCATATACCTTTTTTCTATTGCACAAAACATTTATAACTTTAATGTGTGTTAGTTTATACATTAATATTATAGCATTAAAAATATATGAAGTTTACTCAAAATTAACTCCGTTGGCTTTAATAGTCCTTCAGACATTGAGGCCAGTTATCGTGAGAAACATGCACTCTCTCCATGGGTATATTCTTCACTGCTAATTTCTAGGATTGTTTTAGGGACTGATGAAGTCAGAAACGTTTGTTTCCAGTTCGACCCGGTGCCGAGTCTTGCTGAAAGGACCATTCTTAGTTATGGAATATAGTGTTGTTTAGAGGCTTAACCACCTTATCAAAAATTGTATCTTGATACACTTGTGACGATGTTTTCACACCTTTTTTCACAAAAATATGCCTCAGTCACTACTTGATAGCTAACAACTCACCAAATCATCACTGAGTCGGATAATGACAGCGTTGTTCCCTGCTGACTAATTGAGGAGTTCTTTAGAGCTTAGGGGATGATTTCATAGAATTCTTTCCTTCACTGCTTTGATCGCCTTTTTGGTAAGAAAACTACGTGGACGGCTAGATCTTTTTCTGTCACGAACAGAAGAGTTTTAATTGTACCTATCAATAGCCCGGTACACAAACATTATTTCATATCCCTATTCCCTTTAATATTACAACAAACAAAACAAAAATATTTTACGACGATTGGCGCGAAATTGAGAAAACACTTCAACCTCAACTTCAACTTTTTGTTAATGGTTTTTTTATGCGATATAGGCTGCAAACGAACAGACGGATCACCTGATGGTAAGTGACTAACGCCGCCGATGGACACCCGCAACTCAACACTCTTCGTGGAGTTGCCACAATTTTGCCAATGTCAATAATCTGAAGGACCAGCCGTCAAAGGATTTTGTGTTGAACCTTAATAGAGCCGAAGAAAAAATATTCCAGGCACAACAATAATAAAAAATAATAAGTTGTGGTAAATATATGAATGTAAATATAAAAGAAACGGAATTAAATAATTTACATTACTTCGAGTTATCATTAAATTGTATTTATATTACATATTACACTTGGCTAATATGTATATAAAAGGGGTAAAAACAAGTAATAGAATAAATTTGAGGGACGCAGGGGGGGGATATGTGGCGGAATAACATCATAAATAAGGAACCTGGTCCCAGGACAACTAAAAAATATATACGCCGCATTAAGGCCACATTCTCAAATACAGATTTATCTCTTATTCTAAGTGTCGCTTAGAATACTGGAGTGTACGAGTAATTTAATCGTAACTTAACATACTTTTGAAAATATGGCAAACCAGGTTTTAAGAGGAACTTCTGGTTGTATATCACTATAAAAATGTTAAAACACAATGAATATTCATATAAGAATGACAGATTGCAAAAGTATTATTGTGAAAGTATATATGGCTAGATACATTACATAGCAAAGTACACTCGAAAAATAGTACTCTCCTGCTTGATATTTTGAATTGTGCATAACACTTATATTGTTTTTATTTTTTATAGGATAGGGGGCATCGAGCAGACGGGTATAAGTCATATATTAATTAGGATTGAATAAGCATACAGTGTTGTGTTGTCAATCTGTCTACTTCAAATAGTTTAGAGACCGTATTAATAAAGATGTGTAAAAGTAATGCCCTATCCTATTCGTTACCAAACCCGACATGTATTAAAATGGGCCAGAGTAAGAATATACGTCATAAAACCTTTCATTCCGCCGCGACGGTTTCGAATTTTACTGACCAGCCGTTTCTTTAATAACAAAACAATATTGGAGTATTCAAAATCAAACTTTGAGATGGACTCCTAAATGACATATTTGAATCTATTAAATAGGTACTTGTGGAATTATGAATAAGTATTACATACTTCAAACACATGCTCACGGAAAAGAGAGAGAAATTATATAAACATAAAAAGGCTCTGATTGGCACACGTGACGCGTGCGCTATTAACCTTGTTCTTCAGTCATACTTTACTGACTCATAATAATACGTACCTCCCTACTTACTACTTATATTTTAATTATATACTGTAATCACTAATGTTTATACAAGAGTGCCACACTAAAGAGATTTACCTTATTATGAGTTCTAAGGAGGCTTCGCTTTTTAAACCTTCGACACATATATATTTATAAACATAAAGGTATGTATGTATGTTCTTAAAGGAATCCAAAACGACTGGAGCAACTTCAATGCTTTTTTTAGGTTTCTGTATTATTTTTAAAGACAACTCCTGCACTAGGAATGGTTCCCGTGTCGCTGGGAACTTTAAAAACAAATAAACAACGGACACAAAGAGCACCTAGAGTCGGAACACCTATATATGGATCACACAAATTATGTCCCGTGTGGGAATCGAACCCACTACCTTGGGTCAGCAGTCAGGATTACTAACCACTAGACCAACCGGCCAGTCGTAAGTTCTTAGATCGTCATCGGATCTTCAGATTAGCCTAGTGGTGGTGGACTTGTGGTGTTTGATGGCGCTCGAATCAACAAAAATCTAATGCTACTCGTGCTAAGCCAGGGAGTACATTACAAAAGTCCTGTGCGGGGATCGAACCCACAACACTCGGCGCGGCAGTGTAGTGGCTAGGCCGCCGTCCGTGCAGTCTATTTCCTTTGTTGAAATAATCAGCTGTTGATATGAAACGGCCCTGATGAATGTTCTGTCTGTTTTTCTTAAACGAAAAAATGGTATTTCTATTTCTAACCTTGTTTTAGTGCTATTATTGACTCAAATGAATCATTTTATGAACATATTATGTTAGCACACTTAAAAAGCAAAGAAATATATAAACATTCGTTTATACAAAGCACCAAATTATTATTGTTATAAACAATTAAAATTATAAAAAAAAACACGCTTACAACCCCTACATAACGTAGATACATAACGTTATAACATAACCCTCCTTCTCGTGCAGTGGGCATAAAAGGAACAGTCATTAATTGAACTAAAATAGACAAGGCCTCTTTAAAGTCAAATCAAGTAAATTGAAGGATTTATATAAATAAATCTAGTCATTCGCCTTCAGTGTTTTCTACATTTACTACAAGATTCACTGATATTTTTTTTAACGAAGGAAGGTAAAAGTTAAGTTCAAACACTAAAACCCGGTCACTGGAAAATTACGGTCAAAAAATAACTATTTAGAAAATATTTTCATCTGAAAATGTTATGTTCAAATTATTAAATTGACTAGTCTCGTATAGCCTTGTGGTTCTTGTGGAGCAGAATAGGGTATCCCCGTCACTTCCCGCGGGCACCCTACCGACTAATGGTACGGACTGCTACCATTAGACGGTTGCTTGAAGTATTACTCGAGTGGGACTAATTATAGTTCGCAAAATACGGTCATTTGTTTAAATACGTCACTGCCTACTTCTTTGAGGATATATGTAGGGTGAGTGTATGTATATATGTAGCTGTGTGTTATAGTCTATTAAATAAACAACTTACGATATGTTCTTCATTTAATATATATTTATACTGATTTTCGGAGGATAGCCGTGGTAGTATGGGCTTTGCCGTAATCGGGTAAAAGTGACGTATTTCACCTTCATGCCGAAGAACGACAAAGACCAACATCAAAGATGGTGTCAATCAAGGCTATTCAAATCAAAACATTAACTTTGTATGTATGTGTTAAGAAATCCTGAAACATCGTACCTACATGATTTAGTGGAATTTCCGTCTGCATATAGCTAATTGTAGTATGATCATGTTAAGTGAACGATATTACAGATTGACAAACACTTAAAATGGATTTGTTTGAAGAAATAAATCATATTTTAAGATAACACTTTTGTTCTTGGAAACACAGGAAGGTGTTACTTTTAGGAAGAAGCATCCATAATTTACAAAATTATATAATCTCGTTTTAAGATATTTTTGTTTTTATAAATATATACGTACATTTATATTCGCATTAATTCGTTCTATTCTTATAGAGGTTGAAGCTGCATAAAGAGTTTTCATAATTATTAATAGATGGCAAAGGAAATGTCATGCAGGATACATATCTATTTCCACATATTTGTAAATTAGGATATTGTTGTGAGACCGATGCCGCGCTTGCTCTAATAGAAATGTTTTTATTTGCGAATAATGACTAAACATTTGTAGACAGTATTTCAGAGACTAAAATGTTAAGTTCAAATTATTAAATTGACTAGTCTCGTATAGCCTTGTGGTTCTTGTGGAGCAGAATAGGGTATCCCCGTCACTTCCCGCGGGCACCCTACCGACTAATGGTACACAGTGGACCCACCTTGTCATCAACTCACTGGAGCCAACAGTGAAGTGATATACATGTCGGAGTAGGACCGACTAAATCCACACGGAGTTCCTCTGGGAAGGAAGCTTTCGGGAACCCATGCAGACCTTGGTCGCTTGGTTTTAACCTAGTTGAGACTAGAAACCTTAATCAATATATGAAGGAAAAATAAATCTAGACTGGAACTTTTTTTGTTGAATTTGTTCAAACAATTAAGGTGCGTTTGGAAGTCTACCCTTGGCCAATTGGTGCTATAACGCGATTTAAGTATCTTGATGACTGGTTTAACTATTAAAATTCGTTACCGCTTTCGATTACGGAAGTCTGATGATAGCCACTGCGTAGATAAAACGATACAGACGAATCTGGTTAAACTGGTACTGTTGAACAATTGATTATATATTCGTAAAAAATTAATACCAGTTAAATGTACTAAACCAAAATGTAGTATGTGAATTAGTTTTGCTATTCAAGATCATGCCGCGTTTGCTCTTTTTTTTTTTGCGTGTGGAAACCTCCACGGGTCTTCACCTCATCGGAGCTGACTATGAAATTGTATGTTGGACTCGAACCAACTAAAACCACACGGTGTTCCGTCATAAGGGAGTCTATCGCAAGGGACCTGGGTATACCCAAGAAGGGATGCTTCTAGGAACCCCTGCAGACCTTGGCCGCCTCTTTTTCAGGGCAGCCACCATAGAATGTGGGGGGCCTATGCCCCCTCCAGTTTGAGAAGCGTGCGTGAGCACGTCGCGCCACCGTCTCAGGTCTGCTATTGTTAGGGTGCGGGCAGCCCTATCCGTTAACCCCAGGCCAGCGTTCATTGAGACCGATGCCGCGCTTGCTCTAATAGAAATGTTCTTATTTGCGAATAATGACTAAACATTTGTAGACAGTATTTCAGAGACTAAAATGTTGTCACAAAAGTTTAAATTAAGCAAGGAAGATGATAAATCAATTTCTATGTAGCTAGCTAGCCTTTGTTAGCTCCAATGACATGAATATGAAGAGAACGGAAACTTTTTTGTGCTTTGTAATTACTCGAATCAAGTTTTTAATTACCAATTTAGTTAACTTGTCTATGGTTTTACCTGTTTCCGCAGTATAAAGATTTTCGGTTTAGTTCTTATTTTCCTTTTTTTTTACAGGACATTACCGCAAACAATGCGTTTCAAGTTTATTTACGGTCATTGCTTCGCTCCAAAGGGTCGTAGCATGATGTTTTATAGCATACATTATTAAAGAATAAGTAATCTATCCAAACCAAAAATATTAATATAATAATCATTTAAATCTGATTTATAGTGCCAGAGCACAGCGTGTTTTATTAAACCAGAAATTCTTTAGCTTTATTATATTTATAAGCATAGCGTAGCGCACAGCAGATTTCCGCGCAACCCTACTGAAGTTAGGTAATTACGTCCGTGTAGTCATCAAACACGAAAAAAATGCTTTGCTTAGGTGAGTGAGACCATTTTTTACAGCATATACGAACAGTCGTCTTTGAGGGCGATGAGGGGAGGGTTTTAACCTCCGGCACTCTCACGGAAAATACAAGTATTAAACAACCAGTTTTACTCCAGTCGAGCCGGCCTATTCGTGCCTAAGCATAGCTCTCCCATGGGTATATCTTTTAGGAGGAAAGCACCGTGATTTATTTATTTTATTTTATTTTATTTATTTTATTTATTAATTGTTTAGTTTCGGTACATATTGTTACGTTACTCTTAAATTTATTACGTTACACATGGCTTTTGCCGAGATTTTACAGAGAAAAACTTTCGTTAATTGTCTTCAATAATTTATTAATGTTAATGGATGTACTGAATTACATCTATAATAGATCTAGAATATTTTATATACGATAGCAAAACATTGTACGTGAATTAATTAGAATTAATCACGTACCTACTGCGATATATTAAGCGTGAACCGAAGCGGCAATTGTGTCGATAAAATGATGCCTTGTCAATGTAAAGTAACCTCGTAGTCTGTTTCACACTAATTATGTTTTACTCAAGAATCGTTTACAGATGTTCTAGGTACAAATGAAAGACAAATATCGTGTATGTTATATCGATTTATCTCAAATGAATGGCATATACCAACTTACATACATATAGATAAATTCTTATTCTATAGTTAATATAACACACAAAATTAATTGATAACATTCGTATAACATTTATATTTTGTAATTCTAATAACATATCTTAACACACTGCTAAATGAATCAAACAAGTGAAAATCATTTCTTTGTGTCGCGGACCGAATGGATTCTACGAGTATAATATAATGTTCATGGCAAAGTTAAGGTAAGTAGTAGTTAAGTATCGTTAATGAAAAACGAAGATTTGTTACATATAAGTGTCAAACATCTATTGAAGTGCGACTCTTTAATAAATCTAAGCGACACATTAAATAATTGTATACTTCTTTTAGGTGCAAGATAATTAAATTAATTATTTGTTGTCTGAAGTAAGAGTTATGTATATGTTTCAATCCTCATTGTTTAGAACTAGGATCATTTCAAAAAAGCTATTTCCTTCAGGTTAGATTTACATTACGTACATAAATATTTTTTTGAGAGGAACTAGAGGTCTGTGTAAGCTTATGTCTGAAGATTTACTAATACTGTTTTTATTATCGACACGTGCGGGATAAAGTAAGTGATATTAAGATGAAGGCCTAGATCATGACATCTTCGACATGATTGACTTTTGAAAAAGTAGATATTCGCCAGCCATCATAAAGAAGTGCAATTTAAAGGTTCTATCGTATAATGAAGTAATTTAAAAAAATATCCAATAACTAATAACCGTTTAGGAGTTTTTTCTTCCACCATTAGCTAAGTAACATTAGGCTTAATAGCTCTAGAAAATATGTATATGACAAAATTTTGTTGGAGTCCATAGTACTTGAATGTTTTCCTTGATTTTCCTCGGATCCCATGAGACATAAAAATAAATGACAGATACAGTCGCACATAGAACCTCTGCCTTTCTTGAAAGCGGTTTAAAACACGGTATAATCACGGTATAAAGTATATAATCCTTTGTAAAGGGGCTTTTGTAAAGATTATTGATTTTTAACCCATTTTTTAATTTTTTTGATTTAACCTAATGCGCATATTGTACAAGGCGGAATTAAAACCTTAGGCATTCTCTGCCAGTCAACCTTCGGGTGTTGCAGAAATAAAAGTGGTAGGTGCGAAGAATAAGGGAGAAAAGAAGGAACTATGCAGTATTTAAAAGTAGTATAAATATTATTTTAGACCACTGACTACAATGATGACGCAGTGGTTTAAGTGGTCACCTTGCGACTACGCTACCGCGCCTAGTGTTGTGGGTACAACCCCACACGGGACAACACTTTGTGTGTCCGTTATTTAAATGTTTGTTAAGTCCTCGAGATACAGAAATTAAGCATAGTGCTCGAGTTGTCTATAAAAAAAAATCTTATAACTTCATATTATTTAGGTTTACGTTTACAGTAATTTTACACAAATGGCCGGTCATGAAAGTACACACTCCCAATTTATAATTTGTGGTTGTAATTTAATTCAATATTATAAATTACCAATCGATCACTTATTACACCAAACCACACAGGCTTAAATTTTTATACCTGAATAGTTTTTTATGAATTCTGATTTACATAAATTAAACTTAGTTACCCTCATAATGATTTCTATATTATAATGTTTTACATCTTTCTAACAGCGATATAATCTTTTGTTATATAAATATCTCTTAAGAGTTTACGCTAATTCTCGCTAGCATAATACAATGTCAACCTTGAGATGTTATGTTGTAGTGCTTTGGATATTTACCATACAATTGTAATCTTAATTTTGAGATATGACAGTTATGAAGATTTAAAAAGTCTTTAGAACGCCCTGGGCAAGTCCTGATTACTTACAGTCAGAACATTTATTCCCTCTTAAGAAACAACAGGCCAAGTTTTGACCAGGTTGTCGGGCGACGACGACATATCATTCATGTCTCTAATATGTAAAAGGCCATATTTTACTAAATCATTTTCTACAGAGTTTTACTGCGTCACAGCAGAAGTCACTGTTCCCTTTCCGTTTCCGATTACATTTACGTGTAAATTCACTTTACACGTACCTACCAATGCAAAAACTATATCGGAATACTAAAACTACTTACTAACTACTACTTACTTATTTTTCTTTAACAATTTTTTTGTTAAACCCTACCTATAAGACAGGATATATTTATTATATATACCTGTATATAAATAAACTACATTCGATTCAGTGATACCAATATGGATAAAAACTTGTATCATATAAATTCATACATAATGAACGTAATTTAAATTATGATAAGAAAATTGCAAATAATGTCTGATGAGACGATGTCAGATAAACAACATAATGGGATAGCCTGTCAACCGAGCTTCTTATGGCGCACTCCTATTTTCTTACGTTAAAGCTATTTGCATTTTATGTCATTGCAAAAAAAAAATGGTTTAAAGTAACATGAACGGACAATTAATATTCCAGCCGTGTAGCCGTTGTCGCTCTCCACCTCTAAATAAGGCGAATTAGGGATTGTACTGGTTTCTATCAGACCGTATAACTATACATATATAGTGCCAGGTGGACGGTAATAGTAAATAATATAAATAAATAATATTTTTTTCTCTTAAATTACAAAAAACAGTTACATTACAATATTTCAAGTTACAAAGGGTACATATTTATAATTGTGAGAGGATTGGTGTCTGAAATAGGCGCCAGTCTGTACCACAGATCACCAGGTACCCACTCTGCGACCGAAATAAGTAGGACATAACGCTAGGAAAGAAAAAGAAATATACTATTTAAACTTTAAAATAAGAAAATCAAAGATATATAAAAGAACAAAATGCAGCAACTACGACGCTTGAGTGTGTGTGTAACCGTGACATTATTTGTGTGTTTGTTTCGGTAGTTTCATAGTTCAGTTCGGTTAACCATCTTGTAATTAACTAGCTGATATGAGCCGAGCTCCTTGGTAATAAAATAAATTAAGTAAAGAACTGGTATTAAATGGTTGTGTCTTACAAACTCCGTCGTTTAAAATAATGAAGTATTGGGTTAACTAATTGAGAATGCTGCCTAGTAACAGCATGTAAGACAAAGAGCTGGCGAACTGTCAGCACTACTGATTTTAAGTAATCATGTACTAGATAGAACAGAATAGAACTAAATTATGGTTGACAAAATGTAGGCGTTTTATATACCTCTGCGTACCTTCGGGAATATAGGTGTGAGTGATTGAAATGTCATGTAATTCATATTCAAATACGACGTAGGGTAAGAAGAATTACTCTGATGAAATTCCTTCTTGCTCCTTGCCCACAAGTTCAGCACGATCCAAACCAAAGTAAGCTAATGCTCTCGTTGCGTATTTACAAAAGTTTGCTAAAATTCCTTTTATTTTAAATTATAATATATTACCGTGAGAGAGCCATGCTTAGACACGAATGGGATGGTTCGAGCGGAATATTACCACGGCCTCACAGAAAACCGCTACACAAACAATGCTTGCCGGTACCCTCACTCGGCAATACAATTATTGCCGAGTGAGGGTACCGGAGGACCAACTCCCCTTTCCTCTTTCAGCTACCATACCACTCTCTCCTCTTCCCCTCTCTCACCCCTTGCATTACCCTAAAAGGTGGCCAACGCACTTATGACACTGAGTTGCAGGTGTCCATGGGCGGCGGTTGTCACTTACCATCAGGTGACCCATCTATTCCTCTGTAAACCTATACAACAAAAACGAAAAAACAAAATCCCGAACTTAGAGCTTTGGTGGTAAACCGTTGCTTATTTATAATATAACAATAAAGTTCTGTAACAATTACACAGCCTACTAACTACACAACAAACTAAGATTTCATTAATGTAAACACACAGAATCATACAGAGCAATATGAGTAGACATGTATCATGTCTTGCATACAAATATTTGCACTGAGTAAAAATCGAACCTGCCACCTCTATGAGCTTCAATGCTCTCAGAGTGCATTAACCTTTTTTTCGGTAAACAAATTTGGATTTCAAAATTCCATAAAGTGGTCTTGAAAATTTATTTTCGTGTTTTTTTCTCGCTAACTCTACTATTTGAAATTTAAATTTAACAAGGCACTAAACTATTTTCGTTCATAAGAGTATATCCTAGCTAAAGAAACTCGTTTGACTTTGACTTTGAACTACTTTCTATACAGCTTAGATTCAACGGCCCGACACCGATTATCTGATGGGTCGAACTATTTTAAGTTAACCTCCGATATTTTTAAAGGCATGAAAGCCTGGTATGCCAAGAGAATAGATCATCGGATTTACAGTCGATATTAATAATAATTAAATCATTAAGAAACAAACAATATCTATTGGACAGCAATCAATGTGTTTACTTCTAAACTCCGTAAGTGGAACGGTAATCTTTTACTTTGATTTCCATTTTAATTTCTTAAAAAATATTGTCGCAAAGGCGAGATCATTTCGTTTCGCTCTGAAAATTACTTACACCAACATGGAAAGAACTCAACAATTTCTTTCAAAAAAGCACGCTAGTTCGTGTTCTTTGTGTCGTTATTAATCCAAGTTTAAAAAGAAAATAATATCTTTACTCAGACACACAAAAACGTAGATAGGCTACGACACATACATATGCTGTTTTCTATTATTGAAATATTTAACGCTAATAGAAAACAACGATACCGTTTTGTAGTAAATCAATAAACAACTAATTTAAACTCGATCGCAAACGACAAACATGTCAATTTGTGACAAATGAATGAACAGAACTTGCTTAATGTATACAGTGTACAAAATAATAATATTTAAAAAGATACTACAAAGAAACTCAATACAATAAATAATAAAGAAATCAAACTCAATAGTTATACACGTTATTATTTTATATTAAATAACTGTCGGCTTATTTCTAATCATTTAGCCCTCTAAACTTCTCGTTACTTATTAAATTTAGAAAGACTTTAAATGTTAAGCGGTTATTTAAAAACATTTATAGGTGTTAGGTAATAAAATGTAGTGTAGCAGCTGATGATTGATGACCGTTTTAGCGATATCAACATGGCTGGTAAAATACCCTGGCATTAACTAATATGAAAATTATACTAATTATTTATCTATCTTTCGAGTCTCTAGATGTCTGAATATACACATTGCTAATTTAATATTACTGAATTAAAAATAATAGTTGCTGGAAAAAACTGAATAACTAGCGAGAGACAAGATTGTTGTATATTTGTGAATGACATACGCAAACAAAACATATGGACGGAGATAGGCTGATGATGATGATTCGCATATCCTAATCATAGAATAGTGTAATAGTCATAACCCAAGAGTTACTTGGATTTTAACATTGCAAGCAAGAAAAAAAATCTGATCTCGAACGTAGTAAGCATTAGTAAAAAATAAAAGCTTGAAAAAAAAAATACTCTTTTTATTTACTGTTAAATACCAGTATTATTCTTGATCCTCACACTAAAGTATTCTAAGTTGATAACAAATTATATACCACTCGTATAGATAGAGCACCTACATTTGTTTATATTTTATATCTACCAAATTTATAAATGTATCAATTATATACAAATACATATATTATATATATTATAAAAAGTATTTAATCCACGTTCTGGAACCCATTGTCAAGGCAATGCTTAAAGTAGTTCTATGAAGTTCTGTGTACCTACTATATCCATAATTTTTATTATTATAATTGGATAGGAATATAGAATCCTTTCGGGGTATGCAGAACAAAGGCCCGCCACTTGCTTCTATTCTTATAAACCTCACGAGATTCTTCTACCGTCACTTAACATTTCATGCAAGCCCGACGGTTTTAAGTACTTCTGGCCTGCCTTTCTTTAGAACATCACCAATTTAATCAGGGTATGTATTTATGAAGTCAAACCCAACCAACAATATTTTTTCGCTTTGTATACTTGTTTTTATAGACATTTTATAATGTTCTATTTAATTCAGTTTTTAATTTTATGTACCTGGTACTTTAATGTTAGAACTATTCACCAGTACTTACTAACCAAAGTACTATAAATTTCTTTGAACAAATACAGCGTATAAACTACGAGATAAAAAATAATTACACAATTTAAAATGAGAGATTTATGAAATAGTTAAAAAACGACAAAGGTAGACAATATTTTAAAATCTAAAGCTCCCAACGGTGGAGATGTTCACACGCAGGCTAGTTGCATCGCGGCGGCTGACAGCGCGCCTCCGAACAGCGCTATATAAACACGACCATTAACAAACCACCACCAATACATAGCCGACCGTCATAGCGACCGCTCACATTAAATAAATAAAGTTGGAGCTTTTTAAAAATATATACTTGTGCCAGTGATTACAAATTCCCAACGATTTCGTCACAGGATCTAATTCACAAGTGAGTATTAAAAAATAAGTACTTAACTCCAATATTTTTTCAAGTTCAATCTTATAGAGTGTAAAAGCATTTCTTGATGGCTCACAATTTAAAATGGCCCAAATTAGGAAATCCAATTTTGTAATACAATAAGTTTGTTTAATGATAGAATTTGAATCTTTAACTGTACTGTACCTTTGTCCTTTGTGGTTTATTATAATATATAAACAGCTATCCAGACAGCAAATAACGCCTATAACAATAACCGGTATACGCAACAAGTAAATTGAGCAAAGCAAACCCATTGTACCTAGAATAATAAATCGTGATCACAAAATATTGCAAAATTTATAAAACCTTGAAACCAAAAGTAAGACTAACCGATGAAAAAATATATTTTCTTATGTTATTAAGACTGAAGACGTATAGGTAGCATAAGTTGTTTTAAAAATATTTTGCGCAAATGTAGCCATGATTGAATACAGCACTAAAGTTCACAGTAATGTTTAGCGCCCTAGTTCAAGCAATCAGTTTAAATTGATCAACGTTGCATTCAATGTACTTATACCGTGGTTATAGACTCGGTAACCTGTTCGGACAATAAATAAAGCAAGTAGCGCAATTCATGCTAGGAAGACCAGGAATACGATCGGGACATAGATGCTGATGTCAATAGCCTATGATCGCTATTACAAATCGATTTTTTTTAACACTCTTATTTATTATAAACAAAAATACATTCTACTATTTCAACCTTAATTACAATGTTAAGGTTTTTTATCAAATACAATTAAATTATTACAAAAATAAAAAAAAAACGTTTTTTTTTATTTTTGTATAAACAACAATGTGGTTAAAGTGATGTGATTTAATTTAGGGCAGTAGACATATTTCTACGATCCTCAGTTAAAGTTTGCAAACATGTAGCGTCGCATCAGGCGAGACTAAAGCGTATAAAATGGATTTGGTTTGAAGTGCCTTTACGCCTAAAACATTTGCACATTTTGCGTTATTGAATAGCGTATGAAACACTGATTACTTAGTCATTTACACCTCAGTTTATTAATCTTTTTCTACAGGAATGCTTATTGCTGTTTATAGAGCAGGGAGTGAAAGAAGAAACTGAAGTAAAAGCTGTCCGAATTTTAATATCAATATCTACCAAATAAGATTATAAGTGCCCCTTGCATAACTTACAACAAATTAAATTTGTTCTTCCTTAAAAACCCAGATACAAAGTATTGTCACAAGCTTGAAAGGTTTTATCCACAAACACATACAAGCCTTGTAATGAAGCCAGAATGTGAACCAGAATTATGAATGTTGTTTAAAAGAGGAGGATATCAAATATGCAATATTTGAATAAAAATACATTTTATGCTATCGAACTGCTAAAACATTATTTAATACGGCAACAAGAATGTTCAGTAAATTTAGGTATTATGTATGTTGTACAATAAAACAATTGATAAAATAATTATGTACAAAGCAATTACTGCTTATAATAAAAATGTAAAAAAAAAACACAAGCCTCTTCAATTTACGGCAGTTTTAAAATCAAAGCCAAGTTCAAATCATGCATGAATTCGCAGAAACTATAAAACTAACCATAAACTTAATGAATGAGAAATTACAGCAACAAAATCAGTAATTTGCCACACTGGGGCGTGAGTAGGTAATGACCCCGGTGGCTGACTGGAGCGAAACAAAACTTCGATAAAAACATCGCACCAATAACATCTACCGCTCAAACTATTGGAACCGAAAAAAGAATCTATTTGTGTTATGATTCAATCCCGAGCGAGTGGAAACTAGCATACATACATATGTAAATTGCTAATATTTAAAATAATACGTAAATTGTTTTAATTTACACATTAAACCAAAAGAGTAGGTAAACGTTAAATGAGCAAACCTAAGTATGGGTCTGTTACCCCATTGTACTATCGACGACGGTACCCCATTTCTCAAACAAACTTTTTATGCATACTTAAACATAAAACACTTATTAGACTGTAAACCATTCAGAATAGTATTTTAGGAAGATAGCCATTAAACCTCAATTTTATTTACTCAAAAGAACTTGTGCTTAAATTTATAGAGAACAATCTCAAAATAAATTTGAACAATAGGCGATAAAACCGGGCACATGTTCGACATGGATAGGTAGCAAAACTAACACATCCGCGCTCCATAAATTTGCTTCGACGTCAGTTTGCATACATTCCCGATGGGCAACTAACAATATAATTTGCTCAGTCCATTTACGTAAGATTCATCGATCGTCGACTATATAATTTTGATTCTAAATGGAAATATCCGCTGTTATTCTTTGTTACCCTATGTATTAACGCTCTACGCCATACAATACGTACTATATTGAATTATACTAAAGTTCTAAGTGACCAGTAAGGTAGCCCAAGGTAACTAGTAACGTCTATTATCTAACATAATGACAAAGATTTCCATGCTAAACAAGCAAGGCTAATCTTGGTACTTGTACATAGGCGTAAAAACTGATACGGTCACGGTTCAAATGTCGAATTGTAATATTCACGGTGACAGAACCAACACAAACAATAGCGAGGATTATTTTTATGTAAAATAAACTTTAATAAATCGCAACAACAGTTAATCGTATAACATTTATTTGGCGTAAGCGTTTACATAATACGTGACATTAAATATTTAGTACACTTTATTTATGTAAGAAAAATGTCAAGTAATAAAGTATGTATGTTTCGTCACCGGTTTATTACTCGGGAGTATAGGTGCCGACTTTTGTTGACATTACGCACTTGCCCGGGCGGTTTGTGCCGTTATACAAACTCACTTCTTCCGCTGGCATTGACCTATGATGCTCTAACACTGCACTGTCCATACTGTATAATCAGTACCTGCTTTTCTGTGGCTTTACCTTTTCTTTAAAATTTCTATTTCAAACCTTGTAGTTGAGATAATTTCGAGGTCTGAACTATAAAATCGGTGGCCTCTCTCTGCTAGCAGATACGCAATTTTTTCTATTACTTAATTGATTTCGAAATATCACATTAGATGCAGCATTAAAACATTAAAATTACAGATGAGGTTGTAAAATAATAATAAAAAATCGGTCAAGAGCGGTAAGTCCGCTGAGGGTTCAAATGCCACTAATATTAGTAGCAGATACATAAAAGACATTTATTTACAATGTGATTTCATTCTTAGTGATACTAAATAGAAGTGCAATCAAACAACAGATCTGATATACGAAAACTAATAATTCACAGAAGTCTTTATATTTCAAAGGTTCTAAATTTATTGCGAGCAACGCGTATGTACATGTTTTTAACCGAGCATTCTATTAAACAGAAGCTATTTGATACGGATGAGTCGCATAGAGTTACTATATTAATGGAGAATTGTATACATTCAAATTATACTACATGTGATAGTCGTGAATCAAAGTGGCTTAAGACACTATCGAATTCACACATTGTGCCATTTACTTGATATTAATAAAGCGGGTGTTTGGGACATGTATTTATCGATTTTGAATCCATCAGTTTAAAACTGGTCACAGTTAAATTTATGTATGTGTTAATTATATAGTTTGCATACGTCTAAATGTTCCTTAAGGGTAAAAATTAAAACATTTCTTTTTTTGAAATAAAGATCTGTTTTACGATTTGCTATAAGCAATGACAATCTGATAAGTATAAGACATATGTATAATTTTCATTTTTTTTTTTTTAAAGTCTTGTATGTCTAGGAAGTGATATTACATATATTTGTGAATGAAATTCTCTGGAATTTTCAACGTTGGTCTGATATAGTACACAAGCTGCAAGATTGCTTCACTACATTTGAGCTAAATAATAATCCATCAAAAGCGATTGTCACACATCGGCATATTAGATTTATGCGAGTGAGATGCCATTGTCGACCGGATAGAATTTATATGTAAGTACTCCCAATATGACAATGAACCGTGGGTCGATACTTACACAACGCCTATAGCAATAGGGTTGGCTCTTTGTAGTTTGTCTAAACAAACTGAATTTCTACTTTGCGTTACCTGATATTATGCATTAGAAGTATAAACTACACGTAGGCAAACGTAATATTAACTTAAATAAAGACTTAGTTTGTGTTAATTAGAATAAGCGATATTAGTAGTAAGCTTACGTTACGTTTACTGATATAAAATATACTTTTCTTATGTATAAAATATTAGTAACATAACAAGAATTCTTCTCGAAGAATCGGGGCTGGTCATCTCCGTAATGATTATTGTTTATTAGAATTTATATTTAAGACTCATGTATTGCAGTGTCTTCGTATTTCATTATACACTTTTAAACTGTGACAAGAAAATTGCATAAAATAATTGAAAAAGAGTGTCCTTGGAGTTTCTTGCCTGTTCTCCATAGGATCTAAGTATTGGAACAGGCAACTAGCTTCACGACTGACTAAGTGTCTGACCGACTTATTCTCTCGACAATTCAAAAATACCTACGATTGGTTTAACTGAAATAAATGGTTTGATTTTTTATTGATTTTGAGAACAAACATATTAAAATACTTCGTAATGCTAGTACGGGTGGTAACCCTACAACCTATTCACGATATATTTCACAACGCATCACTGTCATCTATTTAGAAGTTATTTGCCGATTGTAGTTCAAATGTAGTAATAGAAAGTTGCCTATGAAGAGCAGATCTGTTCCAGATTACTAGATCAGGTCATTTTGTGTAGAGCCAGAATACGGATTTGAAAAAAAATCTAGGTCGAACAAGTCTGTTAAGTCAACTGTGTAGAATTAAAAAGAAAGATAAAGCCTGCTCACGGCACGGAATTTCTAATGTTTAAATAAATTAAGCTTACTTATTATATTTTCAACGATCTTCAAAGAGTTTGCGTATATGTACCTATATTTATTGTACAAGAGTAGTATTCGGTTGTCGTTGATTGTAAATAAAGGGCCCTAGGTCCTAGTCCTCTGCTGAAATTTAGCGATCATCGTTCTTAGTTTAAATTGAGAATGAACGCTTCATTCGTTTAAAAATCGAAAGTCCTGTCTATAAATATATTTTAATAAAATTCCGTGCCTATCGTCCTTTAGATAGGATATAATAAATATAGCAATGTTTAAATTCCTTAATATATCAACTGCATTATTTACTATTGCAAATTCAATAAACACGGTAAGCTGGTAAATGAAAATTAATATCAACGCATTTCCCAATAATCAGACATCTAAAGAATGTCGAACCTGTTCGAGGAATTTTGTAGTCATCACCGTGGCATTTATTATGCACTGGACACATCGAAACACAGAAAAGACCTACAATATTAACCTATACTTTAAACACGAATGTTACTCAATAGAGCGCCATGAAATATATCGAAGAACTTAAATATCAATGGGTTGGGCACAAGTAACAACATATAAAAAGAAAACAAGTATGTTGGTATGCTAGTAAGGTGGCATATCTATAGTATTCTTATCTCAACTAAGTTAAATGCTTGTTAGAAATAGCTTTACGTCGATGCTGTACTGGGTGGGGTTCGATCCACCACCCGCAATTAGAAGTTTGTCCCTTAACTAAGGCGAAACCGATTAAAGATTAAGTAGTTGGTTATTTTCCTTAATCAATTTCATTTTTACAAACTTGATATTAAACAGCTGATATAAGCCCGAACAAGTACGCGTACTTGTTGCTCGACGACCTTTTTTGCATGTGTCATTTATAGTACGCGTGCTTTAAAAACTCGCCAGCAAGTTCGACAGTCCCTCGGTGTTCAACATCATGGAACAATATAATTAAACATTCAAAGTTAGGAAAAGTTTGTTTACTAATATTTATATAAACATACTGCTTTGTGTATACTCAAAAAATAATTCAATAATGTACGGTAGTTGGTATCGTTGGGAGTACTGTCAGTGATGTATAAGATAATGTAATTACTTCAGAATACGTGTTGCACATCTCAATTCAAAACTATTGCAAAGATTCTATTGTGACACACTTATCAGCGAGCCGGTACGAGGTAACCTCATAAAATACAATATGTTATAAACATATTTAAGAATCTCTAAACCCTAAAAATGGGTTTTTAATCAACTTACTATACTAATAACTCTATTACGGTTATAATATCAATATCAAAGTGAAATAACTTAAGGCGATTACAGATGAAATGAGAAACAATTGTGGTTTTACTTTATATGTGCAGAGTTGCAATAGCCGCAGAATGATAGATCACTTGTGTCGTGAGGTAATCTGAAAGGCACCTTCTGGTAACAGGTCAAATATAAATAACTTATTCTATATTCAATTCACATCTCTATTAAATAAAACCAAAATAAAAATAAACCTAAACGACACATTAAAATAAAAATATCCAATTAAAGCCAAACTCCTATTAAAAAAAGTTGCTGGTTTCATTGAAAATCAAACTCTACTAAGAAGGATTTTCATTGCCATCATAAAAATTATGTATGGATTCTCATCCAAGCTGATGATTAACTTGCTTGATAAAGAAAACGGAGCTATTATGGTGTGTACCTGAGTAATTACGATGCACATTATAAAGTCCTTGTAACATTTCGATGAAACCTAACTACTTGTAGAAAATACTGATGCAACATATACCGTTGATTACTGTACTTTGTAATACGGCTTACTATATGATAGTCAAATAAATAAAATTTACTATAATTTTGAATGCATCGTTTACTTTTGAAATGCCTATGAACATATTCAAGAATATCAATTTAAAGTGCATTGACCTACACACTTCTATACATATATGGGACTTACAATGCCGTCGAATTTATTTAAGACGTTCAATTTCAATGTGAGATTCCTGTTTTCATTGAAAATAAAAACCTGAGGTCGATTTCTCTAGATATAATTAAAGAACCGATTCTATATTCCATTTAATATATTTCATACGGTGGAATGGTCGGAGATCGTTTAAATATGCACATTTCGTAAACATGTTCGATCAGGCATAACATTCGTGATTTGACATAATTTTGTAAGTGACCAGTTTCTAGTACAACATATACATTTATTAAAAGGGGCTTACAAAATCAATTTAAATACCTTACTGGAAAATTTAGAAATGTTATACAGCTTTTTATTAATAAATAATAATTATAAAGCAGTGAGCATATACATATATAACAATAAGTTGGATGCCACGTTAACCTCATGACGTGAAGTTCTTGTAATGTAAAGAGCAATAAGTTATAGTACCCCGTCATGTTGAGTACGATGTTTGAGTAGACATGCCTTCCAGGCGGCAGCAATTTTTTATATTAGCGCAATAAGCGAGCATGCCCTGGGCTTCAATTGAAAGATTGCCGCATCGTGTGGGAGTATGATAATCCTTGCCCTCAGCCCGCCGAGGATATCCTTCCAGAAAATAATTCAGCGGACAATCGCATAAATAAAGCATGTTAGAATTGTTGCCACTGATGAATAACTTGGTAGGGACACTATGCAACTATGCAAATTATATACTGATTTTCAATTAGTACATTCGAGTGAAGTAAAATTGTGTCGACTCTATCAAAGTTTAACAAATTAGAATGAAATTCGCATACATATACATATGTTGCTGGCAATAGGAATAGTTTTACACGAACCGAGGCTGATGGCTACTTTAACATAAAATATTAAAGCGACGATACATCTATGCATCAATAACATAAAATTACATACAAAGAGTTGGTGTCTGCATCTCGGGGTTGCAGAGCAATGGCCGCACTCGGTCATCGCTTTATTGATAAAACCAGTTTAACAAAGTACGGATGCACTTTTTTAACTTATGATTTTTTTATTCTTCTAAATAACAAGACGAATTGTTATTATCAAATATTTAATACGTAAGTTCAGCTTTATCATTGAAACAGTTTTAAAAAGTGCAGTCGTCCATCGTAAAAGAACAATATTACCAAATACATTCTCATAGAAAAGATTACCAATGAAGCCAATTGTCTCAATACATTTTTTTATTTTCAGTCACTAAACCATATAGGGCTACAGAGATAGATCGCGACCACCTAATAAATACTACAGGTATTTATAAATAAATAAATATTTGTAATAATTATTAGGTGGTCGCGACCAAATATGTAGCAAGAAAAACAAAATGACTTGTATTACGACTACATGGCCCGAGTATAAAATGAAGTAAGAATACCGTGTACGTAATAACCGGTAACCGAGAACTTATGGAAATGGTCCTCATTACGTATTGAACTTGACTCGCGCAATGAGGCTATAAGTTACATGTGAAATGTGCACCACCACAAAGAAAACTGTTTTTTCTTGCATACTTTAAGTATTAAAGAATAAAGAGATAAATGAGTTTCATTATTATTGTCTATTGTCGTGGGATTATTCTAATAGAACCCGGTATATTGAATTAAAGTGAGTCTTAAAATAGGTGTAAATAACACTGTACTAGTCATATAAGTATTTATTAAAATACAAGCTTCAGATTTATCCGACTGAGAGACCAATGCGATTGATAGTGAATCATTCACTTGATGCCATGTATTGCATTCTAGTAGGTCCATTCAATTCAATGAGTCAATTAAAATTCAGATAATGCGTTGTAGACGTCTAGTCGGATCATCCATATTTCTGATGCGCGTTTCACATCCTGCATATTTCATACGCACTAGGAAGTGTCTATCATTTGCACATAATAATCGTACCTATTATATTAAAATTACAATACTCTACACGTGTATTTATATATATTTATTATATATAAATTATTTTATTTTAAATCCAAACAGAAAATGAGAATATACTATCCACCTATTACAAAAACTACATACATAATTATACTGAAGCAGGATTGTCCAAACGATTTCCATATTTAATTATAGACTCCACCCCATTATGCCCATCGAAGGCAGTTATCTATTTGCAGTGCGGCGCCAGACCGCATTCCAACGGGAGCTGGACTATCGCCTTAATGCCCTATCTTCAGCTAGTACGGTCTAAAAATAGAAGTCACCGAGGTGCTCGAACTTTATAGTAATGGGAAAAAGATGAGGCTCTCATGCGTCCTTCATGTTAACTACAAATATCTCTGTAAAGGAAAACTATGTTCAATGCAATAATAATTTATTAGATACGTAAATTCAACACCCAATTCATAAATTGATATTAAAATATTATAATGTAACCATCAAATAAGAGATTTGAATAAGTCTTTGTTGTTAATCTTCTTTAGAAAGGTCTATCATAGTCCGTTAAACAGCTGACATCCTTTTCTTAAAGATCATATTTTGAAATAATTCGATTTTATTTGGATTTAGAAGCCCGTTACTACAGCTTCTGGTCCTTTAGATGATTTATTCTTAATTGGAAAATTGCTACGAACTCTAAAATCAACTGACGCGTAATATTAGCCTTAACGTCTTCACGACTTGCAGACGTGCATTTCAAACAATAGTTATTTAAGCCATTGCTATGTTAGATCTTTAATAATTTATATTTTCGTTGTTTCAGAATGAAGGTCTTATTATTATGCTTGGCCTTCGCGGCTGTTAGCCTGGCGATGCCAGTAGCTGAAGAAAAACCGGAAATCGCAGCCGTTGTGGAACCCAAAGCAGATGCACCAAAAGATGAACCAGTTGCTGTTGAAGAAAAAAAATCAGATGCACCTTCTGAAACTAAAGAGGTCGAATCAAAACCTGAAGTTAAAAGTGCAACTGTAGACACTGTAACCGACTCAAAAAAAATTGAAGCCGAACCGGCGAACCCTGAAAAGGAACCGGAAGTAGTAGTACCTAAAGCAGCTGAAGCTGTTGACAGTCCTCAACAATCAGCTGATAAAAAAAATGAAGAGGTTGTTGAATCTAAACCAGAAGAAAAATCTGCCGAACCTGAAGTAAAATCAGTTGAAGACTCAAAAGCTGAAGTTCCAGCAACGGTAACAGAAGTACTTAAGGATGCTTCTGCCAAATCAGCAACCTCCGAGGAATCAGCAAATGATGTTCAAGCTGCAAAAAATGACGCAGCCGTCGCTAACGAAGAGGACATAATCAAACCTAAACCTGAAAAGAAAATTGATTTGCCCGTCGAAGCACCCGCTGCTGAACCAGAATCCAAAAGCGTAGACTCATCAGCTTCAGTAGTAGAGCCAGCCAAAATAGAAGAAAAGAAAGCTGAAGAACCAAAACCTGAAATCAAATCTGAGACTGTTTCCGACAAATCTGAAAAATCTGTCGCTACTAAATCTGAAGAACAAGCTTCTGCGTCTGATGACAGTCTACGGGTAGTTCGTGAAACGGTTGATGACATGAAGGCTGAACAAGAATCTGTAACCAAGAATTCTGAAGAACCCAAATCAGACGATGTAGAAAAGAAAGAGGGATCAACCGTTGTAGCGAAATCAATTGTAGAGAGCAAACCTGTTGAAGAGAGCAAAGCTATTGAAGAGAAAAAGGCTGTAGAAGAAAGCAAACCCGTTGAGGAAAGCAAACCTGTTGAAGAAAGCAAAACCGCTGTTGAAAGCAAACCCGCTGAAGAAAGCAAACCTGCTGAGGAAAGCAAACCCACTGAAGGAAGCCAACCCGCTGTAGAAAAAAAAACCGTTGAAGAAAGTAAGCCCATTGAGGTCGTTAAAGCTGTTGAAGACAGCAAACCTATTGAGGAGAGCAAAGCTGTAGAAGACAGCAAACCCGTTGAGGATAGCAAAGCTGTTGAAGACAGCAAGACGGTTGAAGATAGTAAAAAGTCTGAAGCTGAGGAAAAGCCTAAGGACGTCTCCCCTGCAGCTGTACCAGAAACTAAGCCTGAAATTCCAAAAGAGGAAGAAGCTAAGGTTGTCCCGAAGGTAGCTGCTGAAGAACCAAAGCCTGCTGAGCCTGCTAAAGTAACTGAATCATCAGATAAAAAAGAGAAACCGCTGGCTGACCAACCTAAGGCAGAGAACAGTTCGGAAGAAAATTCTAGTGAGGATAAAAGCAAAGAATCTAATGAAGATAGCACGGAAGATAAAAGCTCTGGCAGTTCTTAAATAATTATTAGGGAGGCGGTGGCGGCGGACGTGTGTCGACGTCCCTCGACACGCGCCCTCCGCCGAGAGCGCGTTGGGCGCTCCGTGCCCCCGTATAGTGCTTGTGTGAGTGAGTGAGTGGCGACCGACACGCCCAGTGCGTGGTTATTCCCGACTATTCATTAGATCTAGAGACTATTTAAATAGCCGAACCGAAAAAATAAATACGTTGTAATTATATCCTTCGCAGTAAATTATCGAATTGCCGGTACTATAAGTAATAAAATATGTTTTTATAAAAATGTATTTTAATTAATTTAACCACTCCTTATTCTATAAAGTCCAATACCAGTAGTTTATACATTCATTCAACTCATAAATTTTACATTGCTTGTTACAGTCTTTATAATTTAAGGACTTCGTAATTTTAAACGTTATACATAATAACTTTAAGCATCAAATTTAGTTATATCTTAATAGCATTATTAACAGTATTACAGTACTAGCAGTTAAAGGTATAAAATATTCTTTAAATTGTATTCAAATGAAGAAAAGTCACAAAATTAATTATATCTTCACAACTGACGAAAAAAAAGCAATTCAAAACATTTGTTCATAAGAATAAGGTTTTATTTAAATAGCGAAGTGGTCAAACAAGGACTCTGACGTCAGTTTGATAGTATTCTTTTATCGATTTCGACGCAATGCCAAATCAACCTTCCCTCCCATTGCATTCATCATTTAAAGAAAAAACACATATTATAGGTGCTATAATAACCCTCATAAAACGCAAACTTCTAGAGAATGCATGCGCTTATCGGAATTTTGTTAGTATTATATATTATATACATTATGATATACATACATCATCATACATAGACACATCTTAATAAAATGTTTAATAATGTGCTTGATTATTTCACAACAACGTGCTATAATTTATTGTATCAACTAGAAACAACTTTTAAATTCTGAAAGAAAATAATTGATAAATTATTATAGTCGAGATATAACCCTATTTTTGAGTTCGTTCAAGTGCCGAAGCTATAAATCATATTAAAAATGAAATGAAATTGAAAATTGAATGCCTAATCCCTTTTTAAATCGGACTGCTCACAGCTCAACAACAGGAAAGGATATGGTGCCATGCGCACACGACACTCCATCCGGTGTCACGATTATTTACTAATTTATTTACAACCTGATCCTGACTGCTGAGCCAGAGGTCGTGGGTTTGATTCCCACCCGGGACAATTTGTGTGATCCAAATAGGTGTCTCGAGTCTGGGTGTTCGTTGTGTCCGTTGTTTGTATGACTGATTTGACTGATGCATCAACGCAGAGCCAAAACCACCGGGGCCTTTTACACGACTTTGAATGTTTAAAACTAAACTTCTTTTATTAAGTCAAGGAAAAATGGGTTAGTGTAATAGTAGATTATGAAAAGTAACGATAAAAAAAATAAACAGCGACAAGTGACATATTTAATTAAATTTATGTATATACCTGTAAATTAAATTAAATATTATTCATTAAGTTAAAGGTTGTACATAAAATAAGTTTACACAAATCAAGGTTATGCTAATAACTGCAGCCGTGGTATGTCTATCGATACTAAATATAGTTTTGACCAAACCAAGGTGTTAAACAAGGACAATGGATTGCTAATTTTAAGCGATTATGGCGGCCAACATATTCTATAGATGGTAATTCTAATTTAATCAAATTATGGCAGTTGAATGAAACAATTTCATGTACTACTTCCTTATCTCTTAAAGATTATAAATAAATCAGTATAGTAATCTTGTTAAGTAGGTACCTTCTTCTGTTATTGCTTATTAGGATATTATATATTACAGCAGAATCTCTGTAACACCTCTGAATAATAAATCATTTTGTCTTTCTGCCTACATCTATTTATATTAATGTAACCCTTTTACGATATTTGTGCATTTTCTAAAGCCTTTTTCAGTGTGGGTAAGTTTTATGTCCACTAATAATGAAGTATGAAATGTGTCACTTAATAAAGCCGCAGGCGCTAGAAACAGCTACAATTTTCATTTTTACGCGATATCAATTAGTTTATGTAATAAGATATTGAATAAGTTCTCACTGTTTCTTTTACAAAATAAAAGCTTTATTTAAATTATAAGGAACAAAATCATTTCATTCAAAGTATTGTCAATCACTAGAGACCACTTTCTCTCATCTTTCTGGCAGTATATGAATTCCGCGTCGGAAAAACGATATGTCTTTCGAGGCTATCCAAAAATCGATCCTTTTTTAGCTTCTTCATAAGAATGAAAGCGCTGATCTGCTAGGCCATGTCTCATCGAACTGAATACGTAAAAATCAGAAGGTGCTAAGTCACTTGAATACGGCGGGTGGGGTTGAACTTCCCATTGAAGCGTTTCTAGGTAGGTTTTCGCGGCCGTTTTTTTTTTTCAAGGCTCGCCTTAAACGCATCAATTGAAGTCGATAGCGATCCCCCGTGATAGTCTCATTCGGTTTAACCAGCTCATAATAAATTACACCCTGCTGATCCCACTAAATATAGAGAAGAAGCTTCGAATCGTGGATATTTGGTTTTGCAGACGATGTTGATGCATGGCCGGGCTTACCCCACTTATACTTTTTTTATAAGATGACTAACATTTGTGATTTTAGTTTTCATAGTTTTAGATATTAATTTCTGTGGTACACTTCACAAAAAAGACTATTGCACTTCTAGACTAAAGAATAATATTTCTGGAATTAAAACAATATTTTTTAAACAAATGCTAAACAAATAGTAATAAGTAATATAAATGAACTAGAATTACTACTATGTAATGCCAGGTGTTAGAAATTACGTAAATAATAGAGCATTTTAATGCTAAAAATGTTGACTACCACAGACTTATTTATACGCAGTGAGTGATACAGATAAAAAATACTATACGGTGAGTTGCCTGGTATTGAAAGTCTTTAGCATAGTAATTAATTCGTTATATAAGAGAAAAATAAGGTCCTTTTATATTTATAGTCTGTTATTTGTAACAATCATTTATAGCCATCAGAAATCTTAGCAATGGTATTTTAGGCTATCCTAACATTGAATAGCGGCAGCAATGTCTTACTCAAATTTTAGTACTGTCAGATTCAAATTTATTGCCGCCTTTGTAATAACTTAATTAAGTTCGATGTAACAACAGAATAGCGTATTCAAAATATATTAACCAAAAAAATATAATTTTAGAGAAATTTTAGTTTAGTGAGGAGTGCAGCAGAATCGTTATTACCATTTAGCAGTCTCAATCTTGTCTTCTCAATTAATTAATAATTTCCACAATCGTATGATAGAAACAAACATAAAAGTTTGCAAAACAATAAACACCACAGTAGATGTGGACGTCGCGTACAAACTTGTTTTGTTTTGATTTTTGAACGGTTTGCTCCCCGCGTCCCTCTGTCGTCGTCTTCGGCTTCGGTCGGACACTTAATTTAACTTTAATTTAACGAAGTTATTAGATATTATTATATCTCAGACAGTCAAGCTTGACAGCTCGTCAATTGCTACTTAGTAGCGGCTTTATTAAAATTTTAATAATAATAATGATCGAAGTTCAATTGGGACAAGTAGGAGAACACTACTATATACATATGTACATATAAATATATATAAATACCTCAGTAGTAAACATTCGGCACGCGACGACCCCGAGAGACCACCAATCTACAGCATGTCCGTAAGGCTCCCTGCCAAGTACTTCAGGAGCTGTTGACAATTTTTTTTTTATTAGTTAAACTATTATATTACTAACACGGTAAGTAGTGTACATCGAGATGATATTGGTAGGATTGTTATGAAACAATTAAAAAATATGTATCTTGTTAATTAAGTTTCCATTGATAATAAAAATTACAATTTATTATTTCAAGTGTTATTTAGTGTTTTTTATTCTGTTCGTGGTCAACATGAAAAACGGCACGCTGTGATTCTGTATCGGTAATTAAAGAGTTTCGGCCTGGTATGTCTATAAAAGTACATGTATTTTCTCAGGGTTCAAATTATTACCGTACCTGATTCTATCAAAAGCGGATCAATCGTCGTTCAGCCGTGAAAATGTAACAGACAGACATAGTTACTTTCACATTTATTAGTAGTATAGATAAGTTGCACGTTACCTTTATTAACAGTAAATAAATAAGTCACATAAAAATAAACTCGCGAAAGAAAATGCTGTAGTTTGGTGCCGTGTTGCAATCGCTACCAATAATTATATACGATTATAAGGGATTCAATGCAGTAAAAACAACACCCGTCATACCCCTTAGCCCCCCTATATCCAAATGAGGACTTTCCACCCCGTCAACAAAAAGTAATTAAAAACAACACACGAATATCATCTCAAGTAATAAGCATTCACACTTCTTGTGCTCTACGCTGCTATCACTCCTCCGTTCATACAAAAATAGATAATTATAATAATATTTTTAAAATTCATATTTACTTTTCTATAAATGGAAGATCTTGATGTCGTGAAGCACACGAAGTCCTCTTGCTTTTCACTTTTTTTGTTATAAAACAAATTTAAAATGATAAATAAGAAAAGTAAACCAAAGGTTCAATTATTTAAATTCGCCGAATAGAAGATAGTAAGACTATGAAGGCCCTATAATTAGAACATAATTGTAGGACCTTGGGTAGAAATTACTTTTTGATGTATTAAATATATAACTTGTATTGACTTGTTACACAAATCAATATTGTTCTGGCTACCTACAATATCGAAATATCAACATCAACAGTATTTCGATACATAGTTGAGTTGTTTACAATTCATATATTCGAGCATATACCCAAGAAAGCATGATTCTTATTTTAGATAATGTAGTTTAAATCTTTGTATTGATATTTAGATTATATTTTCCGCGGTATTTTTCCTGCGCGTGTTTTCTCGTACTTTGCAGGAAAGAAATGGACGTTTGGTTCATTTCTAATCCCTAATTTATGTCTGAGATATTTAGCAATAGTCGTAATGGTCTAACCCAGACATACACGACTGCGTTACCGTACCGTTAAGTTCTGAACGTCAGGAAGTTTTGCCTTATCTAAATATTACATCGAAGCAGGCAATTAGGGCAACTCGTATGCTAAACAGGCTACGGGCAGTAACAAAAGGTCGCTAGGACAATTAAGAAGAAATCTATAAATATTACCTATATAGCTTTAAAGCGTAGAATGGGGCCGGCTGTCTCGATTCAAAGATAATGAGGAAGGAAGTCATTCTGGTATATTGTAGGTCTATCTCTTTCTCATGGTATTGTGTATTCATTACTCGAGAAAGGAGGGTTACTTTTCTTTTACAGTAAAATATACCGTGTAATTTTCTGTTTGACTCTGAAATAACTATTTCGTTTGTGACATCTGGGAATGGTCCCTCCTATCGTGGTTTATTACACTTGCATTCAGAAGATAAAGTATGATTTGAAAACCTACTTTAAAACATACTTTGACATTCATTTTTTAAATTATAATTGATTTACTTTAATATAAATAACATTTAGAATTGCTCACATTGCCCTCGAATCGATGTTTTTAGTAAATTTCAAATTAATAATTTAGGGAAGGAAAAATATAAATAAAAAACAAAGAAAAATACTTCATCATTTATTCACTTATATATAAATTATATCACAAGACTAAGATTTTAGCTTAATTTTTTTTGAACTTATAAATCACAACATATATATTTCCTGTTTCATTTATTCATAAACTCTAATATGTAACAGCCGTCATTACACGCGAATCGTGAATTTATAGATCTAGTTATTTAGATAAGGCCATAGAGCAGGAGTGCAAAGATATAGTAGTACACGATGTGATAGACACACCACACTACACGAGGCACACCAAGTGACAACTCTTGCAACACACAAACCGGGCGTACTTCATTTCTCATTCGAAGGCATGGGGTAACATATGTGTATTCTTAAAAAACCACTAATCTTATTTAACTATTTTAAAATGTTTGCACACGTAACTTGGGTTTGTGGTGGGTATGATCATATTTTGATTTATCAATTAAAATCGCAATTTTGTAGTGTATATTGCTTCTGTTTTTGGTTACGGTTGTCGATTGTTGAAAATGTTTAGAGGCACTTGGAAACAGCTAGAGAATAAGTGTTAAAGTCTTAAATCCTAGTTTGCTACGAAATATTATTTTTTCCACATGTTAATGCCTTATTAGATTATTGTTCGTGCTCAGCTATTGTGCAACACTCGAGCAACACAAACGCGACAACGATTATTACAAATTCAGGTGCCATTCCTTAGTAGATATAATTATTTATAGCGTCAATCAATAACAAGACAGTCGAGCCTAACCTTAGATATTTACTTGTTATACAAAACTTTGCATACACACAATTCTGTTACAGACAACATTGTGTACATATGGCATGAGTGAATATTTTAATAGATTTTTTATAACAGCAACCCAAAATAATATTTAGATAACTTGTATTTGTGAATTGCAAGAACTGTGTAATACACAAAAAAATATTGTCGTTACCCCCAGCTTTCATGTAGTTAAACATTTTGAAAGTATTACAATTTTTAGGTACTTACTGACATGAAAAATACAAATGGATATAAACAATCTTCAATAAAGATGTATGTTCGCTATTTCGAAGATACACACCAATAACTTGTATCGAAACTGCACATATGCATGACATTGAACATTTATTACAACAATTCCGCAATTTATAATTTCACATAATACGGATTGAAATTACTCCGACATAGTGCGACATTATCCCGATATATAAAGCGTATACAAATATTATATATCATCCTTGTTTAGACGAATATAGAGTGAAAATTACTAAAACTTTATTTTATAAAAGTACATACACTCAATATACTAAAACGAAATGGCGAGTAGCGTCTTACGTAAATTAAATGTCATAAAAAGCTACTAAAAGAAATCGAAATAAATGATAGTTCAGCTTGTATTCTACAGCCCTCGTCTTTGGTGACGAAAATATTACTGATAAATATTTTCTAATAGGTACAAGTGTGATTAGATAGGCATAAAGGTTGTTATACACTAAAGCTAGAGTCACAAAATGAGGTAGGATAGTAAAATAGATTTGTATGGATGGACTCGGTTCAGTCCTACGGAAAATAAACAAACTTAAAAGTGCTTGACTCTGGCATTAAAGCAATGACACGTAGTCGTAGCTCAGAGTAAATAAATCCTAAGAGTTTGTTACGAAGTCATGGATCAAGTACACTTAGTTTCCTTTACGAGTTTTTCCAATGGGACTACAATAAATTAAGATCTCTTAAAACATGGCCTTAGAAGTTATTTAAAACAAAAGTTTAATGGAGTGATAAAATAACTATTACAATGTGATTATCTCAGCATCACTTAAAAATACACATGAGACATTTACCACACATCACTCCTACGTTAACTTTTTAACATATTTTTAGAAATCACTGGTTATCTAAAACAATACAAACCGATAACGCCCAGTACAAACGATATTCGAAATAACACAAGTGAAGTCTATCCAAGCTATTTACAATATTTATATTACACATGCATAAAAATTACTGTCGACGTAGAAGTACTTACAAACTAAATATTATAACTATAAGAATTCAATCATATCTAGATCCATTCACGTAATCAAAATTCAATATAAGTATTTAAATATTTCTGTATTATTAATCGCGACATAGCAAAGCGATTTATTAGTAAATAGTCAAATGACTGCACAGTAAGAGTAGTACACATAAAAGGACTCGAACTTCTATTATAGGCGTTAATTGATGATTTAATGCCACCAACACAAAACTCGTGTTTAAAACTATGTATCACTTACAATAAAGTTCTCTGTAACTATTAATCCTACTTCAACTAATGTGAGTGTTCGAGAACCTTATAATAGAAGAATCCAGGCTTGAAAAACGACGAAAATCAATGGACACATCAACCAGCCTTCTGAGTCATAGCTCTGCAATTACAACTAAATTTAAAACTAACATTACAACAGACAAAATGTTCCATTATACAAAATATTATTCGTCTAAATACTATTATTAGAAGCGTTGCTCGATCCTACAAAGGGATACAATATGAGCCTAACATAAACAGCTGATTTTAGTTACCCAAACCAAATAATTAAGTTAGTAATTTTAAGGGAAATTTAGGTGGTGACGAATAAACATCTAATACAAAACTAGTAATCAAGCGGCAATTTCAATTATACAAATTGATAAAAGCATTATTAACCACGATAATGTTGGTGCAACATACAAAGCGTAAGTACAATAAATGACACATATAGATTCAGATATTATGTATTGTCAACATGTTGAATACAATTCGAATTCTTCAAATAATCCAACCCTTAAAGTTAATATATACAACATGTCCTTTGTAAAAATAATCACACATTTCAACTTTTAAATATTTACTTGTAAATTATGTACCACAATAGGGACGCCTTCTAGATCAAAATAATTTTGTTTACTTCAATTCGGTATAAAAAACCGTTTGGTCGTAATTAACTCACAACGTAACACCTATAATACGCGTTTGGAAGCTACGCAATCCTTGGACACAGTGTAATTAATATGTATCATATGAACACAATATGCATCACAACGAGAGCGTGTCACGAATCAGCTTTCGCACCGTGTTCCCGACGGAGGTGGGGGGCGCACCCGACAGGTTGTAGTGGATCTTAAACAAGTAGGGCTGAATGTCCGAGTACGACGTATCAAAGATGAGATCGGCGTCAGAGCGACTCGGCATCTTCGGAACATACTCGTGCCGGTTTATGATCTCCGTGATAAACACTATCTTATCCTGCAGCATCTCCACCACGTTCTCGTGCTTGCTGTGCATGTCTTGCTCGTTGCGCGACTCGGTAAGCTCGCAGTATACCGTCCACACCTCCCATGGCACGCACTCCGGCTGGAAGGGCCAACGAGCGCGGCGTTTCTGGAAGAACTCGAGACTAATGGAGCCCCGTGGAGGGGCCGACGTGGAGTCCGCTCCTCGTAGGAGCTCGGAGAAGTCCGATATCTCTCGCTTCACGTTCCGGCCGAGAGCGTCCGACTCGCAGCACACATACGTGAAGTCGATGAAGTCACAGTCCACGTCCACGTAGCTGACGGTCCGTATGGAGTAGCTCTCCTCGTTGTTGTAGGTGAATTTGCCGCTGGAGCGGTGGAAGAGGACCGTGTGGAAGATGCAGGCGACTACCTCGTCGACCTGGCGACCCTCCATGGACAGTTCGAAGGCAATGGTGCGCGCGTTCATGTTGTCGGCGTCAGTGGGCCGACGCGCGAGCACTGGTCGCTACTATCGACATAATCACTCAAAGTTCGTTTGGTTACTGACGGCTCCACTGTGTCACGGGCGCAACGGATACGAAGCAAATGCACTGAGCCATTTTTAAATTATCAAACGAGTCAACTTCCACACTGAAATGGAGAATGACCGTTTTAGTTTTTGTTCAAATATATAAAACGTTAAATCGCTTCTATAATTGCATACTTAAATATTTAAAGTTTTAAACTTACCCATATATTTGAGAGTGCCACACAGAGTTGTAGTACGGGATCCAATAGAAAGCCACTTAGACAAGCCAAAGTCGATTAATCGTATATGGTAATCAGAATCCAGAAGTATATTTTCGGGTTTCAAGTCTCGGTATATAACGCCAGCGTTATGAAGGAAGTCTGAAAACAATATTTTGTAATATAACAAATTATAATATTTAGTGAGCCCACTCCTAAAACAAGTATTTAGCTTATCTGGGTAGGTTAACAAAAAAACTAGTCACCCATGGTACTCTTATTAGTTTTTATAAAAAAGATGTATAAATTATCTCAATAGGCTTTATGAAAACTGAAATAAACATTTCGTTTATATAATAAATATATTTTTCTCTATTTATAATATAGGGAGACAGGCGAACAGGCCGGCCACCTAATGGTAAGTGACAACCGCTTTCCCATGGATAGTGGATGATGAGGGATGGTGGATGCGGGGTGGGACATAGGAAGGGGGAGAGGAGGAGGTTGGTCTCAACATCACCGCAACGCGGTACTATGGTTCATTTAGTCTTATCTTTCTCAGTTTCTGTTAAATTAAATGTTACTATAACATTCAGAAATATGTATGTTCAAAAGTTGTAGTTGTATTATAATTATTGACCTGAACAACAACGCTCAAGTTGACAGAAGCGTCAACAGATAACGAAGTTCGTAATAAGATCGTTCGTAAGAAGACGAACTTCGTTATTCGTTTTACGAGTATAATATTTTTTATTCAGTAACTAGCCGTGCCTTGCAGTTTCACCCCTTTCACCAGTATTCATCATTACTTTCACTCACTTGTCACTTGATGGTAAGTGACTATGGAGACCCGCAAGTCAAAAGTACGCTCTTTTCTTGAAGGCCGTATCGGTTCGGAAATACGGCAGGCGACAATTTGTTCCACAAGCTCGTTGTGCGAGGCAAGAAGCTTCTGGAGAAGCACACAGTGGTGGAGTGACGAATGGATGGTAGGCTAATGTTCTTCAATACACTGACTATCTACTGGGTGACTACTTACTGATATCTCAAAATACCGTCTAGATATAAAATAAAAAATATATTATTATGCAGTCCATTTCCATTGCGGGCGGAAAGCCATACAATGACCTTTTGTTAGTTTTGTTACACCTGTACATGTACTTAAAAAGCGCGGGAGCAAAGGTTAACGATACAGATCTCTTTCCCCTCCTCTCTTTCCCATCTCCTTACCCCCCTCTCTGCATCCCCTATCCTTCGGGCGGGCAACGCTCTTACGAATCTTGACTTGCAGATGTCCATGGACGGTGGTTGTCATTAACCATCAGGTGACCCGTCTGTTCTCTATCCCTATATATTAAAAAGTATCTTAACGACAGGTATCGTTTTCTGTCGTCGTAAACATAATACAAGATCCTTTTTCCGCCTGCCAAATAAACTATATAATAAATCAACAATATGTGCGCTAATATTAGTGGCGTAACTCACCAATGGCTATAGCTATTTCAGCAACGAATATCTTAACAAGCTCTTCAGGCAACTTCCCGCACTTATCGAGTAGAGCTAACAGCTCGCCACCAGGAATGTATTCTGATACTGCAAAATAACAAGTTTCTTAAAACGTCACTTATTTGATAGAAATGTTGTTTGAGTCATAGTATTTGAAAATATTAACCCAGCATAATCATTGAGATATGATAACAATCAATCCGATGTCATTCAGAAGGGAGTGGCGAAACAGAATGTCAAGTATTATTTTTACCTTTTAACCGACTATAAAAACAAGAAGGTTCTGAATGACTGATTTTAATTGGAATTTTAACCGTCTTCAAAAAACAGGAAATTAACAATTCGACAGATTTTTTTAAGTGTATACTCAATATCTCGGCCAGTTATAACCCAATGTCAAAAAATCTCTCTTTTATTGAAAGAGTAGTTACTCAAAGTTGGTCCCATGTAAATTTGAATAAAAAATTCCACCTTGAAGGTGAAAAATATATTGCGGAGCACTGAAGTCAGTTGTATGCTTTTTTCTAAAGTTGACTATGTACAACTCTTTACTTTGTTCAAAAGACTAATTCCCGATAGAACTCAGAAAACAAGCACAAAAGCTGCAGCAAACAAGATTTTACACTTCCTATATAACACTTATGACAGATCATCTATCTATGCCACTCACAAGTTGTCAAATCTTAATCGAATTCCGGAGCCGTAATGGATAGTACTTGTACATTTGTTCAACTTTAATTCAGTAAGTACAAACTAACATTACACAACATAAAAAAGTACTTCTTTGATTAGCGGTCGTAGGGTTAAAGTCCTCATAAAACTAAAAGTGCTTCGTCATTTAAATATTTTTATCTTTAAAAAATCATATCACTTCAATGCGTCATTATTTTTTACTACGGGCTGCAGACTGTTTCTGCTTACCGCGAAGGGAGACCAACGTGAGTTTATGAATGTAATACAATTAAATTAATTCAAATGTAAATTTGACTAATAAAGTTAGCAGAAAACAAAACACGACCTAGTTGCAGAAAACTACCGCGAATGAAATGAATATAAATAAGGTAAACAGACTCAAAACAAACACAACCGATAAAAAATGATAGCTTTGTTATTGTTATTAAAATTATCTAGAACAATCACCTTTACTATTGGGTCGAGTGTTATCGGACGTTCTGTTAATCAGGTAAACACGCTTACTTCCTACCTTCAAAAGAACTATGCCCTTAATGACTCCATCTGATTAAGTATGTACAATTCATACTTTCTAAAAAAAACACCCACTCAATTTTATATTTAAGATGAATATTTTGTGTAACTTTTAAATTTCAGTGAGCATTCCTTTCTTTATAAAGAAAAAGACAACAACTTCTTTAACACTATTATGGGGATTGCTAATTTGGTGAAAGATCATAGGCACTAACGTTACTAATAAGTACTAAAGTTTCATCAAAAGTAACTATTAAGGGAAACATTACTGTAAGTTAACTTTAACCTTATCCGTATTATTATGTATCTATACAGAATAATACGTATCTACAATAACAGAGGGGTACTTATTTGTAGGTTACTTTGAAAACGTTGAAATGGTTAAATAAGTTATTCACAACACACGTCAACACTTTCTTCATAAAGTTCTTACTCAATAAAGTATACTGCTTCTCTCAGAAGAACAATTTTATTCCTCGTCCATCTCTTTATTTATAAAATACATTTTCTAGTACTCAGTCAGTTATTCAGTACTTGACAATTAATTCAGGACAGATAATAATTAGGCGACCTCTCCACCCGATTGCGCTAACGCACGGACGTGTTTGTGTTCTCTCCAAGTTTAAAAATCTTTATACAAGTACGTAGTTGTAGTTGTACCAATTTAGTGCCATCAATTTGTTTATGCCACTGTTTTTCAAGTGGAAAAATATACATAACTCATAAACAATAACACGTATAGGTTTAAAACAAACAATTAATAACGTTACAAATTCAAAAGTTCTTGAGTTGTTGCTGTGTCACTAAATGTGGCCGTAAATCATTGAATCGATCTTCAAATAACGGAACCGATCGCTGAGGACCCCTGCACGCCTCTATAGGTCGACATATTCGTCATACTGTCAAGTACTCCGTGGCGCTGCTGTATAGCGCTGTCCTGTTGGTCTCTGCACCAATTATTGTGAGTTCGAAACCCAGTGCCGCACATCATCTTTTTGTAAGGTTTTAAAATTCCAATCATAAAATATAGTAGTGGTAATAAGGATATCTAAATTGACATGAACACCGTCTAAGCATCATGTTCCTTCACGTATCTGAAATCTAACAATTACATATGTGCAGATGAATGACGAAGAGTTGCACTCTAATTAACGATCGAATGTAAACACTACAATTTAAACGACATTACCCAATGGATGATTCTGATTCACAAAAATCATTAGATCTATCTATTTGATTTTGATGACTTCAAAAGTGGTCAAGAATATGATACATAGAGGTTGAATAAACTGAACAATTTAGAAAACTACATGAGCGAAATAAGAAAGAATAACTTAATAATCAAAGAAACTATAATTGTAATTGAAAATTCCATGCCACTAGTAACGGATCAACTTAGTTCTCTCGAATTAAAGAAACAGGGATTGAAAAGGAACGTAGCGCTATGTTTTCCTTGTTAGTTATGTAGGAAGAGAATTGGTAATCATATGATTGATGACAATTAAAACTTGTGTGGAAATCCACAATGTACCTAAGCGCCCCACTAAAACAAAGCCTGTGAAGAAGAAAGCAGAAGCTAACATACAGCCGTCTGCCATTCGCGAAGTAATTCAAGTTCCTTCGAAAAAAGAAAATCCTCACTCAGCAATATCAGTCGAATTCTCTGATACTCAAGCCAAACACACCTTCCTGTCAGCTGTTAAACACTATAACAAACAAAATCCTAATAATAAAATCAACTCTACCCTCCTGGACTATGCTTATATAAGCGGCTGAACTACTAACTGCAAACTCCAAACATCTCTTTTACATAGGGCGTAGATGGGCTAAAGTCAATCAATACAAACTCTGCTAGACGAATAACGGTCACATCATGTGGAAAAAAAATCGGATAGTCACTAATCATTAAGAGCGAAGAACAACTAAAGCACTTAGCCGCTCCTAGTACTATATGACTAGTTTTTTACTACAATTTCTGTTAATTTCCATATTAGAATAACTTTCGTGAGTTACATTCATATTTATTTAAAAATACGGTTTTACTCACGTGTGTATTTCGGGGATGCCCGACTAATTTCGATCTTTTCTCAAAAGAGAAAGAGAGTGAGTGGGTTTTCGGTGGAACGGTGTGTCGAAATCGAACCGACTAAAACTTGAAATAGGAGGAATCCGGGAACAGCTTTGTTAAGACATCCGGACCCCTCCTAGCGCCTGCGGGTAACCTCATTAAGGTGGCGTCCAGACACACGTGGATGTCACCCCCTCACGGCTGGCCATATGGCGGATGGAGGGGAAAACCCGTCCCGACCACCCGCGGCAACACTCAGGGCGGCATGAAGCGCTGGTAAGCGCGCCAACGCAGCCCGGTGGCGCCGGCGGCGAATTGAGTCCGAGTGGAGATCGTCCTCCCGGGCCCGCTCCGCCGCCTCCTTCCGTGAGATGACCTCCTCACAGAAGACGTGAAATTCCTGTCACTACCGGCCATTGAGCGTATGATGGCCCGGGACTTCTCCAACACTGCCTCAGGTATGATCATTAAACTAAAGACGGAAGTTGCACTCATCTGTATTGCGCTTATCCTCTATTGAAAACATGGCACATCATACATCATACTTCCTACACTCAGTAACATAAAGTCAGTCGTACTACTAGGTAATATCAACGTCGACATCAAACCAACTTCTATAGTCTCTCCCACTTTTATCAGACTAACATGACTTGTCATGGATTTCTTCCTCCTCATACTCTACCAAC
Organism: Tyria jacobaeae; assembly: GCA_947561695.1. Taxonomy (NCBI): domain Eukaryota; kingdom Metazoa; phylum Arthropoda; class Insecta; order Lepidoptera; family Erebidae; genus Tyria; species Tyria jacobaeae. Next base: position 14,152,677 of record OX387219.1, on the reverse strand, counting down.
TAAATAGCATGTTTCTGCTTTGCATGGTAAAAATCCTATAAACAACCTCCCCTAATTTTTTTTTAAAGAAATGTCTACGAGGCGCTTGACAATGTCATGAAAATCTAAGGTTTTTGTTTTTTCTATAAGCAACCCTAATGATGCAATTGATGAATTAATATCTCTTTTCTAAATAGCTATACCAAATAGCAAAATTCCAGTCAAAATTATCTGTAACAAAAAGTTAACCAAACCATAGACTACCCCAGGCCTCTTCAGATGCATACTGCACCGTGCGTAATTCTACAAAAAAAAAATAGATACCAAATAACGCTACACTATCTATCCATCACCTACAAACATGCACGGTACAGAAATTTCTGAACAACACTTTTAAAAAGGGCTAAAATTAAGTATGATACCCAACAATTTAATAAAGTAGATAAAGATAATCCTAAAAAGTATTCCTATGGCTATATTTGGCGGTGTTAGTTGTAACCCTTCGACACAATTACTAGTTCAATCTTTCTCACCTTCTACTGCTTAACAACTTTTTCGTCAACCTGTGTAATACCCTCGCAGAGAACATCGCTAACACCGAAACTCAAGCAAGCATGGCTCCTGTCCTACGTTCTATATCAATAGTCTTATAGTATTAAAACAAACGGATTCTGAAGAAAATAATGATTTATTATAAATGATTAATGAATGAGAGCATTAAAGTTAATAATGCATCTGGTTGGGACGACAACCCCCCGCGTTTGTCAAATGATACGCTCACACACTAGCATTTGTTCTAAATCACATTTTTAATATTTGCTTCGAAGATGCTAAATTTTCTTCCTTACTAAAAAGGGCAATCATCCACCCATCTTCAAGGTCGGCGACGGAAGTCAACCAAATACCTACCGACCTAATGGTAAATTCAATGCTTTCTCAAAAATTTAAAATAAACGGGATATTAGTACATTACCTGGAACACTTTAATCTATTGACTATTGAGTCAATAGATTAACAACAACACAACAACAGTTTGGTTTTAGCAGAAACCAATGACGCTGTCAAGAATCATCTTGAGTACGTAGTAGTCTTAACGGAAGCAAGAAAGCGCTGATAATATATCTCGATCTAGCAAAGGCTTTCGACACAGTTCCTATTCACATACTATTGCTTACGCTTGAAAATATAGGAGTCAGAGGTTAGTCTCAAAAGCTACCTCATAGACCGTTTTCAATTAGTCACGATAGGCGGTCATAAAAGCGATGAACTTCCAATACATACGATTTTCAAGTAGTATTTTGGGTCCTACACTGTTCCTTATTTTGTTGAAGAACCTCTATGACCTACTAATTCCACATGTAAAAGTCGTCAGATGACACTGCTATCACCTTGCTCGCAAATTCATGGTCGGAACCCCAGAATACCACTCAACAAGGATTCAACCTGGCACTGCAGTTGCAACTCTCTCACAAACTAACCTTCTATTTTACAAAAATCAACTACCTATCTAACCCACTTACCAGACACCACTATCAATGATAGGTCAGTACTGCTCACTACAGACAGTTTATTGCAGTTGTCTAGCTATAACTCCAATTGACCATATAAAACACCTCGGTATTTTATCGATTTAAACCTCAATGATAAATACCGTATCACCTGCATTTCTAGTCGCATCAAGAAATTAATGTTCATTCACGACTGGCACATTTCTACATTGTCTACACTTTTGTACACACAAGAATTGGCAAAATTTTACTTGTTACTGTTAACTTTTATTTTGTTATTTTTATGTACCCTATTCTATTGGTTGTTGTATACTACGCTTGTTATAAGAACAAACGATGCGCTGCAAGCATAATTGTATGTCTTACCTCTAAATCGGGACAGACACTGTTCATCTTAAACAAAGGTTGCTCTATACCCTATTTAAGACAGTATTAGCATTATGCTGAATATATTATCTCACTTAGACCCTAAGAAAAACTGTTATAACAGTATAAAAGACTTCAACCCTTTGTAATATACGTAAATAAATAAATCAATTGAGTCCAAATACACACGTTAGTAGGTCGACGTATCTTATAATACACTCCTGGCGTTAATTTAATCAAGTTGCTGAGTTCAAACTAAATTGGATATGAGATTGTACTCCCAAGGCAGTTAAACAAAAAATCCGTGACACCCCTACGTGATTCGCCACTATATTTAGAGTATAAGATAATGCATCATCCAACAAACAAGTGACAATCACAAGTCTAGCGTGTGTGACTTCTTGCGCTCTTTTGTGCTATAATGTCTATTGCAGATGTAAATTACTTTCTAGGTCCGAGAGGGAACTCACGTCTTCGATTTCTATATTTATTTCCTTTGTTATATCTAAATAAAATGAAAGCTGATATTGACCTGAGTGAACGACATTTTTGATGTTGTTTAAAATTCTAAACAGTAAAATAGTATTTTTTTTAATACTTACCAATATAAAGTCTTTTCTTAGTCTGCCAGCGGGCCACAGCACCCGCGATGAAGGAATGATGACCGCACGCTGCTTGGATGCGAGCTTCTTCTTTCACCTGACGCACTGCGCTGTCTTTCACTATCTGAAATTTGCGTATACTACATATTTTATTTGTTATATGATTACTGTTGCTTTACTGTATATGAATAAATGTGCCTTTGTATTGTTTGTCGAATGTTTAGTACGAGTTTCAGTTGATAGACATTTCTGTGCTGTCTGTGTTTATATTTATTTAGCTTATGCCTTGGTGCTTGCATTACCCACTGTAGTAACCTTTAGTAGCATTGCATGTAGCTATTTTTAGGTATTTATTTTAATGTTCATGAAAGAAGATATGTAAGATAGTCAATTTTTAAAGCATTTTACCTTTTCCCGGTTTTATGAAATGGAATTCTTTCTTCAAATTTCTTCATTATTTTACAACGAAAGATCTCATGAAACCGATTAATATAATGTTTTAATTTCCTTCTCTACCGTTAGAATGTAAGCTTTCAGTGGGTAATAGCAAGATTATTGTACAAATATCTGCTAAAATTAATATTTATCTTATAGATTCAGGGTAATTAATATATTTACCCTATTAAAACACTCAATTACCCACTATCATTTATACATAATCAAGTCAATATTTTCACATAAGCAAACAAGTCAATGTTTCACATGACTGCGGGCACGCATGTAGATAGTTCAAGTGCCTATTACTCATCGTGAAGTAATCATCTTTTTATAAGAACATTACTTTTGAATATCATCTTCTCAGAGAGACATAATTACAAAGAAAATGTTTTTTTGACGTGTGTAGGTAAATGCTTAAGCGTCACGTGTCAAGAAGTATCTATAAAAACAATGTGAACAGTTGCTAGGCCGATTCCAGAGATCATAATATAATATATCCAATGATATATCAAACATATGCCCGCTACGAGTAGGCAGAAGTGCATAAAACATCCATATTTTGACAATAAGAATTTGGTCCCACTAAAGTAATGGAAAAGGGAAAGCCTATTGCCGACAACTTGGCACTTTAGAAATGAAAGAAATGAAAATTTTAAGTATACGAGTATAGAAAGGTATTTTCTTAAAAGTATTTATTTAATAGTCTTACTAGGTATACAAGCAAATTGAATGGCGTATATAAGATACATACATATATGATATGACATATACGAGCATATGAGAGTATTTTGTTAGCTCTGATGAAAAGTCGACGTACAAATGGGAAAAACTATTACCCAAATACCGAATACATGCATGCACAAAAAATCTAAGTACGTCATAAACGATTTCCATATATGTACATACGTAGAGTTAACACATAAACATCACCGCGCCGTCATGCACGTTCGCAGTTTTACAGTGCAATATCATAAATGTGAAAGAATTAGAGCATAATAAATGAACAACGAAATATAAAATGATAAGACGCATTTCAATACTTACTTAGTCTGAAAGCTTATCGTTCCGTGAAACTCATTTAGGGGTAATAAGTTTCATGTAGGTCATTCGATAACGATTTCTGATAAAAGCGCATATATATCGCCTCCCTTCTTTCGATTGACTTGGACTTAAATGAAACATGTTGAGCCATCACAAGACTAAACAATGTACCTTGTTTATCAATCTTCTGTTATCTATTGCAGGCGATACTTAAGCATAAAATTTTCGAAAATGGGATCTTAATGCCACTAATATGTATGTCACCCGAAATGTTTCAGAGGTATTTTCAAGAACACTTTCTACAAAATCTTGTGCTTTACAGTTTATTTTGAGAAATATTGACAAGTGCAGAACAATATGAGTCTAATGGTCCTATGGTCTTGTTGAAGTCGGTCTAAAACTACAGTTGGTGGTTGGTCGCAGCAATAGTCTTAGATTAGGTGTTTTTTGGTTACTTAAAAACACTAGTAAGGTTCAGATTGTTACTTTCATAGATTTTACATCTGTACTTACTACTCAATATTGAACTTGTATTGGGAATATTGGGATACTGAAGTATATATAAAGAATTTGTTGTTGTATATATAAAGAGTTAGATATCACTGTCACCTCGAGAAAGCTCACTTATATTGTTATGTTCACTTATATGTATATGCTTGGTTGTGCTAATAGCATTCCCAGTTTGTGTTGTTCGTGAGCATTCATTATTATTAAAAACCAACCAATTTAGTTAATAGGAGCTTGATTAAATTATGCTAGTCCAGCAATTTCAAAGACAATAAATATTACCATCATGGTAAAGCCATGCTTAGGCACATATGGGCCGGCTCGTAGCCACATACCATGGCCTCACAGAAAACCGTAACCGTTGTAAAGGGACGCTTATACCTATTGCAAAAAAAAAATAATTGCAATAGGGTTCCTCTAAGTTTATCTTTTATTTTTGGACATAAATAAAAGTCACAAGGTGCCAGCCAGGTCGAGACTGTAGATAGGATGACTCACTAACTCCAAATCTTCGATAGACAAATATTCGATAGTGCGTCTGGCGGAGTGAGCTGGAAAGTTGTCGTGGTGGAGGAGGATCCTGCTTCTTAGGCGCTGCTTTCTAACATTTTCCAAGACAACTGGTAAACAATGACTGACATACCAATCTGCTGTAAGAGTCCTTTTATCTTCTAGAATGATTGTTGCGATATGACCCATTCATCCAAAGAACGAGGCAATCATTTATTAATTCCCTTGACACCCTTCTTGACCTATCAAATCTTCGTATGGAAACATCCCTTGCGCAGATTGCCTGTTGGTTTCGGGTTCTTAACACTATATCCAGCTTTCAATTTTTTTAAGAAATGAGCAGCACCAATTCAAGACATGGCGTTTTTGATCTTCCGTCAAATTATGAGGTATCCAAAATTTTTGACACCAAAATGTTCATAAAACTTTATACTTGTTTTTTTTATGGTATAGGTGAACAAACGAAAAAACGGATCACCTTTTGGTGACTTACACTCGCACCTCAAGAGTCACAAGGGGGAGGAGAGCAAAGGGGGGATAAGAAACGGACTAGGGAAAATAAGGGATGGGATAAGAAAGGGAGAAGGGAAAATAAGGGAGGGGAAGTGAAAGGGGATGAGCCTCGGGTAACCTCACTCACTCGATCACACAATGCAAGCATTGTTTAGCAGCTATTTTTCTGTGAGACCATAGAAATACTCCGGTCGAGCTATCAGCTTCTACTGTTAGCCGCACAGCACTCACGTTTTCTTCAGTAGTCGCCGTAAAAGGCCGTCCTCGAGAATCATCGGTGAATTCGCTTCGACTACATGTAACATTATTGTTGAGTAAGACCGTAACGAAAGTAGTAATCAATCATTGAGTAAAAATATTCTATAATCAAATCCATTTCGATGCACGACAGACACTTTTTGAATTACCGCCAATTTGTAAGAACAAATGACATGTGAATTTATTACACATCTACGGATTCTCAAAGAGTTCCTTATTCGGAATATAAAAAATTTTTTCATCGGCTGCTTTTCTCACTGGCCCATTCTTAACTCTTTCACCGCATTGTGTTTAGTAGCGGGCGGGACCCAAGTGCATACGAGGCATGCCTTTTAAGATCTGTCGTTTCCATATTTCCCACCAAAAAAATATTCGAATGTGTTGAAATTTTGAATCTCAAAGCAGTTGAAAGTATTAGGATTAATACTATTGTTGAGTCACAGCGTCGATTGGAATCTGCCTGGTTACGTACGAAAATGAATCTTTCTTAGAAAAATGTTCGTGCAATAATTTTCTACAACTTTAGAAGAGGCCTGACACGGCTTCAGTGTTGAAGAGCATTTTGATCTGTATTCAGTGATGAAGCCCCATGTCTGCGGACTGTAGAACGCTGGTATTTAGAATTCCAGCGTGGACATACTAGTGTTAGTGACAAATCTCGCGAAGGAGGCCCAAAATCCGCCTTCACTGAAGATAACATCATTGCTGCGAGACAACTAATTCTCGAAGATCGTCATGTGACGTATCAAGCGGATAGAGCTTCTATTAGGCATCTCAGGGACAACCATTCAGAAGATCTTTCATGAAGCGCTTGGTGTGAGAAAGCTAGTTTGCCGTTGGATACCGCATCTGCTTTCCGACGATCACAAGGGGGCCCGCGTCAGATGGTGTAAGAAAACTCTGTAAAGGTTCATTTTTATTGTGTTTTGTTGTTGTTGTGTTTTTTTTTTTTTTTTTTTGTCTTCAAAACGACAAAACTTAAAAGGCATGCCTCGTATTATAAACTTCTTTCGGTCTTTTTAATGCATTACTTTTAACTTGTCTTTTGGGTTTTGGTTTCTTTTTAATTATTTATTTTATGGATTTAAATTTTTGATGTAGTACAAGGAGTAATTAGAAAATCGAATATGGGTGTCAAATAGTTTGCTAACTTACTTCCTACACTTATATAATAACGATAAAAATATTAAAGAAACCTACTTCCTGATGGTACATTTTTAATTGTTTGAGCAATTGAGTGATTTAAAATATTTTGAGGAATATTGCCTTTCACTATAGATCAAACAAACCACCTCTCCGGTTTCTTGTCATTTCCGGAACATTTTTGTTTTGGTTGAACAAAGTTCTTAAATTAGTGACAAAACGGTCACATAACACATCGACATGTTAAATGTATGTATGTTGCACACTTAGATAGGTATTAGTCTGTTTTGTTACCACACGACACTTGAATTGAAACTTTTTGGTTTCGATACCAAACAGGTAGTCATATAAAAACGTCCCTTTGGGCTCGAAATGGACCGCGCTCCCTTGTTTTGTTCCAATACTGCCAGTCAATATAACAGCCCCCACATTTTTTTTATTGATCCTCGCCGCTTGTGACTGTCCCAAATATATTGATGAATAAATACACTACATGAATAGTCAATTGCTTCGCCTGCCAAACTTTGTTTTATGTAAGTACTGATATATGCCTATTTTTAAATACCTCTGAATTAATAGTATCTTGTGATAAGCCTAAATGTAGCACACGGTTTTTACAATCAATGTGAATGGTTTTATCAAGTGTCTATAATTCACTGACTTACAACACCGAATGCGCGATGGAAAGGTCAATAATTCAAACAATCCTGTTGGGCGATTGCGGTTAACCTAATTCTTACGAGCTTAGTTAGCTTAACCTCTTTACGCAAATGGGTCAAGGATTCTGTAATTGATTTCGTTTGTATGTAGACTACACTAGATTACAGAGATTTTAGCACGACAAGTTGAGTTTGGAATTGTTTAAGTCAACCCAGTAAAGAAAGTTGTTTGAACACAAACAGATTTACAAAAGACTCGATGCTTCATATTTACACAAATATGCGTGAGAAACGAACGAGCCGAAGCCCGAATGTATCACTTGTATGTATCTACATCTCATGTAAGTACACTATAATACTCCTATACACTTGATTTATTAGGTATATTACTACTATAGAAGAGTTACATTACTACTATAGAAAAGTTACATACACTACCGTCCAAAAGTTTGGAAGCACACCTGATTTCAAACAAAACAAAAGATTGCCGACTCCCTGCGGTAAATAATAGCAATAAAATAAAGTTTTATGACCTTTTGTGATTTTTTAACACAAAACAAAAGGATTACTAGTGCATATTCCTTGAGTTTTAACAAATTCCTGGATTTTGACGAAACACGTGTTTTATTACTTCATCCGCCGGGGACTTTCTTTCATGCATTGATGCGGTTTTATTGAAAATATTTTGTAGTTTTATCTTTTTTGGACCTTATTTAGTCACACTTGAGCATTAGAACGCGAAGGTTGTGATATTAACATCGTCTGTATTCAAAAGATTTCGACTACTTCCTTGACCGTCTTTTTTATTGAAAATGGCAAAACGCAAGCAAATCACACTTGAACAGCGAAGCGCTATTTGTACTCTGCGTGAGGAAGGCTACAGTGAACGCCAAATCGCAAAAAAACTCGGAATTTCTTGTAAAGGTGTCCACTACACCCTCGCTAGAAAAAAAGAAACTGGCAAAAATGAAGATAGAAAAAGGTCTGGTAGGCCCAAATCCACTACAAGTCAAGAGGATAACTTCATCAGAGTTCTTTCTAAACGGAATCGTCGCTTAACTGCACCACAAATTACCGCATCTCTGAATGAAACGCGAGGAACACCCGTGTCAATAACAACAGTTAAAAGACGACTACTGTCTGCGGGGCTAAGAGGTTGTGTTGCAGTTAAAAAACCAAAACTAACAATTCGGCATAAGAAAAACAGACTAGAATGGGCAAAGGAACATAAAAACTGGACAATAAACCAATGGAAAAAAGTTCTTTGGAGTGACGAATCGAAGTTTCAGATTTTCGGGTCCAATAGACGTGTTTTTGTGCGCCGATCTAAAGGAGAGAGAGCTTCAGAAGCTTGTACAGTGCCTACTATCAAACATGGTGGTGGTAATGTCATGGTTTGGGGGTGTTTCGGCAACAATAAACTCGGAAGTCTTGTGAGGATAACCGAAAAACTAAACAAGGAACGCTATTTGAAAATTCTTAAGGATTTCGCCATACCCAGTGGACTGAATCTTATTGGTCCTGGGTTCGTTTTTCAGCAAGATAACGACCCGAAACATTCGTCCAAACTGTGCCAGAACTTTTTAAGGAAGAAAAAAGATGTGAAAATCATGCAGTGGCCGTCTCAATCACCTGACCTTTCTCCCATTGAACTTGTTTGGGATGAACTAGATAGAAGGGTGAAAAATCAATCTCCTACGAGCTCAGAACATTTGTGGCAACTATTACAGAGCGAATGGAAGAAGTTAGATGAACAGTATTTTATGAAATTAATTAGTAGGATGCCTAGAATATGCGAGAAGGTAATTAAAGAGAGGGGTGGACACTTCGATGAAGCTAAAATTTAATTTAATTTTTATATTACTTATTTAATTTCATTGTTGTAGAAGTGTGTTTTGTCTATTTTTTTAATTCTGTATCAATAAAAAAAATTTAAGATGGCTTACTTTTATTTTATTTGATTTTATCTTGTTGCTTCCAAACTTTTGGACGGTAGTGTATACTCTTTTTAACCGAATGCGTGCGGAGGTTTGTTTTTCTTGTGTATTTATGTACATACGTATGATGTCTTTTTTGCCGCTCTAGACGGCTTTACATTCATTTGAACCGTCTTAATAGGAGTGAGATAAGGTATAATATTTTTGAGATAACGTCAGAAGAAAAAAAGAGAAAGTCAATAATGGAGTTGGGTTATCTTTTTTAACAAACTTATTTGTCTTCTCTATCCTTTATATTTTCCGAATAGATTAAGATGTAATACGATGGTCACACTGAAAGTTTTTAAAAAAGCAGTAAATGAAAAATCGTTTAAATTTAGAATTAAAAAATCTACGATAACCTGTAGATGTGTAATGAAGTCATATATCACTTGTTTTAACAAAATGGCCAGAATTAAAAAAAAGTGTCTGTCATGCATCGAAATTGCATTTGACTAGGGAAAATTTTCGTTTAATGATTTAGGTCAATCATTGTTTACCAGGTGTGTTGGAAAATGTTAGATAGCAGCGCCTAAGAAGCAGGATCCTCCTCCACCACGACAACGCTCCGGCTCACTCCGCCAGACGGACTAACGAATACTTGTGTATAAGGTGTGGAGTTATTGAGTCATCCTCCTTACAGTCCTGACCTTGTGAATTTTATATTTCCAAAAATAAAATATAAACTTAGAAGAATTCGTTTAATGAACCCTGAAGATGCTGAGGCTGCGTTTTAAAACGGCGTGGAAGCGATCCCTAAAGAAGAGTAGGCTCACAGCTTCAGTTAATGGTTCTATCGCATTCGACGGTACTTAGTAAGGAACCGGAACTACTTCGAAAAGCAATAAAATATTAACGGGCGTCTATATCATTCCATTGTTTATTTTCTAAAAAAATTCAGTGTGACCCATATAGGCAAGATTACGATAACTTTGTATAGTGAAACTGAACCATATTTTTATACTTTATTTTCACGTTATTTTGTAGTATTTATATGTAATACAAATATATTTTCAAAACTATCTCCGTCCAGAGTAGGCAGAAACGTTGAATCTCCCTTTGTCTATGGGGGCCTACCTGCACGACAGATACGATCCCTAAACGACTCGCCCACTCACAATCACAATACAAGGATACCGAGGGATGGCCCAAAAATTTTGCACGGTTTAAAAAAAAAAATACTAATGGTTAGCAGATGTGAAAAAAAAGGATCATAGTTCAGAGGTTTTTACCAGTTTTAGTTTTTGCTATGAGAAAGTTGATTGTAGAGCACACTATTCCCGTCACTCACTCTTTTGTTTAATTATTCTGCGTAGGTTTTCTTTAACGAATTCCTTATAACTTTCACATTTTATAATCTCTTGAGTGACCGCGTTTTTATTTTTCACCACTAAAAGGACGTCCGAATTGTTTCTAACAACAATTAAACTAAACTTTATCAACAGACCGTCGTAGATTTTCCTCATAATGTGACTGACGGCGACCACAATATAATTAATAACATAATATTTCGCGGCTCTCGATAACTAGGTTGAGTGATGAATCAAAAGGACAATTTAGATAAAGGTCTGAGTTATGTCTAGTGGCGGCTATAATAATCTTATGTCGTATGACAAGTGAAGAGCGGTTTGAAAACTAGTCTACTAGAAGATACTCCATAGTGATTGTTGACTTTTTAAAAAAATTAAAAAAACCAGTAGAACAGAAGCTAGAACGGTGTTCACTATGAAGGAGGAAGTGTAATGTGAGATTGAGAAATGGTGGGGTAAAATAAAATGTGGCAAGAATCGTAAAAGCAATGCTGCGAATGTTTGGGCAGGATATGTGAGAGAGCAACCATATATTTTAAGGAATTTATAAGGCTCCTGTGAGTAGGAAAGACGAATGAAGAAGGGCCAATTTAAAAGCACCCTTAAGGGGCGAGCGTGTATGAAAGGTATATCATGATCGTAGCAAATGACCTTCTATCGTATACCTGGTATACCCATCTGTAAGCACATATATGTATGTGTGTAAGTAGACTAGAAAAGGTATACCTGTGATTTACTGAGCACCTTCAGCGCGTACTCCTTGTCCTCACTTATCTTCTTGACTTTGTACACTTCACCAAAGGCACCTTTGGCTATTGTCTCATTTATTTCAAAGTCTTTCTGTAGTAAGTCTGTGGTGATGGGAAATTCAGGTTGGAATATGGATTCTTTGTGTGCTACAGGCCAGGCGGTTTTACTGGCTTCAAGCGGGTTCTTTAGTGTAGAGTCATTCCATCTGAAAGAAGAAGAGTTGTTTAAATATCTAATTATTTAAATTTGTAGTCTTGTTTAATATTCTATTGATGTTGTACTGGGTGTAAATCAACCCCTTATATACATACCCTTTGTCATATTACCATATTTATCTGTCTAGCTGGATTCAGTTTCAAATTGGATCCCATATTTGCAGTAACACAGTTAGACATATGTCAACTATATACATATATGTATATGTTATGCTACATGGTTAAAGCCAAGTTACAACAACAGATGTGAAACTAACATATATAAGTCACCAATCAAGTTATGTTACATACCATTTTATCTTAATGTGAATTAGATATTAAATAACTTATCAGTGCTTATATGGAATGCCATATTTTCTAGCAATAAAAAAATGATAATTTGTGTTTTGCTTTGGAACAGCTTGTTTCACTTTGCTTGTCTGTGATCTTGTAATTTAAATCCATGTCATTAAATGTACAATTAGAGCTCAACTCAATGTTAGATGTGAATTACATAATTTACTACAATTATCCTTTTTTAAATTACTTAAAATATATTATTACAAGCTGTCCTCTAATTCACCTGTAAACATTTTGGTTAAACATACCTGCCCAAAATTACAAGATCACAGACAAGCAAAGTAAAACAAGCTTTTCCAAAGCAAAACACAAATTAAGAATTTTGTATTGCTAGAAAATATGGCATTGCATATAAGCACTGATAAGATATTTAATATCTAATTGACATTAAGATAAAATGGTGTGTAACATAACTTGATTGGTGACATATATGTATAGGTTAATTAAGTTGCTTTAAGTGGTCACCCACAACTGCCATTTTGTTGATGGATGTAGGGTGTAATGTTTTGAGTCTATTTATAGGGGAGTTAAAATCCATATTTACAACTTATCTGTTAGATACCAGTCGTAAAATATGCTTTAAAATGTATTTTAAATTATCCAAAGCCCACTTGAACAAGCTATTAATGTACAATACACAAAATGTTCAATCCTTAACTATTAAACATTTACCTATAGCTACTCCAAATTACAAAGAAAATATAAAAACATAGTTTTAGTTGAGAGAAACACTATTTAAAAAATGTATAAATATAATAGTAAGCAATGTTATATATTTTATACTGTGAGTAGACACCAAATGACTTTAATATGTTTTGAGAATAATGAAATCATAATCTTGAATATAGTAGCTGTTGTTTTTTAACATTTTATTGTTATCTATATATTATAAAAGAAATAAAATTTGTAATTACTTAATAACTTGCTAATAGCTATAATTAATAAGAAATCTTATCAATAAAGTACATGAAAGCAAAATCAGAGCCTATGCACCATATATATATAAATGGAACCATACAAACATGGAAATAATCAAATTTTAGCAATAATATGATATTGAAGTTAAATAAACTTTTTAAAACACATTCAATTTTTTTTTTGCCTTTTTTTTAATAACATGTTACTTACACAAGCACTCGAAACTGCTAGTAATAAAACAAAACCATAATTCAAAATATATCAATACTACCATCATTTTTTCGATCTTCATTTCTTAAATTAGTGTGACTAGCCTTTACAAATAAACAAAAATATTTAAAATGTTAAAATATCACTTACGAGTTCAAAACGATATTTAAAAACTGGCGGCTTCTTTCATTATCAAACGTAATGAAAACTGTTTGTTTTGGCGAATTGATTACAATACTAACCTTCGCCTCGAAACGCGAGACCAAGGCCGCGATGCGCTGTACACCGACTGGTTGCTTGTCACGCTGACGAAAGAACGCCCGCTCAGGTTGCCCACGAAATGCGACAGACTGAACTATATACAAAAATAAATTATGCGCCTAAGCTCAACAAAGAACTGACACAAACAATGGACGTTATAACAAATTCATTTGTACGTAGTACTTCACAAACGCAGATGTGAAATAAAATGCACAGTGACTGAAGTATAAACGATGATCATTCAAAGTAACTACATAAATATTAGTTATGTGAGTTCAGCTGAGAATGACATTAGCAAGTTTTCATTTCATCACTTACCTGACTAGTGAACGCTTGGTCGTCACAATTTGAATGCGTAGTTTGATTTTTGTTTCTGGGATCACAGCTTCTATTGTGCGTATTTCCCATTAAACTAAACTAAAGTGCTCTTTACATGTCGATAACTTTAATTTTCATTTAATTTACAAAACTGTTGACTAATTTTTCCACCATGAATCGCCCATAAACATTTAGACAACAAGAAATTGTTACCAGTGTCAGTAGTCTATGAAACAGGACATACAAATAACAGAATAAAAATACGATATAGAAGACAATTACTTTATTTTTATTTGATATAAAAACTAAGTATTAAATAAAATAAATAAGAAAACAAAGTTTTTTTTATATTATAAACATGCGAAATAATAATTAAGGACTAATTCGATTATAGCAACATCATGAATGTTGCCCATCTTTGTACTAAGCTACATAGAATAGTAGATATAGGGCGTAGACCCATCTATATTACTACACTCTATGGCGTAGACAGATAATATAAAGGTATATAGGGTATATTTACACAAATAGGGTAATGGCAAAGAGAACTGTATCAATGGGGGATAAATTGAAATAATAATAATATTTCTGGTGACTAGTATAGTTGAAACTGTTGTAAAACTTTAAAAAATTATTAAACAATAATGGGATCACTTTGTTTAGTGAAAAGTCATGGGATAAAATTAAGTAAAAAACTATTTGTCTCTACTTCTCTCTTGACTTTAATGAGACCAACATTATGTAAAATTATGTTTCACGAATTATTTATTTTAAAACCTTTTAATGATTTTTTTTACATTAATAATGATCTTGAAAATAACTACTCTTACATTTTTTGATTTATTCATTCTAATAAATCAAAACCGGAAGTCTTCCTTTCTTCATTTAATACACTATCATAGATAATACACTAGTAGACTAGACTTTCATTTAATACACTATCATAGATAATACACTAGTAGACTAGAGAGTAGTAGTTCACTTACTACTCTGATGGCGCCAGTCACAAGCGGGGATTACTTCATACATTTTGACAGTTAAATAAAGAAAAGTAGTTGGCCCAACAAGTATTGACTGACTATCAGCTAATTGAACGTGTCAACAGATGGCGCTATATTATGATTACAAGTATCAATTTACTATATACATTATAAATTGGTATAATAATTATTATCTGATATTATTTAAAGATGTGTATAATAAAAATATTTAACTTATGTCACAAGTTGAAATAAATACTTACATAAATCAAAACTGAATAAAACACAAATATCAGCTTTATTAAAATTTAAAAGACCTAGGTCTTTTAAATTTTAGAGCTTGATAGATTTAACTTCATAATGTTTTTTTTTTTTTGTGGGAACTCCCACGGGTCATCCATCACTTCCTGGGACTAATGCGTAAGGTGGTATGTCGGAATCGAACTAAAGACACACAGTGTTCCGTCAACGGGTCTTATGGTCGGAACTTCAGGTGTACCCTAGAAAGGAAGTCCCTGTGTACCCCTGCAGTGCAATATGGTCCCACCTGCCCCTCATATTTAGACAGGCGCACGCGGAATACGTCGGGCCTGCTTCTGATAGAGCTATAGATAGCCCAGTCTGTCGCCCTTAGGCCAGCGCTCATAGAGGCCGCAGGTCATTTTGCACTCTCCGGCACCTTGTGCTTCTTCTGCGGAACGGAAGAGTACTAACTATATCATTTCGTTTTATAGAACGACACGTTTTGATTATTGTCACATGACAGACTTCTAAAGGCTAATTAATCTTGTAATAAATGGATGTATTTCTTATTTGTGTTGATGATTATGTAGCTGGACTCATCCCAAAATGTGTTATGTGAACTGCATATCATTTCAGCTAACATTATTTCATCCATATCAACGAATGACGAAACGAATAAGATCACAAAAACGAACACTAGTTTAAAGGTTTCAAAAACATAGTGCCCTCCACAGTCGCGATGTAATGACACGTGACGTAGTTAGCATTCAATGAAGCACTAATATTGATCTCAATACAAACGTAGGTTGTCTTTAAATTGCTTTAAAGTATACTATAATAAATATATAAATCTTTTCATATTGAACTTTTATGATTTCTTTTCTCGTATAAAAAATAATTACCAAACTATGTGCTCATAAAAAGTCGGTGTCAGTTGATTATCGATAAATCGTAATTAGTGTAATGCCCATATCCTTCACACTGTCACATTATCTGTGCCTGTAATCCCAGAGTCCTGAAATCATGGCAATCTCACTACGACGCAAGCCGCAATTTTTTAAATACAGCTGTTCTCCTATTATTTAATATTAATAATAACAATGGACAGCATTTATATATACATATATGTATATTACAAGGACTCATCCATGAAGCATTTTCCAAGAAAGACAATGCGAAAATCCTAGAAGACAAAGGTTTCGTGGCGAAGGTTTTGCCGCCAGTAGGCTATTGAAATTTTGACCAGTGACCTCTGTTTTTCGAAACCCTTTTTAAGTTTACAATCACATTAATATTATAATTTAAAATAATGTAATTATTTACATAATACATTTTTTTTACAATAATAATATACATACATACACTCCCGCCAGTATCTTCAAAGGGGTAACCAAAGTCGTAAATAACGCAAATATTTTGCCGATTATAATATAGTTCCATTGTCATAATGGAGGGCAAGCCTATTGGCGTCATCCGGGGACTTTTGAGAATTAGATAAGAAAATTTAGAATATATTGACAGGAAAAAAATAAGTGTGTTAGTAGTATGATTGTGAACGGGGGGATCGATGTGTCTGTTCCTAGATTGTTTTTACAACCCACGATTTAGTGATGATTGCACCAGACATAGTTTTTCGCTATATTTCTGAGACAATAAAAACTCAACCATATATTTATTATGAGATAGGGAACGGTTGCCCCACCTTATAAGTAATGCCTTAAAACTACTTACACAATATAAGCACAGATTACATAAAATAATGTACATTCGGTAAACGTTCTAAAACATTTTTATTACACTAAAAAAGCAATAGTATTACACTTACAGTTTAAAAACAACACTAATAATAACCCTATTAAATTATTTATAAAAAATCCCTTTAACTTTTCTTGACTTACGTAGACCGTAGATAGTTTTTCACCCGCTTTAAGCAAGAACAGCTTCCCTCACCTGAAAAAATTGTCACTAGTATGCATAAAGCCATGCGAACTACTATATCCAAGTTCGGATTAATGTTTTTTAATTTCTGTTTTAGAAAGAGCGAAGATAGACTTTTTAATGATCCAGAAACTGTATTTATCAACGTTTTTTCAGTAAAAAGGTAGCATTGAAAGTGTACACATTTTTGAACTAAGTCAGTTTCTAAATCATTAGGATACATTTTTTTCAATAAAATTAATTTGTCCTTCAGGGACAACTCATTAATTTTGGTCAAAATAAAAACTTTGTGTTAAATATATTATAGGCCTCCTGCCGTTTTAGTCTATCTATGAGGACGAAAATTGTGTTAACCATGAAAGTTTCACTTGCAGACGTTCTAAGTTCTTCATCCGCTTTTTCATCATTTTTTTTGGTTGTATTTTTCCCATTTCTTTTGAATATTGCTTCGATACGCTAAATTCGATAGCCTTTTCTTCGAAATACTTGAAATTCTCTCCTAAAACCTACAGAGTGAACAGTGATCAAATCTACTATTAGAAATTGCAGGACGCAATTACCCGAGATGACTTTTCTTTAGTTTTTGAAGTAAATACGGGAATTAAGTTCCATTTTTTTATCGCCGCCTTGTACTCGTACCCAATGTCTCCACGCAGTGTATGCCTACAACGCGCCGCGCTCTTGCTGCCAACTTGGCTAGACACTCTTAGCGGACGGCCTATGGGTCTATTTGTTTTAAATACGTAAAAAAATAAGTGTCTTAAGAGTCAAGACACGTTGATTAAACAGTATGAGTTGATTTCTATAGTGGTAGAGCCATGCTTATAGTGGTAGAGCCATGCTTAAGCACGAATGGGCCGGCTCGACCGGTGCGATACCACGGCCTCACAGAAAACCGGTTGTGAAGTAACGCTTGCGTTGCATTTCCCCGAAATGAGTGAGGTCTCCGGAGGCCCAAAATCCCCCCCCCCCCCTAATGATAGCGCTGTTAACAAAAAGGATACCCTAGGGAGGTACCAGCGCTAGCGTTGGAGAATCCCCCCCATGACGTCCACCCTCAGTACGGATTATGCCTGAGCGTGGACGCCCAAGCATAATCCGTACTGAGGGTGCCCCTCGTACTCTGGGGGGGGCTCAACTGCGCTCTCAAAATCTGCTCGGGGCAAGAGAAGGCATACCATGGCACCCCCTGTCACGTTTAACGTGGATTTTTATAACATCAGGGGCTTACATTCGAACCTCGACACTGTCCACCACCACCTTGAGACAGCAAAGCCGGCCTTGCTCTTTTTAACCGAGACGCAGATATCATCTCCAGCGGACACATCCTACCTCTGCTACCCTGGGTACGGACTGGAACACTCCTTTGTTCCTAAGGCTAAGGAGATGATATCACTTCTCGCCGCCGCGGAAATCTTGAAGGTCAGGACCTCTCCATCTTATGGCTACGTGTAGACTGCGACGACCATCCCCGCATCTACCTATGCCTCTACAGGTCCCATAGCGGTGATGCCGAAACGGACCGACTTATCGACCACGTCCAAATGGCTACAGACTCAGTGCTCAAGCAGGTCCCATCCGCAGAGATTGTGATTCTTGGCGACTTTAACGCCCATCACGCCGAATAGCTTGGTTCGCGCAAAACCGATCAAGCGGGAAGATCTGTTCACGATTTCGCCTTGGCATATGGCTTGACGCAGCTGGTAGCAACGCCTACGCGAATCCCAGATGCAGAAAGCCACGTGCCTTCACTGTTGGATCTTCTGCTGACCTCACATCCTGACGGCTACAAAGTATCCGTTGAGGCCCCTCTTGGCTCTTCGGACCATTGCCTGATTAGGAGTATGGTGCCACTCGTTCACTCGCTGCGGCCGCGAGTTACAGGCATTCGCCGCGTATGGCACTATAGGTCAGCAGACTGGGATGGAATGAGAACATTCTTTGCATCCTACCCATGGAGGCAGGTTTGCTTCTCGCTGGATGATCCCAATGTCGTTGCTGACTCTGTCGCGGATGTTGTGCTTCAGGGTATGGAACTTTTCATTCCATTCTCCCTGATTCCCACAGGTGGCAAGTCCCAGCCTTGGTTTGGTCGAACCTGCAAAGCGGCGTCCCGCCGAAAGCAGGAATGTTACCAAGCATGGGCTAATGCAGCGACAGCACGGGATGTAAAGACCAGCACATTAAAGAAGCAATTTAACTTTGCCTCCAGATCCCTCAAAAGAGTAATTGCTGGCGCGAAGTCGGCTCACATCGGCAGAATTGGCGAGAGACTAGTGAGTCTCCCCTCCGGAACTCGTGCATTCTGGTCTCTTGCCAAGGCTGTCCAGGGGAACTTTTGTAAGCCATCCCTTCCACCTCTGCGCATAGGAGATAATTCGTTGGCCCACGACGCTAAAGAAAAAGCCGATCTTCTGGGCAAACTCTTTGCGTCCAACTCGACTCTGGACGACGGGGGAGACGCACCGCCGACCATACCGCAGTGCGAGACCCGCATGCCGGAAGTCCGGTTTACACAAAGGCAGTGCGTAAAGCGCTTCTTTCCCTCGACGTTCATAAGTCGAGTGGGCCCGATAGAATCTCTCCTATCGTGCTGAAGACGTGTGCTCCAGAGTTAGCACCGGTTTTAACGCGCCTTTATCGGCTTTCCTACTCTCTTGGCGTAGTCCCGAACTCATGGAAGACAGCTCTAGTGCAACCAATCCCTAAAAAAGGAGATCGCTCGGATCCATCCAACTACAGACCCATAGCCATCACCTCCTTGTTCTCCAAGATAATGGAATCCATTGTTAACTGCCAGCTCCTCCGGTACTTAGAAGACCACCAGCTCCTCAATGATCGACAATACGGCTTCCGTCAGGGTCGTTCAGCTGGTGATCTTCTCGTATACTTGACTCACCGGTGGGCACAGGCGATCGAGACCAAGGGGGAAACGTTGGCCGTTAATTTGGACGTGGCGAAGGCCTTCAATCGGGTCTGGCACAAAGCGCTCCTTGCGAAGCTTCCTTCCTATGGGCTTCCCGAGAAACTGTGCAATTGGCTCACCAGTTTTTTTACAGACAGAAGCATCAAGGTCGTTGTTGACGGTGCATGCTCCGACTCCAAGTCTGTTAATTCTGGTGTCCCACAAAGCTGTGTGCTATCATCCACGCTGTTTCTTCTGCATATCAACGACATGCTGCAGATTAGCAGCATCCATTGCTATGCGGACGAGTGATGCCCTTTACACCGGCCGCGCTAACATTTCTCGGGTAAACGTCATCGAAAGCCGATCCAAACTTGTGTCTGAAATCGAAACTTCTTTATCAAAAGTTTCAGATTGGGGTCGACTTAACCTAGCCCAGTTTAACCCGAAGAAGACACAGGTTTGCGCGTTCACCGCTAAAAAGTTGCCATTGGTCGTATCACCTCAATTTGAGAGCACTTCCCTAACTGCATCAGCCAGTATCGGAATCCTTGGCGTCGATATATCAAGCGAAGTCCAGTTTCGCGGTCACTTAGAGAGTAAGGCCATATTAGCCTCGAAGAAGCTTGGTGTGCTAAACAGATCGAGACAGTATTTTACTCCGGCCCACCGCCTGCAACTTTATAAGGCGCAGGTTCGGCCGCACATGGAATACTGTTCTCATCTCTATGCAGGTGCACCCCAGTACCAACTTCTCTCTCTTGACCGCATTCAACGGAGAGCGACTCGCATCATCGACTGCCAAGATATTTCTGATCGACTTGACACCTTGGCGTTGCGTAGAGATGTAGCTTCACTCTGCATCCTCTATCGCTTGTATCATGGGGAGTGTTCAGAGGAATTGTTCGGACTTATACTGGTTGCTGGTTTCCGCCATCGTCCTACGCGACAAAATATCCATCCCCATCACTTGGACGATTGGCACTCCACCACTGTGCGCTTCTCTAGAAGCTTTTTGCCTCGCACAACCAGCTTATGGAACAAATTGTCGCCTGCCGTATTTCCGAACCGATACGACCTTCAAACCTTCAAGAAGAGAGCGTACCTCTACCTAAAAGGCCGGCAACGCACTTGTGACTCTTGAGTTGCGGGTGTCCATGGGCGGCGGTAGTCACTTACCATCAGGTGACCCGTCTGCTCGTTTGCCCCCTATCGCATAAAAAAAAAAAGAAACCTGATACATTTTAGGAAAATTATGTTGTTTTTATTTTTGTATGAAATTAAAAAAATTTGGGCCAAACTTGCCGCCCTAGGCTCCAGCCTACTGGTGACACCGCCTCTGGTGGTCAGTATAATACAATTTGATGGAAAAGCAGGAAAATGGGATAGACGCTAAGGGAATTACATCATGCAAAAATTATTATCATTATCATCAGCTAATCCAAAATCAAACCCTACACAAAATATTAAAATATTGTTATAATTCTTTCAGAGAAACTTACTCCATAATTTGATGCATAACTGTGTTAACACTGTGTTTAAAAGTACCAAACTATAACTAGAAAATACCCATCATTATTTTGATATTACTAATAAGTATTACTTTTATACCTCTAGAGCAGAAGCGTGCAATTCAAAAAGTTTGTGCTTGCCATGAAATGAACCTGTCATCATGTTATGGTGACAATAGATTATGTCAATTCAGTTCAATTCAATTCTTCATTGTGGCCTAATAATATAATATATTTTCATGATGGACACAACACAGTTCTGTGACAGATTGGATAGATTTTATCGATTTTTGTTCTTATTTGCAGTTTTTATTATATCACATATGTATTACTATAAAACAAAGTAAAATTCTGTTATTATGAGTATGTGATGTATGTGACACACGGGTGACTGTTATTATAAATATAAACAGTCACCCGTGTGCTTGTGCTTTATCGATGTTATTCCGGCATCACTACTGGTTGGAAGTTTTAAATTATGAAATCGTAGCTTGGCGGCGAGAGGACGCTTTTGCTTTTTTGACGTAGTGGTCAAAGGTTAAATAAATTAATTGAACTTCCCTTCCTATTTTGTTAAACATATTTAGTAAGCGCTGTGTAATGATATTTGCATTACCAGCCTTTTCATTATTGCTGCACTCCTCATAAAGGAGCTTCAGGACTTCACAAAATTGCTTATTATTACAAACTTACCGATACTTTCTCTTCATGTTTCGTCATAAATAATTAAATGTTTTTGTTTCAAAGGAGTTTTCAAGTTAAATATAGTGGTTTTAAATGAAAGGCTCTAATACACAAACTATTAATTAATGTACATTAAGGAGAATATAGTTCACATAGATAGATTTAGTTAACATTTTCTACCAGGACATGTTACATAAAATAGGACGTAACAAAATATTCCCAGCCAGAGTCATTTTTACAGTATTAAAGCATACATTTATATATATAATATAAAGAGTTTTTTGGTTTGGTTTGCAATAAATTAATCGTTTCGTTGGCTGTGTGACATGTGGCAGCTTCCTGTTGAAACCACATGTGAGTGATATCCACTTCATGGACGACACGACATGGACATGATGATGAAGTTACAAATTTCCCAATCGCATAATTTCACGAAATTCAGCTGTTAAAACTCAAAATCCGTGACATGATTAACGAAATAGACCCGCCATTTTGCCAAAAAGTGTTTAAAAATTTTGATTAAAGAATAGACATCTGCCAGCGTGGTCTTGGGGGGCATTTGCCAGATATAATTTTTCATACATAATTGCCAACCTTACTCTTAGTTATTCAATAAAAAAATGAATCATCTTCATCTAAATTCTTTGTTATAAAAACAAAGTTCTTGTTGAAAACCAATTAGTATGTATGTGATTAGTTCGGGGACGATTTGCTTTTGGCGGAATGTCAAATAAGTTTCCGGTAAGAGGGCTCCATTTTCCCTCCCCTAAATAGTCGCTGGTCGCCTTTCGATGGACACTTTTTTCAAGTTGTTAAATAACAATACCAGCTTTAGCGGGAATATTCAACCAAGTAAATAAAAATAATCAATAAAAGTAAATTGATGTAATACAACAGAAGAAAAAGGGCTTTATTTTACTACATAAAAAAACTTTTTATTTGGAACACTAACTCACGAATAGCTGCTAAACAAAAAAAAAGAATATATCTAGTAGACCAAAATGTATATAAGCACATAAAAGATTCAATGAAGTAATAATTATAGCTAATACTGCCCTAGCGGATATGCACAGCGGAATGTAATGAATTGTTTGGTCTTTACAAATATATCAATAAATCAAAAATATTGATCTAGTTTGTAGATAGGAGATAGATCGATAAAACTTTATTTGCACACCAGAGTACAAATAATACACTAATGATATTTTTTTTATAATATAGGGGGACAAACTAGTAGACGGGTCAATTGATAGTAAGTTACTTCCTCCGCCCATGAACGCTTGTAACTTAAGCGTTACTAGAGTGCTGTCCGCCTTTTAGGGTACGGGAAACGGAGGAGGTGAAGAGGGGAAGGGAGGGTTGGGCTTTCGGTAACCTCAGTCACTCGCTCACACAATACAAACATTGTTTAACAGCCAGTTTTATAATTTTAATATTAATTCATTAATTTTGAATTCTTTGCATCTTCCATCCCTCGATGACGACTACCCAAGTATACAAATTCTGACACTTATTCTACGCGTTTATTTCCAATCACAACATTACATTACATTTTAGTACTTCTTCAATCTTTTCAAAAACTATAAGTAGCTACTTACATTTCGTCTTTCTTGCGTTCCTTTTTATACCTTTATCTTTCAAGGCCTTGTTTATGCTTACGAAAATGGATCACAATTTTAGCAAGTCCCAATGAAGCATGGGAGAGCAATGCTTAGGCACGTATAGTCCCGCTCATCTGTAGTATTAATCGTCTCCCGTTGGGTTAGGTTTTCGGTAATCGCACTTGATGTTCCTCTTTTCAATCCCTTCAAAGGTGGGTATTTATTAAAAGTATCTATTACTACTGAAAATCACCCAACTTTAAAGCCAAAATACAAGAAATTTTAAACTCAGTATATAAAACCTAGCCGTACCCCGCACCTATGTTCCCCTTCATTTATGTTAGAGCTCCGCTTCTTTTTTTTTTACCTGGGGACATCCTCATGCACTATCCTCCGGCAGGGTTATCGGCTAAGGGGTGTGCCGGACTTCACCGGCTAAAACTGCCACGATGACCGTCCGCCGGAGCGGACCCCATCTATATTTGAAGGGGGAGAGGATTATGCCTCTCTCCCAACCATCAGGGAGGGAGTCGCAAGGAACACTGTGCTCTTCCAACCTCGGAACCTCTAAGCGATATGGGCGGTGAACTGAACCCCAGGTTCACTGCCCTCGGGTCAATTTACAGAGGCCAGAGTTGGGCATTGTCAGCCCTCCTTCGACGTCCGTGCATCGTCTGCGGATAGGGAGCGTGGTCGTGTTTTACCTCTTCCTTTACGCATCCTCCTTCTGTGACATAATCGTTTCACAGAAGGTGACCACTGCATCCCATGACATCTCGCTCCCGACCATGACGCGCACAAGCGCTGTGAGCGAGAGGTCAGCACCTATTGCTGATTGTAAGGCACGGCGTAGCTCTTCCCATGCAGTACACTCTTGTACTGTATGCCGCACTGTGTCTTCCTAGGACGCAGTTGTGTCCCCGGGTGTCCGGCTCCCTGCGGATGTCCCGTAGGTACTTCCCAAAACATCCGTGACCGGTAAGCTCCGCTCCTAGGAGTCATAGCGTGATGTTTTTAATGTGTGTTTTAATGGCCTATATATTTTTTTCTGTAAATACTTTTTTTAACACCAAACCGGTCGTTCCAGAGACTACAGCATTTAAATTCACTACAATATTATATATTAGGTATACTTTTAAATGAAGGATAGCAAAAATCGCGGACGCTTTGTTCGTTTCAGATTATACTTGTTAAAGCGTATCCTTTTAATAGAAGTACTTTTAATTTGTTTTTGTTGAATAATTTGCTAGTGCTTAAAATGTTATGTTATGATTGTATTATCATTACATATATCTGTATATATTTATATATGTGTATATATATATATATATATATATATATATATATACAGATATATATATATATATATATATATACACATATATACATTTTAAGTGTAAATGATGTGCCTACTTACATAATAAACACACTAATAAAGTACTAATGGACTAGATTTAACTTTGTGCTAGTGTATTTAGTAATAAGTGAATAAAAAGCTATTTATGTAACTGATATTCTAGGTATTATTTAAAAAAAAAACGCCCACATTAGGAATAATTCCTGCGTCGCGGGACAAATTATTATTAAATTATTAATAATTATTAATTTACAAATATTCAATCAACGGACATAAAGAACACCCAGACTCGAGACAACTATTTGTAATTTTTGTCCCGTGTGGGAATCGAATCCACGACCGGTTCAGCAGTCAGGGTCATTAGCCACAGGCCCGTCATATTTAAGTATTCCTGGCCCATTTGTACCCTTTTCAGCAAGTTTCTTGAAAAAAACCCTGATATAGAATGTAGTCAATTCTAATAAAAAAATAAAAACCAACAATCCGATCGTCAAACAATAGACATAGAATAAATTTTTCAAATCACCCAATCTCAACGGTTTGGTCGGTCGTTCTTCTTTAATAGCCGTGTATCTATATTGTTCCCATTTCTTTATAAGTCCAGCTTCGTAAAAACTGATCATATATTTATTAAACTGCTCTGTCAAAGGTGAATGCTTGTGAAGTACCATGGTCAAGTAATGACTGTGTATTCTATCCTGAGCGATATGCAAATATTTCTCACCGTCTTCATTTAACCGATTTCTTTCCAAGTAACGTCCTACTGAACATTCTACTGAACAAAAACGACGACTGTCATAATTAAAATCGTTGATACATTTAAAAATACTTTGAACTGGAACTAACTTAGAATTAATTCTACGAAACCTCTCTTCTGTGTCAGGTAGGATAAGATCTGGAGATGACACACCGTATATATAATACCCCTTTTCAATCATATCTTCAAAAGTTTCCACCTCTTTGCCTCGTTTAGCTGCCGTCAAAAAAGATATTATTGAAGCCTGATTAACAAAACTTAATATATAAAAGCTCCATATAGATATTGTTAAGAAAACTCGAAAGGAGCGCCGTCTTGGTGGGTTATATAGTGTTATCATTAATACGTTTCTGAAAGTGTTAAGTAAATCTTTTCCCAATTGGTCGTAAGTAAAACGTCCTTTTTCGACTACTTGATAAATAGTATATACTGCCCAAACTCCCAAAAAGCACAATACCGATTGAATAATAACGGTTAGATTAGCATGTAAAGTATTTACATCAAAAAGTGTCGTTTCGAATCCTGCTCTATGTGACACAATGCACACTCCACTTTCTTTGTAAGGAAAAGTGTAATCAAGTTCTACTACAGCGACGTCAAATAAGTAAATTGGACCTAAATAAAAGTCCGCTTTTCTAAATGCAAAGGTAAATAAGTAATTAATATGTATTTCAAAGTCAAAGTTCTTCTTCATTTCCTGGATGCTACGTGTTAGAACAAAAGTGAAATTCATGAGTTTAGCCATTGAATTCCATATAATGCCGTCTCTGGCTCCTAGTGTGTAACTACCATTTCCGTGGTCTGTAATAACAAAAAATGGTTTGACTTCAGCAGTGAGAGCTCTGAACTTGAATCCGTGAAGATTCCTGCCTTTATCTTCAAATAAATCCAATGTAGTTAGAATATTGGTATCATTATATGGGACGGTGATTGTGCTAAAACCAATACAAGTACCAAGATTATTAGCCCTTAGTTTGGAGTTTATAGATACATTGTTACATTTCTGTTCACAAGTGAAGCCTTCGTCAAATCCTGATACAGGCATTCCTATTTTCCTAGTAGTCCAGCAGCCGTAAAGATGATCTAGCTTGTATTCGTCACTAATATATGGGGTATAATAAGATACAAGTAGCACCTCTTCAATATCGTTATATTGAACGATTATGACGTTGACGGCTTTGTAATAGCAAAAACTGAAATATATCTTAGCTAGAATGTCTCGATACTTTTCATGATAATATAAAATGATATTGGAATGTGGATGCCAATACGGATAATCCTTCAGTTTTAACAATGTTTTTTCGTAAGACCCAATTTCTAGTAGATTTATCACAATAGTATTTGCATAATATCGGACAATATATTCGAAGTATTCATCCTCATGGTCTGCATCTGATATTGCGATGGGATAAGATGTATTCTGTAAATTAATATAAAGTTCATCGGGAAAATTTCCAAAACAAAGTATAGTCGACCAACCAGTTTTTCTTAGGTTCGATGTTATTATATCCACCTGGAACAAAAGTAAAACAATTATAAATACCTACGTTACGCCAAGCCTGTATTTTCTGAGAGGTAGGATAAAATGCCCACATTTTGACAATACGATTTTTTATATATATTATAGGAGACAAGCGAACAGACGGGTCACCTGATGGCAAGTAACAACTCGAGTCGTAAGTGCGCTGCCCGCCTTTGAGGGTGATGAGGGTATGCGGGGAGGGGAAAGAGACGGGGATGAGGAGATGAGAAAAAGGGCGGGAGGTCAGGGAAGAGGAAAAAGGAGAGGGGGAGTTGGGTCTTCGAAAACCTTACTAATTTAGGGGAAAAGCAACGCAAGCGTTGCTTCACAACCGGTTTTCTGTGAGGCCGTGGTATCCCACCGGTCGAACCGGCCCATTCGTGCCTAAACATGGCTCTACCTCTGTTAAATTTAAGAGTTAGGAGACAATCGTGTGTACTGTTTTATACAAAACGTATAACTATCATATAATTAACGAGTTGGTGATTTATTGTTGGCACCAGAATCACTTACGTTGCAGAACGCCCCTAAGTGTAACACCTTATTTGTATAATAATTAAAAAAAGCTTTATCTACAGTTTATTGAAGTCGTTAAAAGAAACGTAGGGAGCCCAGCCTAAACTAGAGGGGTTCATCAATAGACAATCGTAGTCTTTACCAAGCACAATCTGCTGGACTCTTCAGAATGAACTGTAGGAGCTCAAAGGTGAGGGGTTCACATTAGCTACTTCAAAATTTCAATACTCACCACAGGATAAAACAGATCAGTTCCAATTTATAGTATTTACATCAAAACTAATTACACTTATTAAGTTTCGTTCAATACTACAATTAGAAGTAGGTTAAAATTTACTTCTTAGGTTTGTTTTTATAGTTGTTAGTTTACACTTAAAGCTAATATAAGCGTATTAAAAAAAGGACGAAAAATACTCAAAAATCTAAATTTATACTTACGATCATACTAATTCGTCGAGTTTCAAAATAGGATTCATTACTTCTGAATAATTGGAGTTGCCCTTTTACACTACCCGAATAAATTATTACAATTATTATAAGACAATATAATTTCATATTGCACATAATTTTAAGCCCACGTTTTATCGAAATCGTTCTCAGCTATACTTGAACGAATAATGTCAATTCGTAGACAAGAAATCACTAGAGGATCATAATATAATACACCCAATACCCAGACAATATAATACATAATATAAAACATTCATATAGATAGGTAATCAGCGTAATTTTCAAAAATGGACATTAGGTTATTGGTAGGTAGGACTGCTGAAATATATGATAACATCTAAATACGTATACCTAAATGATTATTGCACCAGACAACTTTTAAGTGTAAGTGATGGGGTACACCCAATATATTATCCTGATTTACTTCAGGTGACTTCTTCATTAAATTAATTGACATTCAGTATAGAAGTTTCGAAGCACTACAAGTAGAAGAAGAAATGAAAATTCCGAGCGATTAATTATACGTTGCTTTACTGATGTGGTAGAGGTGGCATTGTCTCTTTGATAAAAAGTAATTGTTTAAAATATAGCAAAAAAAAAAAACAAACAAGCATTGTCTACCGGTTTTCTGTCAGGCCGTGGTATTACTTCGACCAAGCGGCCCATTCGTATCTCTCTGGCTCATGGCTCTTCCACGGTAGAATCGTTATCGCATATTTGTATTCTTTAAATAGCTAAAGTCTCTCGCTGAAGGATGCAAAACGCTTCTTTAGAGGACTAAAGCACCCGAAGACACACATGGGTACGAAAGTGGCCTCACCAGCACAATATTCAAACGACCCTCAGTTTATGTGCTAGTCACGTCGGAGCTACTGTCGCTCCCGCATCGGACTATACGGTCATTCTAAAGCCTGCCACAAGAACGCTTTTTAAAATGTCTATTTGACATGCAAAGGTTAATTTATTAGAGGTTGCATTGTCTCGATAACAATTACCTAATTGTTTTGAAAAATAATTTAAAGAAAAACAAATATAATATATAATTTTATATTCAGCAGAAGTATAAACTTTATTTGTATTCTTAAAATAGCTAAACGCTTTATTTTTGCATACATTGTGCATGATCACGATTTCTTATGAGTATTAAATGAAAAAGATAAAAGTCAGTTTTGATCGGAGCTCGGCTTCTATCGATCCGGTACTCAAAAAACTATGAAAACATTGCGATCTTACAGAAAAAAAAAATTGTCACAATCTTTGCAAAACTGGTGAGATGCTTGATCAATTTTCATTAGTATGTAGGTACTTATATTATCAACATTTTATTTTCTTTTGAATTGGACGAAAACGGTAGGTTTCTACCGTCAATATACATAAATTATGTAGATGATTGGAACGACAATTGAAACTATTCCAATTCAGTTAGATGGATTACAGTAATGTTGATGCCGGTTGACTCATATTTATTTGTTTATGATTCATAACAGTCATAACAGACTACTTTATAAATTATGAAGTATTTCTGTTATACTTAGAACGTGGAAGGTTCATTTACTAATTGTAACTATTATTTCAAAAATTAGCTATTCTTCGAAAACAAAGCTTATCGAAATAAGCCCATATACATAATAACTTGTATGTGATCTTAACAAGTAAATCGTTAAAATCCGAAATACACACAATACGTTTTCAGCTTTATTTACATTGTACGGCGCTGTGGTCTGGACTAGAATATACTACTTGCATACGATGTTCGGCTATAGTTTTGAAATGATAACATTGATATTTTAATCACATCTTAAAAATGCTTGAGTATTTTGCCGCCCAATCTGAGTTGACCTTATATGAAAAGTTGCTCAGTCCTTATTATTATTAATAAGTGCTAGATGATGTCATTACGCCCACAACAAAGGATGCGAGGAATTTAAATCTGTAAACACGGTTGTTAAAAGCATCGTCTGCACGGGATATTTGAAACCCTGAGCTCACATAACATCAACTGAAAGTTGACCTTGCTCATTTAATTTGTGTGTTCACACCATAAGTTTTGTGTTGCGACCTTTATGAATTGTTACCGTGGTACTTATGGCAACTGTCATATATAGATACAAATGCGAACCTATATGTATTGTATAAACTATATTTATTGTCATGACTTTCACTTACACTATTGCCACGAATTGTGCTATGCTATATGACAAAATACAGCATAAAACGCGATTCATTTAAATTCTACATATATATATGTAAATATATGGCATTACAGTTTATGTCAAGGCAGCGATCCACTGATAAATTGTCAAATAAAATATATGTGTATAATAAAATAAATGTAGGTTTGATTAGTAACGACGACATTTTTATTATTACCTTTTCAAGATTTCTACACCTGTTTACTCATTTTTATTGAAAACTTGCTAAATACTAAAGTGTTCTATTTTACAATAGTTTAAAATGTGGTGTAATAAGATTAATCACCTAATTAATATTGGTATTTCATGAAGAGGTCTGGCAAGGTTAATAAATATTTAGCTTTTGACGATATGATCAGCTAAACGCGTCGTGCGTGTATGTATATATATATATATATATGATCAAACATTAGTGATATAGATAATAATATAATATGTGCAAATGCAAATTTTCTTAAGCCAGCTGAAAAGAGCAATATATAGGTTAATTCTTTATTTACAATTTTCATTTATTTTATTTACAATGGAGACACTACATCAATGATACTGCAAAACATGGATTAAATATCGGCAAATGTTAGAGTTTGAAATACGGTCAGTTTCAGTTGACCATATAGTGAATAGTGAATCGGTTGGGCAGATCATGAAGTGCTTCATTCTATGACCCTTGGAAAGTTTGAACCATACATTTAGTCCGGGATAAACCTACATAGGCTATGCACAGGCATTAATTGTAAACAAGAAATATATTTCTGAGCCAAATTTCATTCTGAGGCGATCAGCTGTTCTGGCGTTATTGATTAACAAACATCTAACCAAGCTTGCATTTATAATAGTAGAAGGTATAATGACTTGATCTTGTAATAAAACTGGTAGGTTTCATTAACTTAGATATTGCTGCTTGCGAGCTACAGGTATCAACAGTGTATATTACAATAGCGTGACCCAGAAAATTTAACTCTTATTTTAACCACTGAAGAGAGAACAAACAACTAAGTAGTGTAAAAAATTCCATTAAATTTTAGCAATTTTTTCCCAATAGCAGATTGAATTACTGCAAAAAATAATAACAATATGTAATATTTAAACTCCTAAACATAACATATTTGATCGGCATTTATGAGAAACTGAGGTGATAATACCTGGAAATTAAAACGGTCATATTATTATTTGTCAACCGAGTTCAAGAAAGGAGGAGGTTCTCAATTCGATTCAACTGTGTTTTTTTTTATGTTTGTTACCTCGAGAACTTTTGACTGGATGAACCAATTTCGATGATTTCTTTTTATTTAAATAATAAAAAAAAAACTTCCCGTGTGGCCCCATTTCAATTTGGTCCAATTCTGAGAATGGCATCCATGAGAAAACCATATATGTCTTACATTTTATGAGAGACGCATTAAAGTCGGTTGTTTACTTTTTAAAGTAAATTATTGACAATTTGTTTTTGCAACTGAATGCTAGAGATATTTCCAGTGGTTAAAATAAGCGTTTCATTTTCTGGGACTCCCTGTACTATATACTAAAATGAAATTATATTACAAAATATATAAACAGCCTACATGTTAAAGAGTATAAAATTGTATATTACATTTATTACACTATTATTCAATACGGGTTGATAAGTAGCAGTCGTTAAATCTTAAAAACCTGTATCATAATAATAATTTTCTTTTTAAATGCTGTAAGGGGACAGGCGAACAGACGGGTCATCTGATGGTAAGTGACAACCGCCATCCATGGACACCTGCAACTTGAGGTGATGAGGGATAAGGGGAGGGGGATGAGGATATGGGAAAAGGGAAGACGGGACAAGGTGGGAAAAGAGAGAAAGAGTTGCGCCTCCGGAAACCTCACTTATTTCGGGGAAATGTTACGCAGGCGTTGCTTCACAACCGGTTTCTGTTAAGCCGTGGTATCGCACCGGTCGAGCCGGCCCATTCGTGCCTAAATAGCTCTACCGCTGTTAAGTGATATTGTTTCACTTAACCACCACATTTTTATATACTTTGCTGGACGCATTTTTATATACAATACATAAATACATATACTAAGATAATAAGTAACACTTTTTAAATAGTGGAGGGCTTGATTATTTTACTCACAGGTATATTTCAAAGATGCCTTTATCATGGAGGCTCTTTATCAGGGGATAAAGAAATTTTTCTTGGGAGGTAAATCTAATAAAGATATCAATCTCAAATATATGGTATTTGTAGATTTGCATTGTCTCACAAAGAAAATCCTATTTTTTTGTCAATGGACCGCACCTGTCATCTATATAAACTATAAACTAAGAAATGTAGTCAGTGTTCCCAACTCAGTCCCTCGTGGCCAGGTATTCCTGTAACTGGTCCCAGGCGCGGTCAATCTGCTTCTGCGTATAGTCGTAGCTCCAGTATGGGCTGAACACGACGTTGGCGAGGGCAATCTGTTCCATATTTGAGGGCTGAGCGTCCACCCTTTGTCGAGCCTCTTCCTCAGATAGCTTGTTGCGTTCTTGTATTCTTCTAATAGCCTGTATATATAACAAGATTAGATTTTTTATACGACGGTCTAAAAAGGAGTATGATGTTTACAGGGTTAATGTATGTAGTATGTGAGTTTCTTTATGTCGCCATGACTTTTAAATGTTGAAAAAAATAACTTTCTCATTTTAACGATACGATTAAATGAGAAAGTAGTCGAATGCCGCTTATGTAAAGAACGCAAACCGCGGATTGATAAAAGGTAGATAAACTAATTGTCAATAGATGGCGTCTTTTTATAAATATTTAAAAGTTATAATAACTTTTCTTGATCACTTTTAAAAGATCTTTATAATATTTTTTTAATATCTATACTATTTTAATATTAGAAAACATAATTTCTAACATGCTTACCTCATCCCTAGGTATAAAGACAGTCCATAGCTGATGGCAATATCGGTACCACTTGGCACGCACCATGACTGCAGCCTCTATAACAACGACCCGGTGTCCTTCTTCCCCCAAAAGCTGGATTCGTCGCTGTGTCTCGGCAATTACCTCCGGCCAAACTAGGCTGTTAAGCTTGTCTAATTGATTCTAAAATAAAATCAAAGTTTGTGTGCATATATTACAATAATTCCACTTTAGGAAGAAATTGTGTTACATTGTTGTTTCGATGGAATCGTGAAACATGCAACTTACAAACTTATTAGTAACTTCCCCAGGATCCCAAATCCCGTTCAAATCCTGATTCAGTTACAATGGATTATACTCTCCGAATAAAACAATACATTTAAAAATCGGTCGTCAATGGGTAGAAAATTCGCTTAACATACATAACAAAAGTACATAGAGTAGAACATAGAACCTCCTCCTTCGGTGGTCCTTGAAGTCGGGTTAAAATCCATGTCATGTCTAATTCAATCTTTTTTTAAATATGAGTGGATAAATTACAGTAATTAAATCTTAAAAACCTGTACCATAATAACAAGTCAACCTTAACCACCAATTGTTTAAATACTTTGTTGCATACATTATTATATTGTTGTCTGTGTGTGCCAAACTAACTGTAACTGTAGGTATATCTAATTGTTCTTGAATATATATGATAGTATAGGAACAAGAAGTATTAGTATAAATAAATTTCTACATGTTTTCCAATTCATGTCACGGTTCTGGTGGCCTCTCATATCACAGGACATATGGGTAACTCCGGCTTTATCGACCTGCTGCAACCCAGGTCTCGATTCTCCGTCTGAGACGAGTGATATAACTTACTTAAATCTCATGTTATATCCGTTGTCTTTAATTCAGCTGAACACCTTCTTTATAATCCCAAGATAAGAGACATCAATCTGACAGCCGGCCATAAAACAAACGATTTTTAATAACATTCAAAGAGGGCAGAAAAGTATTAATTTAAACTTGTTGATGTGTATTTAAACTGTTTTGTTCGCTCATCAGCAAATCCAGTAAACCACTAATGAAATGCCTTTGCCTCGCCAAACCAATGATATTAAAAACCAACCGTTTTATTAGAGAGAAAATGATCGATGAGAATCGTCTAACTATTTAAAAAATACTGAAATTAATAATAACTTTCCTGACTTAACAATAAAGTCATAATAACTATTATTTTTTTTTCTCTCTCAGACCGAAATACTTAGCAAACGTTGACATTATCCAAGGCAGTAAACCTTTAAGTAATATCAGTTGTAAGTCACGTTATGTGTTGCAGTGTGAATATCAGTAAAAACAAATACAGTCAGACAAACCTTATCACTAAAAACTATTTGTCCCAGTTTCCGTCTGTCAATCTCGCCGGATTGCGTTAGGATGTCTTGACCGAAGTTTTCTGCTAACGTGCCATTGAGCGGCAAGCCCGGCTTATATAACTCGTGGGCAATCAAATCGCAGTCAACTATGGCCGCACCTTTGCTTCTGTTACAAGAAATGAGTAGATATTTTAACACACGAATATAAAGAGCAATTTGAACATGTTTATGTAAAAAAAAATGCTTGCTTCATGGTCAGTGATCCTAACTGCTAAACCAGATGTCGTAGGTTCACGATTTCATGATTATGTGATGTGCACGAACATTTGTTTTGTATCTTACTTACTTATTATTTACGTATTATATGTACATATTTAGAAATATATAAATTTAGTATAGAACGAACAAGCTCTGTCTAGTTTGGGATCAGACGGCCGTTTGTGTGAAAAGTGATTCAACTTAAGTACACATGGCCGTCTTTCTTTTCTTACTATAATTATTATAGAGGATAATTTGAACATTTATTGTAAAAAAATCGGTACTGCGTCCTTATTTTGACTCATTTGTCTATGTCTATAATTGAAATTGGACATAGCACACGTTACTACTGAAAATAATTTAAAATTTGTTTTGCACTTACTTTAATTTTTGTGCAACATTCGTCTTCCCACTTCCTATTCCTCCTGCTAATCCAATGACGTAAGGCCAATCCGGAATATTTGGATTCGGCTGCAAGTACATAAATAATTAGGATTTTAAACATATTTAGCCATTTTAATCACTGTTTTATTATTGTTTTTAACTGATACTTGTAACTAATGTTTTACTGATGCTGTGCTGTGAGTTTTATAATATTAGGTGTGTGAATATGACTCCGCCCTTTCTCAACAGATGTCGTTTTTAGTATTGTTTACGTGTACTAATAAATGACCATACTTGTATTCGATAGTACTGAATGTCAGCTATCTAACGCATTTTATGATATTTGGTTGAAGTGTAAGCAACAATTGTTTTCACCTTTTCGAAAATGTCGGTTTTTATTCCAAATAAACGTCATTTGCGGGAAGTGTTATTACATTATTTTATTGCGAAGAAAACTGCAGCGGAAACTTATCGTTTGCTTGTGGAGATTTATGGTGAGCATGCTCCGTCTAATACAACTTGCAAGGAATGGTTTCGACGATTTCAAAATAACGATTTTAGTACTGAGGATAAAGAACATGGAAAACCACCAAAAAAATTTGAAGATGCTGAATTGGAAGCATTATTGGCGGAAGATTCTTGCCAAACTCAATCAGAATTAGCTGCAGCATTAAATGTTGATCGTTCAACTGTTGCAAAGCGTTTACAAATGATGGGAATGATTCAAAAAGCCGGTTACTGGGTTCCACATGATTTAAAAGAAAGAGACATGGAACGTCGGAAAACCATTTGTCAAATGCTGCTTCAAAGACAGCAAAGAAAAGGATTTTTGCATCGGATAGTCACAGGAGACGAAAAATGGATACACTACGAAAATCCTAAACGCAAAAAAGCTTGGGTGAAACCAGGCGAACCAGGCCCATCACAGCCAAAAATAAATATTCACTGTGCCAAGGTCATGCTCTGTATTTGGTGGGATCAGAAAGGTATTGTATATTATGAGTTGCTCAAACCCTCTGAAACTATTAATGGAGAAGTTTACCGACGACAACTAATGCGTTTGAAGCGAGCCATAGAAGAAAAACGACCAGAATGGGTGAATAGACATAACAAATTAATTCTTCAGCATGACAATGCCAAACCGCATACCGCAGAAGTCGTAAAAAGATATTTAGAGGGACAGGACTGGGAAGTGTTACCCCACCCGCCATATTCACCAGACATAGCTCCTTCGGATTACCACCTATTCCGGACGATGCAGACAGACCTTACTGGAGAAAAGTTTACTTCATGTGAAAGTATCAAAATTTGGATTGACAACTGGATAAGCTCAAAAGACCAGGACTTCTTCCAGCAAGGAATACGAAAACTACCTGAACGATGGGCGAAGGTTGTAGCTGCAGATGGAGCATACTTTCAATAATTTTTTTTTTAATTTTGTAAGCGAACAAATGTGTTTTATTTTGACAAAAAGGGGCGGAGTCATATTCACACACCCAATATAATTTTAGTAATATTAATTGATAAGTATAATAATAGTTTGAAAAATTGCAAAAATCTTCTTCTCTGGTATTTTCTAGAAGACATAAAACTATTATCTATCGGAGAGTATATACATATGTCGTGGCTAGATCATAGAATTGATCACTTCGTCAAGTGGCCTCTCAATGGTCAATCACATCATGATATGGTCAGACAGAATCATTTCATAATAACGGTATGAACAGCTAAACATATGACCCCTTCATGACATGTTCAAATACACTAATTAAATAGTTACATAATTTACAGTTATAGACGCTGATGTCGTTTTTTTTGGGTGATGGATCATGGCGGATTATAGTTATTTTAAAATCGAATAGTAATGTCTAAATACCAACTAAAATTGTGGTTGAATATCTGACTTTAAATCAGGCAATCATCAATTTAGGCATTTAAAATTTGTATTAAACCTATTATATAATGAAGATTTAAAATGAATGATATTGCCAAACGTGGACTGAAATATCATCAAACACTGACTTTTTAACGATACGGTTAGTTTTAGCTGTCCATTTCATGAAATACTACCAATTCATAAAATGGTTGGCCCCATCATTATGTGGCAAATTCTGCGATCTGGCCACGATATATGTATAATGTGGCCAATATGCTTGCCCACTACGTAAGTGGGACTAAATTATATTTGACGATATAGTCGTGAATGTATTTATGTATAAGATGAGAAAAATCTAGAAATATCTTACCACAGGGGGTCTCAGTAATGTTCCAAGGAGCCTCATGCGGTGATTACTAGAGCTGACTTTGTCCTCCTCTTCACTGTGCTTTTGAGGGCTCGTGTCTGTTGCCAGATTGATGACGTGGATATCCATGGGTGCTAGACCACCTTCAACCCGCTTCTCATTTATCTTCGCGGCTCCTTTGGCAGTTTCTTCACTTACAATTATTAACTAAAATTGTATTGAAGTAATAAGAACGTTATAAGGGGTCTGAATGATGACATTCTCTCAATCTTTTATACAAAGTACTGTTCAAACCTTTGCTATATTCTCATCTCAAAAAACATTGGAGTTTTATTGCCATCTCCAAAGTCTTCAAGGGTAATTCTAATGGGGATTGGTTTACGTTACTTTAATATTAGTTAGTTATTTCAATATGTATTACAAGAAATTATAAGTTTCTACAATTTGAATGAAATCTTACCTCATACTTAGGATCAGCGCTAGTAGGTCCGTAGAGGTCTCGTAACGGGAATACGTTGTATTCAAGATCAGGGTTTATATCCTTAAGAAAATTCAATACTACATTTATTCTTGTTTCCAGTGGTTCTATTAACTCCCACAGTTTTTTAGCTGTAAGAAAAAAAAAATTGTACATGATTTCAGAGCGTTTAAAAAATAAATAAATATAAATGCACATAGTAAAAATGTTTCTATTAAAAGGAAAATAACCAGTCAGTAATATACAAAAGCTTGCAAGTACATTAAAACTGTCATTTAATTCTATGTATTTGCATACTACAATAATGCAATATGTAGTAAAAATCAATTAAATGCGGTGGTAGTGTAATGTCTAAGGCATTGGATTTGCGATCATGTGGTTGCGGGTTCAAACCATACCCAGTGCACTGCCCCTTTTCTTTAGAAGCAGATTTTGTTTGTGGAAGTTTCGAAAACGATTTTTGTGTCTAAGCAGTGAATTGTAATATATAATATTTAATTCAGTGAATATTTTTAAATTGCACAAATAATTTACATGCAGCTATGTTTATGCTTTAAAATGTTGTTCCTTACACTGTATCATATTAACATCAGTGACTCCCACCGTGACATGTCTAGTAGATCGTAGAGCTGCTTGTGACAGTAGTATCTTGTGACCGTTGTGCAACCGATCAAATGTGCCACCAACAGCAACATTTTCATATCTCTTCACCATATCTTGACTGGTTTCTTGGGTTTCATCTTGACAATCTGTATTGGGAAAACAGGTATAAAATTAAATGTTATGAACATTATATCTGATACTATTTTTATTCATTTTCTCGTCATCATAAATTCCAAATTACTTAGTCTAAAAGACACACACACATAGTTTATGTACCTTCATAAAAAAGCAATAAAAGTATTTATTTTGATTAGATTATTTGTTTTTTCAAAAATCAAAAGAATCAAAATGTGCACTGGTAATAAAGTATCAGATTTGATTTTATTTATGGCTCACTATTATGTATATAATGGTTCACACATCGTTTTTGCGTGAAAGAGTAACAACCATCCACACATCCTC
The DNA here is from genome assembly GCA_947561695.1 of Tyria jacobaeae. Taxonomy (NCBI): domain Eukaryota; kingdom Metazoa; phylum Arthropoda; class Insecta; order Lepidoptera; family Erebidae; genus Tyria; species Tyria jacobaeae. Next base: position 14,113,529 of record OX387219.1, on the reverse strand, counting down.
ATATATCCTTATAGTATTAGGATATATACCTATAAAAACTACCCTACGGTAGTTTTTGCAGGGTATGCAATAGAATCTATTGCTCTAGACTTGGCTAACATAAAAACGAAACAAAGTCATCGGGACAATCTAAACTACTACTAGATCTAGACTAACTCATCTGGAACACATGCAAAAGGCCTCTTCACGCACTATGGGGACATAAATATATTTTTTGTATATGTATGTAAATTATTCTTTCTGTAGACTAAGGTAAATGATACTACATACTTAGACTTACTAGACTAATTAGACTTAGATTACTTACTAACCAATGCTTTGAAGTTTACAGTCATTATCAATAGTGATCACAGATGCTTTTAGTTGATCCACTTCCTTAGCTAATTCACTGTCATAGAGAATCAGGTCTATAGGATAGTTTGTTTTTATTTCTTGCATTGATTGACTAGGCTTCAACATGAGTCTCACATCCAGATAAGAGTATTTTGCTGAGGCCTAAAAATGTAAACATAAACTGTTTGTTCCTCATAAATATTTATAGCTAATCTCTGGAAGTACCCATTGTATTAAAAAAAAATATTTTTGTGTTTGTTAGAATAATAGGAGCATTAGAAATATGTGTATATCTATTATGTGTTTATGAATTCTATATTTATGTAAGTATATTTGTATATAATTATATGTAGGTATATATCTATTTGTGTTTATATGTTGTATCATTACATATTTACTTTGATATGTCAGGATATATTTTCTACGTTTTACAGTGTTAAGATCATTTAAATCTAATCATTTTTGACCTATGCCATACATTTTTGCATCCGTCTTTGTAGATCTTATGCATAGTTTGAAATAAATAAATAGTATATCAAACAAAAAAAATAATTATTGTTAGTTATTAAGGTATAGTATATCCCTTAGGAGCAGAGCAGTGATCATAAACACAGGTGAAACTACAGAGAAAGGCTAGTAATAATATAATTGTAATAAAACTTACCCTAGAATACAAATTGTCAATTTGAGTACTAATTGCTGGTAATGCACTCTCTAAGTCAATATTCTCTTTGATATTCACATACAGTACTTTTCGAACAAACTGGGATGCTCTCTGACACACCATATGAGCTTTCCCAACATTAGATATAAAAAGAAGACCATTGTTTGCCATTTCATCTGCAGCAGAAATATTAATGTTTGATGGTAAAAAAAATAATAATATTATAGTATAAGGACATTTTACACAATGCTGTCTAGACCTGTACTTAGCATAACTTGTGCTATGAGTTCTACAACATGAATGTAGTATTGTGATACTTTGCTATCTAATATATGCAAATAATTTTTAATTTTTGTAAAGAGAGTGAAAGAAGCAAATTAAAGAATATTTATTTTGAATTATCTGACCTACCTGTTGGATTCCTCATAAAAAAATACGACACAATAAGTGTAACTGATAATATTCCTAAAGGCGTTGCATATCCTACATTATACATGTCATCGATAGGAAGTCCAAAGGTTGCAAAATACTTGAATTATAGGTACACATCAATTACAATGAGCTACTAAACTATTTTACAGAAATGAAATGCATACCTGCAAAAAACTAATAATGCCATAACAATAAACAACTTGTGTGATGCACAATTAAAGAAATAAATAAGGTTTACATAACGTGATATAATAGTAATGACAATTTGATGAATTATTTGAGTATTGAACAAAATACACATGAAAAATAAAAACAAGTGCTCAAATATTACCTAATTAGAAAGAAATAGTTTAAAAAGTAAAAGAAATGAAAAATAACTCTTATTTGGCCTCAGTTTCTTTTACACTTTTGCTTGCAAATGAATAATAATTATTAAAGTAACAACAAGAAAGAACATAACTTTCGGCTTTAAAAGTATTTGACATTGACAAGTTTCATCGAGGTTGTCACTGTCACTGCACAGGCACATAAACTACAAACTACCATAACTACTTCATGTTCACTATTATGGACTGATGAACTAATTAATATGTACTACTGGTAAATGTAGCCTAGATATAGCAAAATAAAAAGTAGCAAGTAAAAGTGACGTTATGTTAATAATAATAAGTTCAGACATGTCACACACGCCGTCTGATCCTGATCGTCTCGTGATGAAAATTACTACTAATGTTCATACTTAAGTATTTGTAGATACAAAGACACATACATTATTTATATATAAAATTACTATTACCACCCATTATATTAGAACAAATGATCATACTCATCTCACAACTATTTTTGCTAGGATTCGAACCACCTCTGGCTTATCAGTCAGGATCACTCACCACTGGACCAATGGCAAGTGTAATAGTAATGTTTATTATTATGTCTATTAGGTACTTGATGATTTTCAATATATTAAGAACAGCTTAAAATATTATCAGTCATTGTTTTTTGATAATTACACATCTCAGAAATGTGTCAGACATGTCTGTATGTAAAATGATGGATAATTATTAGTCATCAGCTATCACCTTTTTGAACGTTTACCTATGATAGTATCTATCTTATAACACTCTACAAAATTTGTAAGATATTTGTTACACTGACAAGCTCTTCACTTTTCCAGTTGACGGTTTATTGTCTTACATTGGGCTCCACGATCAAGCGCAATAGCAGCATTAAGCAACTTGATATGCGAGGTTAATATGCGCAATATAAAGTACTAATAGGACCAATTAAGACGCCGTGTATGAGATTACGATTGCTTTTTGTTGAGTGAGTTATTCATTTCGTGTCTTATTATTATTAATATAAATTTGTTAAAGCGGATATCTTACTTTAATACTTTGCTCAAACGACTATAAACAGTTTTGTTGCCATCCTAAAACGAAAATCTCATATACAGAAAAAAGACAACGCTTATTTTTTGTAAACAAATTGCATGTTAATGATGTTTTATAGCTACACCTACTCTTACCATTAAAACAATTTAGTTCCATTTGTTTTCCACAATATGGCGAAGATTATTATTTACCTTGTCAAGCTCTACTATGGCAACTATGCCATGCTTTCACGTAATTTAAAGGTAATTTATTTTATGCATCCTTAAGCCACGAATAGGATTTAAACGTTGCCGCCCACTGTCTCAGGTCTTGTACAGCCAACTTCACGGCGATAAGGGTGATAAGAAGAAAAGGAGGCCGTTTAAAAATACAATGATGCTCGTAACATTAAGAAAGACACTTTATTAAGCTTTAGCATTATCATTATACATAGTAAGTAGGTACTAGGGCCTTAATTACGAAACAAGAGACAATAACTATCTTACAACTGTTTAACATCAACGGTAAGCACACTCACATATCTATCATATTACATGAAGTAGTAGATAAGAATCTTAATTATATAATATACCTGCCTAACACCCTACGGTGACAAAAATTTACAGATACAATATTTTAAGGTTTAGGTCTACGTATAGGTACTAAACAAGAAAAAATCCCTCTAAGAAATTATTACGACACAATCTTACAAACAATTTTCTTTAAAGAAAATCAAAGCTAACTTCGATACTTAGTTAAAAAAAAAAACAAAGAATTTGTTAAAGCTTTAACCCAATAAAAAAAAAGCATAACTATTACACATGGCGATTAACATATAGATATACGTGGTAAAAACTGCCTTTGGCGATTCTTATTTGTTAATAGGTACCTATATTCTGAATACATACTGATCAAAGTATCACAAATAAATATAACAAGCTATTCTTGTTTAATAACATAACATAAGGAGGTAGCGTAATGGCAAAGGCGTCGATCTTGCGGGTTCGATCCCTACCCAGTGCACTACCGACGTGAACCCCTAACACAAGTTTTTAGCTTAGCTGGAGGGGTTAGCAAGAATACTAGTAATGTGTGACCCACGTTGCTAGTATTCTTTGTACAAAAAAGTAAAACTATATATAAAAAAAAATTGATAGATCTATGTAAACTAGACCAAGAATATTTCGCGCCCAAGCTTTCTTTACAAATATAGCTTTTAAATTCTTACATGAAGTAAGCTGTATACTTGTAATGTTACAATGATATATGAATACTATTGCACCCATTTCATGATTTCATTCAATGTGTGAAATTGCATATATGTAGGTGAAACTGCGTGTGGACACTTTATTTGAATACTTTTGCTTTGCTTGAATTGCAGTGCAACTCCCTCTCTTCTCTTTCCCCTCCCCTCAAAGTTTGGTGGTTACTTCCAATCTTAGCCCACTGTTGCACATGCCTTTCGTTTAATCTGATTAAATCAATTTCATTAAACTACTGAAATGCAAATAAGCACACAATAATGTAACATTTCTTATGAACTATTACTTCACATCATTTAGGTATCGATGTCCATCTAATTATAGTATAATATAGTACGTTTTAAACATCTCTGTCAACAAACCTGACTATAATAAAATACTTACTGTCTAAAGTTCTACTAGAAACCAAACTTAATTTGTTGTATCGTATGTAGATTGACATATTAAAGTATCAATACAGTTAAATCACTGGATCAAGTTTAAAGCTCTGTGTAGTCACGTCCATTTCTACAATTTTATTTTTGAAGAATGCTCGCAATTTTGGTTACACATTACCGTTGCTTACCCCTCCAGTTAAGCTAAATGCTTATTTTAGAGTAGGTTTACGTCGGTTCTATACTGTGTAGGGTGCGAACCAGCAACCACTTGATTGCAAATACATTATAAAACATTAAACACAACTCACATTTCTGCAAAGTTTATATAGGCATAGGCACAAAACATGTATATTTTTTCTATTCTGTAGGCACAGGCCTCTTCTCTTGTTTTAGTAGTCTATAATTGAAGCAAAAATATTATTTATTTAAAAATATTAAAACGTTCATCTTCAAATGCATATTTGTGAAATAAATTATGGATAAATACTAGTGGAGGTTAAGGACTAACTTTCTCGGTAACTATAATAATAGTAGTGGATCTTTCATTGACAGGATAATTTTTTCAACTCTTGTCTTTCTCACTCTTTAATATCATTGTACGTCAAATGCAGTAGAAGAGCCTACAATACTCGTATTAGACAACCTAAATACATTACGATATAGCCTAAAAAATAAATGTCTTAAAGTATTGTTATTTTTTGTGTTCGTTGCTAATGCAATTTATTTGACTAGCAATTACAACGAGATACGTCCTTTTGTTCATGAGGATTCTTTGGCTCAATCGTGGTACTTGTTGATTTCTGTAAAAAAACATAGTTATAAAATTAAACAAAGTAGGTTTGATGTCAGTATAGGAATCTCGTGAGGTATGTAAGGATAGTGTGGCAGGCTTTTATTTCCACCTAACCCGATTTAAAAAAAGGCGTGAGTTTTACTTTTGTAACTAAGCAGATACAGAAAATAGAAAATACTAAGTATTTTTTATAAATATTTTTTAATCAAGATTACTAAATTTTATTGTTCTTATAAGGTATAAAGTAAACGTTCAAGACATGCTTAAGTAGTTTCGTTATATTTTTTTATTTGTAAGTGCAACAAAACAGCAAACAGCGTAAATTATATGACGGTAGCAAAATATGAACTTATGAAACAAATATTTTCAACAATCTCTCTCTCCATCCAATAATTGCCTGGAAGAGTTTGCTAATTGCGGTAAGGCCGCCAATTGTACATATAGTTATAAGCTAATATTGTATCTGACTGTACAATGAAAAGTCAATCAATCAATAAATCGGTGTATTTGTTGTTTTATAAGGTTGTTTCATAAGTACCCTAAATATAGAAGATTATATAGATCTACTATTTGTAGATTAATTAACAATCATGTAAATTCCACTACACATAAAAAGTACTTTATTAGACATCAGAAAAAAAGTTATCTTTTTTTTATGCGATAGGGGGCAAACGAGCAGACGGGTCAGCTGATGGTAAGTGACTACCGCCACCCATGGACACCCGCAACTCAAGAGTAATAATTATAAATTGACACATAATGAGATATTTCGCTCCATGACGTACCTAGATAAATTAAGGTATTGTAGGTATTATTTAAATTACCAGCAATTAGTGCATTTCCCTTAATCTTATCGCTGAGTCGTCAGTGGATATCCTCGTGTCTTCAGTGGGCGCCGTGCTAGTCATTGTCCACTTGCCAGCGCGTGTGTCGCGCTCAGTGTTTGTTCTTCCCACGGTTATGTTGAACCTGAACAGAAAATTTTGAGTATATTTTTTATTTTTTTTTCATGGAACATATTTTTATTTTTAAAGACCCGCGCTAGGTAGGGGTAGACCCGCGCTATTTAGGGGTAGACCCGCACTAGGTACTACTTACATACAACAAACAACGGATACAAAGAACATCCAGACTTGGAGCCACTATTTGTGGATTACACAAATTTTCTCCCGTGTGTGGATCGTACCTACGACCCGGCTCGACAGGCACTGTTGACTACACATACAAAACTTACAATGGAAAATTTGAATGCTGGAGTTAGTAGTTAGAGAGCTACAGAATTGCATAAAGTACCTACATAATTCAGTAGGTATCAAATTTAGTTGATTTACTCTCTTATACTTAATGTACGTTAGACGGGGACTAACTGAGAATGGTTGCGGTAAGTTAAGCGGTTCTCAGGTGAGTCAGTGTCAGGACCTGTCCTGTTACACCTTAGAACAATTGTTCCATCTTTTTTTTAACTAAACCAAAGCCTAAACTGTTACAACCAAGAAAACCGTAGTAATAACATATGCTTGTTAGGTTCATATTAAGAATAAGATATAAATTTTTACAGAGTTAGTGGGCTCGGACTTTCCGGCAAAAGCCTGTTCAGCTATAGGCACGTGACCCTGACTTGTTTGAGCTATTGCATGTACTCACAAATCCATCTGTACGGCAAAATGCTTGCCCCCTGTTACGTAAATGGGACTACATTAGAATTGATAAAAAGTGGGCGTTAATTACACCTCAGTTGTTGATACTTTATTCGATACGATATACAATCGATAGGTCGATAGTTGATACGGACGTGAGTGTTTTTATGTATGTATGTATGTATGTATGTATCTTTCACTTTTTTTTAAATCGCTAGTTGGCGTTGGCTTCCAACTCACCTGAGGGGAAGTGACGAGGAAGACGAAGGTGGTACACGCACTACACGCCTATCCAAAAGAAAGCTATTCACTCTATTTTTGAATAATTCCAGCTTGTAGTTCTTTGGGAAAATAGACGCAGTCAGTTCATTCCAAATAAAGGCGACTCGAACTAAAAAGGAGCTGTTAAAGGTTTGTTAAAATACTTATTAAACTTTAACCCTAATGAAATTTAAAAGCGTTGGCCGTGACAAAGACCGCCACAATCTTCTGCCATTGTTATTTTTTTATTAGGCTAAGTCTAGTGTACAGTAGGTATCAGAGAGGGATTGGGCAAAATATTAGATTTGTTAATTTAAGTATTATGTGACGTTTAGGGGACTTTTTGATTTAAAAAAGAAAACAAGTAAGTATAAGAACTTTTTTACTTCTCAGAACAGCCTTTTTAGTCACTTATGAAATGCATGGATTAATAACTATCCATCAAGAGGTACATATTATGTTGTATCATCATGAATTCTAGCTTAATTTAAAAATCATGTAACAGCTTTCTTTTTTGACCATTAATAACATACATATATATTGAACTAAAGTGATTAAAAACTGGTCATGTTTAGATTGTTATCAAAGTATTCCTGGTATTACAATGTCGTCATTATCGTGGATAAATAAGCTAATGGCCTTTGCTGCTAAACTAGTCTATAGAAAAGCCTTCGCAACTTGTTTACATAATAATAACTATTTCGCATATACCCTGCCCGCAACGAGATTAATTAACAACTGCAACAGTAAAGTGAAGCATTTGGTGATTAATCAACAGTTTTGTGGCAAAAGACAATGCCTTGTATTTTAAAGAGCAAATATAGTGGACGGGAACATACTGAATCGTCGGTTTTTATGGTACAGGAGAGAAGAAGAGCAAACGGGTCACATAATGATAATTGGCTACTGTTGTTTATATACACCTACAACTCAAGAATTGCAAGTGCGTTGGCCGCCCTTTAAGGATACCTCTGGTATGCTCCGTACGAGTCAGCCCATACTTGTTTAAGCGTGGCTTTCCCACATGCAAATCCTAATGTCTGACTTGTGTTTAAAAGGCTACTGGTTCGAATACCACTAGAACTTGTAACAGTTGTAATTCTGATCAGGGTGCTTAGTGGTTAACTCGCGAGTACGATTTTTGATCAGTCCCAACATTTGTATTCATGCTAAACATGATTGTATTCGAAATTTTAGTGTCTCTCCGTATGAGTCTTCATGTTCTGGTTTTTAAAAGGTTCTATTATTTATTTAAGTATCTCAGTATGTTTATTAATGTTCTAGAAGTTAATAACAATGTATTCCCATATCTTCTACTGAAGTCCTAAGACGACAAACAAACAACAACAAAAGTTTAAGCCCTTAATAAAGAGCCTCTTTTTCAAAAGGAGAACAACTTAATTATTCCTTTCAGCCAACTGTGAAAGAAGGAGGGTTGTATTTGGAGTGTATGTATATAGATATGTATGTATGATGTTTCCTTGTCACTCTATAGAGCGTAAACGTCTTGTTGGACTTCGAAATGTGAGATATCATTTGAATCGTCTTGATACGAGTCACGTATATAAAAAAAAGATAATAAATGAAGTCAGGATTTATATTTTTATTCAATGTTACTTGTTATTTAATTAATAAATTAAATCGCTAATTATAGCAAATTAGAACACATACATATAATTATATGTGTAGGAAATTGTGTTTGTGTACGTCTAAATTATCACTACCTCTGTGTCTACATTAATTCACGTCAACATTGACACAATGTAATAATTCAGTGTTGGTTTACATAGAACAGGGTATGATAACGACAGATGAGGTGACAGATAGGTGTTGTGTTTTGGTATCTAAGTATTGAACGAGAAGAGGACGACATTATTGTTGTTTAGCATTTATTCTATGGTTCATGTGGTTCACGGTGAAGTAAAATAGGGCCACCCTCTCATCCAGGTGGTGTCACAAAAGGCGACTTAAGGATTGGACTGTTATCTATCAGACAGTATGTATACAGTCGTATAATGACGTTGGCGGCCTGCCCCATATTACGTTAATGGGACCAAATTATAATTTAAATGTATTTCATTACCCGTGTGGTTCTCGGTAGAGTTTAGACACGCCAATCTATGCAACTATCACCAGACAAATTGTACTGCTTCTTTTCATATTGTAATGAGTATTTTTTATTAAATAAATAAGGCTGTTGCTACTACTAAAACATAACGCTGCGACTTTTAGGAGTGAGTGACGATATGACTAAACTAAACCTCGAAATGAACGTTTTATCAATTACTGATGTACTATTTATATAGGTAGCATATGAAGTTATATATATAAAGACGTAACCTAGATAAAAATATACATTCACGCTTAATTTAAGTTAGTATTCATGAAGGTAAATCACTAATATTAGGACGTACAAATGTCATAGTTTTTCCAAAAAACACAAAACTTCGTTTTCAGATAGATAAAGCAATATCTATACCGTATTTGTTGGAAGGATCTACAGGTTACTTAAAAAATACCTAAAATTTGTTAGTTTTATGAACATGTAATTATATTATACGATGTACCAATATAGTTATTGTAATAAATGATTAATGTAATTATTGTTCAGTCACCTCTTCCTATAACAATCCCCGTAAAAACCCATTTCCAGTAAATTTACAAGTCACACGGTAACGATTCGACCTTTTTCGGATTGTGATTTATTGCCAAGCATTGGAATTTTTTAGGACCTCATAAACTAGAGTGACGAATTTCTATCATAAAATATTGCAATTTCGTTGGAGTGCAATTAACTGTATAATGCCTACAACTTGTAAAAAAACTGACATGAGAATGATTTATTCTAGACATTTATTAAGGCTCTAGGGACTCTAACAAACTTTAATGTATATGATCGCTCAAGCACTATATTATAGCTCGTAAAGAAAGAATATTTTCGGAATACAAGTCACTAATATACGGAATGAAAAAAGTGACACATTTTGGACTTAAACAAAAGATATTTAAACCAATTTATAAAGCAGATTTTGTAGCAATAGTTGATACACTGATAGTAAGGAGGAAAAAAGAAAGTTGTTAACACTAAATTTGATATTATCCTACTTCTTTTAAACTTATATACATACGTATGGCTTTATAAAGTTATTTCACGTACCTCTTCCGCACTAAGTTGCGAACCTTCTTTTTCCACACGAAGATGAAGAAGACCAAGACTCCGAGGCCTATATTAGAGATGTCGGTCAGGATCCAGTACCAATTGGAGCCACCGACCGCAAAGCTGATCAGTTCCACCGTCCAGTTGACACCCATCACCATGAACAGCTTCAAGTAAAGGCCGTACCTAAAAAATTATATTGTATATTTAGAGACAAGAGTCTTACAGCAAATTATTTTTAGCTATTTGAAGTAAATTCAAAACATGATGGTATTCTATTTCTCTTTTAAAAAGAAAACTACCGCATTAGGATTAATTCCTGTGTAGAGGGGGACTTTACAAACATTCAAACAAGTATGGACGACAGTTCTGATAAAACACTTAACACCAACATTGTCCTCAATTAAATTAGATCTCAGTGATCCTACGCAGTAGCAGAAATATAAAATTATGTTGTTAGGTTATGTCTTCTATTGTACCCTATATTCTGCCAACCAAGAAACTTTGTTGGCATATTTTATTATAACAATCAATTTTGTTGCAACAAACAGTCAGTAGGAATATCTAAAGTTTATGAAATTAGAAGGTATTATAGGTTTCAATAACGGTCTAGAGAGTCTCGTAACCACTGCAAAATCCTCAATTAAACTGGCTCTGGTAATCCTATACATGCTGCATTAATTAACGCAGGCATAGGTGTGTCCTAGCTTTTCGTCATGCCCATATCTGCATTATATCATAAAACTTGTTGATTGAGTAGGTTCTTCTGAATTCCACAAAACACGAAACATGATTGAATCACTAGTAAGGATAAAAAGTTAAGTGGCATTAATGTCTACAGTATGAAGACGTATTAAGTCTTTATGCTCCCATGAAAATGTATAAAATACGAAGTTAATAATTGACTTTAAAAAAATAGATGATAGTCTTCCTTTCCAATTCCTTTGCGCAATACTTTAAATTGCAAAAACGTGCAATTAAAACCTTATTCGTAATTCTCCTAGTATTCCATGATCAAATTCTGATTTGTTTACAGTGGGACAGCGAAGGAGAATACTTTATAATAAAAAAAACTTGAAATTCGGTCGCCGTTTGGTTGAGAACTAGCTTAACATACGTAAAAAAATAGATCATATCGTAGCACATAGACCCTCCCCTTTCTTTGAAGTCGGTTAATTACCTACAAATGCTATAATCACAATATAGTAAAAATTTATACAAGTTAAAAAAAATAGTTGTAGCAGCAGCTTCTACTACAATGTATCACTAACGACTAGGTTGCCTCCGGTGAACTTTCATGCCGTGAGACCATTAACGCTAACATTAAAACATTACAGCTTTTAATTTAATCAGAACCGCAATGAAGATTGTGTACATACGTATATACCACTTTATTATTAAACTTTATTTCCTACGTCCTCGTGTCACAAGACGAAAGAAGAAAGAAGTATAGTGCCTGCAGTCTTACAATGTGGTGAAATAAATCAAATAATATGTATGGGCTTGTAATTTTTCCATCCATTGAGTTTTAGTATTATAAATTTACAACTCAATAAATGGATTACCGTTGTTAGACTAAAAGCGTTATTAAGTAAAGGTACACGTGTATTTATATTACAGGAATGCTTTATGCGTGCATTCATTTTCGAAATTAACATTTATTAAATATTAATATTTATTTATATTTTACATTGTACATTATGTAAAATGTACAAAACTACAATAGTGTTAATTTCACTTGTATAAAGAAAAAGGGATAGAGAAGAAATCGAATTTCTAAAAAATCCATATTATTTTAAATTTTCAGTTTAATATCAATACTAAAGATATGGAATAGATATTGAGTGCGCTGTAATTTTTACCTGATTGCGCAAAAGGAGGTTATGGTTTTGGGTATATAGGGTTATGTTTTTGATTCGATTGAATGTGTAGATGTTCAGAAACACCATAAATACATTCAATAGTAAATTCTAAAAAGTATATTTGAAAACGAATACTGATTGCATAAAAGTTTGATTGATATGAGTAGTACAGTGATGTCACGAGTATATGATAATGTCTATTGGTTCTCAATCCGAAATCAGAGTATTGACTAGTAGTTATGACAATTGTAATGACTACAAATATCTTTAATATTGATACCAATTAGTTGAGTGTCTAGAAAACAATATGAAAATATATTTATAATGTCATCAAGATCTACTTATTACAAATAACAAAGTACGTATTTTATGACATCGAATAAATGTACATTATGTTGAAACCAACAAACAATGAGCGTAGAACTCCAAAATTGTGCTCCAGCAAATAAAAATTTATACGACGATCTAAACATCCAGAATGAGTTTTGTAACAAAAAAGTTTCAAGTAATATCTTTTGATGTATGGTTGAATACACGCCTACAATTCTTCTAAAAACAACTGCTTACCTATTTGTCTTTGTTTACGATTACGCTAAATCATAATGATATAATATCATAATCCTAATATAATCACAACCTGTTTAAATACGACTTAAAATCTTTCGACTTTGGCGACTTGCATTATTGGTTGTAAGACGGAAATCCCGGTGAGTAATTAATGCGTCTATGGTAATCGATAAAAACATTAATAATTTTTACTTAGGCATATTTAAGAGCGTATTAAATTACTGTATTTAATTTTATAACAAAATAAAATTATTACGAAAAATTAATGAAGGATTCGTGTAATAATCATTGTTTAGTTTTCTGGGTTTAAAGCTCATAATAAAATTTATAAAGATCGCTTAATTCAGCTTTTTATGTTCAGTTCGTCTTCGTCCATCTTCAGAATTAAATCTTTAGTTTCAATTACTAAGATTAACTCTGATTAACATTGAAACATGATTCCATCACATTAACATTGAGCAAATTACATGGATATGACACGGCACTTATTGTAATATTTAATGAAAGTTATAATAAGAAAACTAAAAATGTTAACAATTAGTTTACCTAATATTTGTTGTATATAACGGATTATATATAATTGATATTGTACATATATTGTAAAGATATATAATTTTATTAGTTTACCTAATACAATTACACATACATATTTTTTTGTTATTATTAAAAAGAAACATCTCTTTTAAATCATCAACGTTGGTGTAAGTGAACCTTTTTACGGTTCTCTAGCGTAGTTCTACAATGGTCCATCAATTTACGGCGCGTTCAATTTATGGAGTCATGACTACCAGTAAGTGCTTTGTAGTTACATAAAGTTCAAGAGAGAGAAGATTATTTTTTCAATTGATTATTATTAAAAAATATTAATTGTAATTATTATCTTTTAACAAAAGTTTTCTGCCATTGCCTTGATTGAAGTGCATCATTTATCGTGATGCACTTCAATCACGATAAATTCAAACAAGCTGTATTCTTGAAGAATACGAAGAGCTGGAATATGTTGTTCGAATTTAAAGGGGGCAACCTAGACTATAAATAAAACTATAAATAAAAAGATTATTGAAATCGGTTCACAATTGGTGAAGACATCGCGTAAGACACCAAAAAGCAATAGAATTTAGATCAACCTCCTTTTTTGAAGTAGGTGAAAAACGGCTTTGGAATATGCTTTGTTATCTTATCAGTAACTTAAGGCCCTACTTATAGAATAATATTCACGTTTACTAATATCCCTTGAGAAAAGCGTACACAGAAGTAAGCAATTTCGAGGAAAAGTTTTATTTTGCCTCTAAAATACTCCAGAATTAAACTCTTTGTGCGCATTGCGGACGAAGGCTAAATTAAAAGAGAAAAACTACAATTTTTTACTCATTTTCGTTAGTTTTGTATTTACATGTACCTACATAATACAATTGAGTTAAAAATGGTACATAATTCACCCATCGACACGATTTGACCAACTACCACAAGTTAAAACGCAAACGGTTTTGGTTCGATCGCTACCGCTCTGTATTTTTTTATAGTAAAATGAAACCAATGGTCCACTCAAGACGAAAGTAGAAAACGCGTGCCATTAACGGAAAGTTATAAGTGGTAAGACATAGGGTATAAGATGGAAAGCTTCAAGTATTTGTACGTCGTGAAGATAAGCAACAACAACATGCGATAACTTATTGTTTAAAAATGAGGCAAAGAAAACCATTTTAAGAAATATACCTATTACTTTTTCATTTTAACACCATAACTTAACAGACCTCTGTTTATCTTTCTTCAGCTTGTCACTGCGCGAGGACTCGGCGCTTTTCAGGATGGCAGTCTCCTGCCTGATAGAGCGGATGCGGTAGGCAGTGATGGTGAAGAAAATCAAGTTACACACCACCAAAACCAGTACGGGTGTGAAGAAATACACCAGGTCACTCAACCAGTCTGTATAGTGAAAACAAATTAAATCGTATTATTATATAATTTAATTACGCTGAAAGAAATGTTGAAGTCAGCATTGACTTTAATCGCTGTAAGGTGTTTTGGTGAAAATACGTAAACACAAAAATTACCTGCATCACAATGAACACCGAAATATATACTTATGACTGGTATTGCTGGAAGTTCTCATTTCATCATCAGTGTAATTAATAACTCTCAGTCTTATACTGGTATAAGCATTGTGTTCGAATTACGATCTAACAAGGCACTCATGTATATGTGTTTGACGTCTCTTTGTATTCTAAAATGAATATTCATGTAAGTTCCGATAGTAAATAATTTCAGTAAAATGAGGAGGTTGATTTTGATGAGACTATGCTCATTGTTTTGACAAGCTTTTATTAAACTTGCAATGTATGTTTGTTCGGGTCGGTCTGTTTGTCGGGTTGTTTTGTCAGTGTGTTTTAAAAAAAAATGGTATATAGGTCCACATAGTGCATTGTACTTGTAATTATTTCGTGCCTTTATGTATGGCTCTTTTCTACCCTATTAATACAAGGACAACACCTGTTGACCAGCGGCTACCGGTGTTTACAAACTATAGATTTTTGATTGGTACATCTTAAAAAGACTCATCTAATATTTGGTAAGGCAAAGGGTTGGTAGGTATGAAGCTCTATTAATGGAGTGTTCGGATTCTAAACAAAAATCTCGACTGTATTAGAAACTATTTTTTATCATTAAGTAGAAATATAATAGTATGCCCCGTGTACTACGAGTATTATACATACATTCGAAAAAATATAACCCTTCTTTTTGCACTGTCGGGTAAAAAAACGACTGTAAGGTAAACTATTTTTAGGCAATACTTTCTTCAATAATACATTTAATACATTAATCTATTCAGGCACTAGCTATTCAATTTCAAAATACTTTGTAACCTACAAACCAAGTATTTATGCATTAAAATCACAACGGTCACGCGTCACCGATATGTTCTACTTCTTACTTATAGCTAGTAAATATTGTGTCCGTATTTACAGAAACAAATGACTAAGGAACAAATATAGCTGATTTATTTCTATGTTCAGATATAAATGTATTGAAACACTCTGAGTACTAAATATACTGTAAAACATTAACTACATTGTTCAAAGAGGCATTAAAACTGTCGTGTATAGATATAGATAAGTTACATATCACATCTAAAAGATTACATTTTGTGCCATTGTTCTTAAACAGCAATATATATAACAGAATAGGGCATCTATTTCTTCCCGTGGGTGTTGTAAAAGGCCACTAAGGGAGCGGACTGTTATCTATCCGATAATATGTGTACCGTTTATACAGGGCCCGGAAGATGGCAACAAGCTTGTCCCCAATTCCGTAAGTGGGACTAAATATTACTGTTGGTAAAATATGAGTGTTTAATGCATCTCTGCCTACCCTTTAGGGGATATAGGTGTAAGTATATGTAACTTATTATGAAGGAGAAATTGTTATTTATATCTAGTCCGTAACTCTATAGTAGAGAATCCATTGTCCAACTAGTCTGGTAGTACAGAACGTATTTTAATAATTCTGTCATAATTATAAAGCTACCTTATCCAAGTAACATATACATAACAGCTTTTATTTTATTTCAGTAATAGGTGAAGGACGCAAGCATAGTATAAAATTAAAATAAAATTACCAGCAAACCAGCACCTCTTGGTGCCGAAGCCAGGTGTGATGACGGATTTCGGCAGATTACTGAATTGCATAGCAGCAGTTAGCGCCGTGAGAAGGAGGGGTACTCCCCACGCGTAGAGTCCATACAAGAGGAACCTTCTTGTCTCTCTTCGTTTGCTCGTACTGCCCCCACGGTATCCACTGCTGTAAATTTTAAATTAATATTTAATTAACCGTTTTATTATAATAAAAAAGTTAGGCAAGGCATCTAAAGAAGATGGCAAACTTTTTAATTAAATCCATTCAAACCATAGACACATCCTATTATTTATTTTCTTTAACACAAAATTGTAAAATGGCAGACATAATGCCGTAGGTGTTCTTTATCAGTCTTCCTATAGTACATATTATATAGTTGTAAATAAAATATCGAACATTATTTACAGTATGGTTGACGTAAATATTTGATTTAATTAATTATTGGAAATGAAAGTGCAACAGAAAACCTACTCCACTTAAAAAAATCTCAGTAAAAAATTTGTTAGTAAAATCAATTAAATTATTGTTTATCAATCAATGTATCATCATCAGCGTATCATCAGCTTATCGCCGTACACTGCTGAACAAATACCATTCCTTTTTTTTGTTTGAAACTCTCTATAACCCTCTGTCCCGGTCACCCGCGGCTAGACTCAGAGCGATTAAAATTACTCGGTAAAATTACTGTTACTACCGGCCATTGGAGTGTATGACGGCCGGTAGCGACAGATCCTCTCCAGCTGAACTAAGGGGGAGGCCCCCAAAGGAGCGCCAACTATCCTGGTCTTTGGCAGTTCGCATTCATCCGCTGCTAGCCACTTTCTTTAAGCTGTCGATCCATCGCTCGGTTTTTATATGATATCCTTTAACAGCGCATATAAAACACTATAAAGTCATGCCTAAACGTAAATGTGATATTTTAGAAAGTATTATGATTTTTCAGATATTTATTGATACAGAAAAACAGACATGGGCAGATATATGAACTGCTGTTATATGCTCTGACGTTTGAAAAGGAGTTTCCTTATTTATACCAGTTTAGGAACATAAGAAGTGTTTGGTTATTGGAAAACCATTGCGTTCGTAAGCCAAAATTCTGACAGCATATCAATCTTAGCTTTAGTACTTTTTGCTCAACATTGTCAGCTAACGACTTTGACAACGAGGCTGAAAGAAACTCTAGTTTTATTTTTAACCAAATAAAATTTAAAAGCTGATCATGCTCCTTCAATTATCTTATTTCCCATTAGAAATAAAACCTTCTGCTAATTTATCTCATCAAAAAGGTGAAAAAATATTGGTGTTTGCCCACATGTTTTATTGACACAGGTGGCAATTTTTCACGATACTGAAAAAGTCGACGGATCATTATAGTCAAAGAGGTTGTGTTGTCTCCGTATAAATAACGACCGAGATAGATTTGCAATTCATGCTAGTTGTATGAGGAGCCTCACTTCAAACTCAATAATAATGTAGAACTGACCTCTAGTACTATATAAAGCTAGTATTCTTTTATTAAGGCAAAGAAAAAAAAAAATTTTTGCCACATACTAATTTGTTGTATATTTAGACAAGGTACACAGCTACATATTTCTAATGCGGAAAAAGTAACTATGCAAACTCAAATGTACTTTCCTTCTTTATGTTATTAACTGTAAAGAAAAGTACTAACCTTTAATTTAGTTCCTTTCATTCAATCCGTCATGAATAAGGAGGCTAGTCGTCACATTTCTGTCTTTTAATTTACATAATGAATCAAGTAATAAAATTATGAATATAATGACACGATTTTTGATACATAACTTGTTGTTTGGGTTATGATATGATCTCGTTACTGGTATTGTAAATAACTGACGTCATATAACCTTTCTACCCAACCGACTCTGCGGGAAGGAAATGTTTATAACGCTCATGTATGTATGCACATATGTCCGATCAATTGTGACTCCATGTAACCCAAACGGTTAAGTTGTTTTTTAAGTGTAAGATGTCAATTTAATCGTTTTAATAGTGCAATTGGGTACCAGACTTCAAGAGGACGTCAGCAGTTGGCAGTCGTGTTATTTTTTTTTATTATTTAGCTTTTCTTATCGTCTTCTAAGACTGTAATCTGTCATCAGACCCTTAGTGTTTTAAAGCATGTCTTAATTTATCAAGATTGAGTCTTGACCTTTCTACGTGTAACCATTACACTAGCTACACAGCTCCTAAACCGTATCCTATTTTGCGGTCGTAATATCTATAACGACAAGTCTTCTACGTAAGCCTGCCCGGGCTCACACCACCCCAACTTTGTGACTACACCATAAATCGCATTGTACTCATCTTGTTTATTACACAGAGTACACAACTACGAAAATAACATAAGATAAGGTAGGTTTCTCACTTTACCCTTTACCCAACTCCATTGGTTATTCACAGTGAACGAGTATAGACTAAGGTTACTCGTTTTCCTTAGTTTACATTATATTCTTATTCGATATAAAACTCTTTAGACGTTGTAGCATTAACAGTTACTACGTCGCGAAGACCTCTAAGTAAAAGGTTACATTTCGTAGCTCGTAGCAATTTCGTAGAACACAACTTTGTTATCGAGCTTCTATTTACGATTTTTTTGTCATAAACCTTTCTAAGTACTAAATTATGCTGGATATGAAAAAATTATAATAATTTTTTCTTGTTCATTGCATTCCGTCTTACTTTGTATTACAGTGTTATTCGGTGAGCAATTCGCTTCGGGAATCGTATTGCACTTTATTTACACTTTGTACCAGTTACTTAAATAAATACGCACGCAATAGAACAATGGCAATATTTAAAATGTTACATACTTCTTGAAACTAAAATACATGCTTTTATTTAATTGAAATTAAAGAGTGTATTTCAGATTGGTATTGTATATTGTTTGTTTTAGAGTCGAAAATATACGATCCCGAACTAAACGGTTTGGATCTTC
The DNA here is from genome assembly GCA_947561695.1 of Tyria jacobaeae. Lineage (NCBI taxonomy): Eukaryota > Metazoa > Arthropoda > Insecta > Lepidoptera > Erebidae > Tyria > Tyria jacobaeae. Next base: position 14,094,225 of record OX387219.1, on the reverse strand, counting down.
TTTCCAGTGCCGATCGGTGAAAGCCACCAGCGCTCGTGTTTCCTTCCCGCTTTGATCCTGGGTCTTTTAAGCAGGGCGTGAAAAAGCCTCTCACCAGCCGCCATAGTGGGGTCAAGATGCTGCATTGACTACACATGGACTCCACTTATTGCTTTCCATCAGGCAAAGTCAAGTCACAATGGAAGGCTTATACAATAAAAAAAAAATACTGTAATTATAATTGCGAAAGTTTGAACGTCAGAAAGTCTGAACTCAGTTTAGAGTACTTTGTATCCCGCATAAAGGACGGTTTAAAATGACCACGTGACCGAATATCGACACATCGATCGTCATTAAGCTTAATTTAAGCCTCTCCTAGATTTAAACAAACAGCGGTACACATACAGTAATCTTACTGTATTGAAATATTTATCAATCTTATACCTACAAGTCCAAGAACTGAGTCTGACGGCTTAATTACAATATCTTACCTTTGCGACTGTTGGCTTAAACTTCCAAATCTTCATTAGGTATGCATTAAAAAAAAAGTTAGTTAGGCACATTATCCTTATGAGTAAATCTAACATTAACATGCTGTGGACTCGACCATTACTAGGGAACAGAACTCTACTTACTACTCATTGTCAAATAGTCAAGACTATAAAGGTTGGCTATGTTTTCGTGTAATTTAAAAAAAAAATATAAAATGGATGTTTTAGCAGTTTTATGGACGGGTATGACAACAATTATATTGCAAAAAACAATGTTTCTCTTGAATTATGCCTAAAAAATTCACATATTTGCCACCGAATCGCAAAAAAGACTTGCTAGAATACCGAATATTTGTAAAATTATAAATTCAGGTGATTGTTTGTAATATTTTCAAAGTTTAAAGGTAAACGTCATTATTAGAATAAAAACTTTCGTGTATTAGTCAATTTCGGTACCGGACGATGCACCGTCGCGGGTGGACGACTTACTCCTTGAAAAATGCCTCCTGTTGAGACCGAAACTAGTAGGGCATCTTATATTTAAATAAATGTGAACGTCATTATCAAAATTGTATTAAACCATAATAACCGCATATAAGGTTACGTAAACAGAATTCAACGGAAACAAATCACAAATTCCACAAATAGCTTTCAATCACTTTATTTTTGTTATGTACTGTGTACTTTTTTTTACCACACTCTTTGATTCTTGATTTGCCTACGCAGTAAATTACGCGAATGCATAGTCATCGTATACCTTATAGTTTTGACCTGATTGTATACATATGTAGGTGCAAAGATAATGAAACATGGCCTTGATTTATATCTACTACAATTACTACTACTAGTACATACAAAAATATCTTATCAAATCTAAATTTATAAGAGTCAGACGCTCGCTAGCACATTTTAGGAAACAGTTGCGAATAGGACCAATGCTATTTTTGGCCGTCGCGTCATATACACTTATGTAAATCAGTGTAGTCCTTTTCTTTCACTCTGGGGATACTTGTTAAACGATTAGAATCATATCCCTGATAAAGAAATGAATCCTCAGCCAGTGATTTTGAATTTAGAGCCATATTATAAATTAACTTTCTTCCTAATACTGAAGTACAAAGCGTCGGTAAGAAAGAGCACTTAGACACTAATTTAAAAAGAAAGTTTTCTAATAAGTCAAGTACCTTGAACTTGTTATCGGCTCAAGGTTTAAAATACTAGTAACATTAAATTTATTAAAAGTCTACATGCTACTTTTTAACCTACAAACTAAATATACTACTGCCTACCATTATTGGAATCTTATTACGAATAAGAAAATTTACACAGGTACTTTATGAACTAATAAAACTAACGATACTCAATGCAGAATCATTGAATGGGATTGTTTGTAAGCACTACTTAGTAACTAACAATATTTAAAATCAATTTCTAAAAACTAAAGAAAAACTGTGTGTTATTCTAAACTGGCTTTTCATTACCGCTTTATATTTAAGTACGGGATACTGGATTGACTATTTTAAACTTACTATGTCTACAATGCAAACCCTAGCGGGGTTTTTTTTTTATTTAATCTACAGATTTTTTTTATATCAAATCCACTGAAACAAAAGTCCAATCCTGCTTAGAAAATAAAATAATATCTACAAACGTGCACAAATGACGAAATTACATATCACATTTTGTTTAATAAATTAATCAGCCTATTTGTAAATTCGATTGCCTATGCTCAAATGATATTAAATTTAATCTTTGTTGAATAAATGACTTATTATATATACTTCATCAGAAATAATAATATACTGAAAAGGAAACCCAAAATTCTGATTTGGTTTTTCAATAGTTAAACAAAAATTAAAAGTTATAATTTTAGTATTACGAAGTTGATTTATTATATGATATTGTGACGCCATGCCTACGTCACCGCACAGACAAACAATGCATAGAAGTTTTTCAAATGAAGATTGACAAGTCACGGTAGCTGAGCGGTAGTGGCGACGGCTGCGAGTCGAATGCCGTGAGTTCAAGCCCGGCGGACTCTATGGGTTTTTGTTTGTGATTTCGGTGTTTTATAGAAAATTCTAGTAAATGGAGATGATTCTTTACAAAATTCGAATATAATGGAAAGTACTAGATGAAGCAAAATGAATAAATAAATTAAGTTGTAGAAGACAATCGAAAAGAATAACGAAATGACGGTCGAAATTCAACAAATTACGATCGAAATTAGGGGTATATAAAGAGCTCCAGACGCGCCTACAGGGCAGTTCAGTGGAAAGTGCTCTCAAGTGAAGAATAAGAATAAGAAGAAGAAGTGAAAAAGTAGTACAGTGAAGTGAAGTGAAAGTGATTAGTATTAGTGAGTGGTGCAGTGCTACCGTTGGACTGAGTTAAGTGTAGTCCGCGGGGACAGTGTGGAACAGTGCTACGCGGTTCGTGCAGTACAACTCGTTCTGTGCTGTGAGTGTTACGCGTTCGGAATATTGTGAAACGCAAATAAATCGTTACTCTCGGCAGTGATATATTAGTTTCCTTCCAATCCCTGTACCCACTTCCGTAACATTTGGTGTCAGAAGTGGGATTGGAAGGTAAAATGCCTATTACGCCGAGGGAAGGCATGAGTACTCGCGCTAAAACAGCCGCACAGCAACCACGTGGCTCTGGAGCCGAAGCTTCTGAGGAAGAGATTCCTGGACGTCAAGACAACTCCGGGGTGGCAACTTCCGACGTAGCGTCGTCGTCGAAATCCCAGGGGCCGGATCTCGGCGCCTTACTCGAACAGCTGCGCGCTATGCAGGAAGAGCAAGCCCGCCGACAGGAAGAGCAAGCTCGCCGACAAGAGGAACAGCTGCGCGCTGTTCAGGAAGAGCAAGCCCGTCGACAGGAAGAACAAGCTCGCCGACAAGAGGAACAGCTGTGCGCTATGCAGAAAAATCTTCTGACGGCTATCACCGAAAGCATGCGGAGGGTTGAGGCTATGGAGACAACCGTGCAAAAACATGAAGACCGCCTCTCCTTCATCGAAGAAGACGTCAAGAAAATTGAGGAAGACGTCAAGAGGATAAAAATAAATGGAGTTCCGGCTTCAGCGACCATAGTAAGTGCATCCTCTTCAGGCGGAAATTTTAAAGTGCCACCCTTTGATGGGACCTCTTCCTGGGCGGCCTATAAATTACAATTTGAAGCTGTGAGAGACTTAAATAGGTGGACCAACAGCCAAGCCAAAACCGCTCTTACTTTGGGACTACGAGACAAAGCTCTGACTGTACTGGAGGCTTTAGGAAGTGAAGCTACCTATGAGCAGTTGCTAGAAGCCTTGGAATCGCGCTATGGGGACTCGCATCTGGAGCATGTCTTCCGCGCTCAACTCCGTGAGCGATGCCAACGAGCCAATGAATCCTTACAACAGTGGGCTCTAGAAGTGGAAAAGTTGGTCCGGAAGGCGTACCAATCATCACCACCATCAGTCATTGACAGCATACTTTTGCAGTCGTTTGTCGATGGTATTTTCGACGCGGAAGTGAGGGCTGCCGTGCGCCTGGGTCATCACGGTCAGATCAAGGAAGCCGTCGCGCATGCGCTTGAGGTAGAAGCTGTCCGACGAGACCCGAGGAGTGGACGCCTGAGGGAGATTAATTCAACGGAACTGGAGCGGCGAAACCAACGTAGAGCTTTCGTCCCTAGATGCTACAACTGCGGGGAGCGGGGACATCTAAGAAACGGCTGCCCGAATCGGATTGCAGAGAAACGAGGGACCGATGCTTGTATACAAGCGTCCGAGAACCAGGAAAACTAATTAAGGCCAGGGCTGAGGGGTGGGCACTGGCCGGTAGACATGAAGCCCCGAAAATTAAGATTCATCAGAGTACGGATGGAAACAGCTTAACCGTTAATGGATCAGTAAATGGAATTCCATGCCCATTGACTTTGGATACTGGTGCGTCACGTACGGTAATTGGGACACAGCTGATAAGAAGAAACGGGAAGATAAACGTTCGGAAGGGAGCTTACCAGCTGACAACGGCTACCGGCCAGCGAATACCAGTAACAGGCAACCAGAAAGTGGCCATTAAGATTGGTGATAAACTTTACTGGCAACAAGCAATCATTGCTGACATTGTGGATGATTGTATTATTGGCCTTGACTTCTTGAAGGACCATCGGTGCAAACTTGACATTAACTGCGGTATCCTGAAGTGTGGAGATGATGAAATACCAATAAGAGGCGGTGGTGAAGGCAAGGTGTATTGCATTAAGAACACAAAATTACTGCCGAGATCACAAACGCTAGTTCCAGTAAATTTCAACAAACAAAGTAAGTTGCAACAACGACGGTGGACATTATTGGAAAAAGTGAATAACGAAACTTCGTGGTTGCCAGCACGTACAGTTGTCAACATATCTACAGAAACAGTGGTGCCTGTATTAAATTTAAGTAATGAAGAACAGGTATTGAGGAAAGGTACGCTAATAGGACGGAGCGAAGAAATCGTCTGGTTGCGAAATTGTCAAGAAGTCAAAAAGACGGACAGAAGTACAATCGACGTTAACAGTATACTAGAGGGATGTAAGGAAGATTTGACAACTATTGAATTATTGAAGGCGAAGAATTTGCTACGTCGGTTCTCCGATATCTTTTCAAAGAATGATGGTGATATCGGCAGGACAAGTATGGTACAACACAAAATTAATACTGGTAATGAACAACCTATTCGTCAACGACCTCGTCGAATTCCTTTTGCCAGAGAAAAAGAGGTGGACGACATGATTCAAGACATGAGGAATAATGAAGTAATTGAACCATCGTCTAGTCCGTGGTGTTCACCAGTGGTCCTGGTAAAGAAGAAGGATGGCTCAACGAGATTTTGCATTGATTATCGCCGACTGAACGACGTGACCAAAAAGGACAGTTATCCATTACCAAGGATAGATGACACTTTGAATACTCTCAATGGCATGAAATGGTTTTCTACGCTTGACCTGAAAACTGGCTATTGGCAAGTAGAGCTGGACCCTAAAGATAAGGTCTTTGGCAGTTCAAGGTGATGCCGTTTGGACTTTGCAATGCCCCTGCTACTTTTGAGAGATTAATGGAACGTGTTCTGACTGGGCTACTGGGAGAAACTTGCTTGGTATATCTTGATGACATTATAATAGTGGGGCGAGACTTTGATGACCATTTAAAGAAGCTGGAATCCGTATTTAACAAGTTGAGAAGTGCAAATCTTAAACTAAGTCATAAGAAATGTTCATTTTTCAAACGACAGGTGAATTATTTGGGACATGTAATTTCGGAAAAAGGCGTCGAAACAGATCCAACAAAGATTTCAGCTGTTAAAGATTGGCCTGTGCCCACCGACAAAACACAAGTCCGGGCGTTTATGGGACTTTGCTCTTATTATCGTCGTTTTGTCAGGAATTTTTCGGATATAGCGAAGCCTTTACATCGACTTACAGAAGAAAAACGACCCTTCATTTGGGATCAACAATGCAAGACAGCTTTCGAAGATCTCAAGAGTCGGTTATGTGAAACGCCCGTTCTCGGATATCCGGATCAGAGCAATGAATTTATAGTAGACACAGATGCAAATAACACAGGGATTGGAGGAACACTCTCACAAAAGAAAGAGGATCAAGAAGTTGTGATAGCCTATTACAGTAAATCACTGTCGAAACCAGAACGTAATTATTGTGTCACCCGAAGAGAGCTCCTGGCAGTGGTCAAAACGCTTCAGCATTTTAAAAAATACTTGTTGGGCCGGAAATTTCTAGTCAGAACAGATCATGCAGCGTTGAAGTGGCTATTGCAGTTCAAGAATCCTGAAGGACAAGTCGCAAGATGGATAGAACAATTACAGGAGTACGACTTTGAGGTTGAACATCGCAGTGGGAAGTCTCATGGGAATGCCGATGCTTTGTCAAGACGCCCATGTTTTGATGACTGCAAGCACTGTTCGAAACAAGAAGATAAAGAAAAAGCTACGGTCCGAGTTATAAGAACTGATACAATTGATGAAGAATGGAGCAATGATGCCTTACGTAAATTACAAGAAGAAGATGAAGACTTGAAACCAATACTCAGTTGGATGAAAGACTTATCTGCACGGCCAGGATGGAGTGAAGTTGCTGGAATGAGTGCAACAACTAAGAGCTATTGGGCGCAATGGAATAGTCTGCTCTTACATAATGGGCTTTTATGTCGAAAATGGGAGAGTGCATCTGGGCAAGACAGTCATCTTCAGACAGTTGTACCAAAGTCAAAGATTTCTGATATACTACGAGCGTATCACGACGGAACATCAGGCGGTCATCTTGGTGTAAAGCGGACTTTAGTGAAGATTCGTCGTTTTTACTGGTTGCACTGCAAGGAAGATGTTGAAGACTGGTGCAGGAAATGTACGAGCTGTTCTTCTGTCAAGGGACCACAAACAAGAAGTCGTGGAGCATTGAAGCTATACAACGACGGCAGTTCATGAAAGTACCTCTACCACTCCGGCTCGAGCGAACTTTGGTAGAGAACTTCGACTTCCAGCAGATCTACTCGCAGGATGTCCTCCGGATACGCCCAGCTGTATTTCGGAATACGCAGAAGAATTAAGAAGAAAGATGGAGGAGGTTCACGGGCACATGAGAGAAGAGAATCTGCAAGCTAGTGAGCGAATGAAAACGCGATACGACAGAAGCATTAACTCCAAGTCCTTTGAAGAAGGTTCTGCGGTTTGGCTTCACAATCCTGTTCGACGAAAAGGGAAATCTCCAAAACTACAACCAAGTTGGGAAGGCCCTTATGAAGTAATTACGAAGATCAATGATGTCACTTACAGAATTCGGAAAACGCCAAGAAGTACAGCTAAAGTCGTTCATGTGGATAGGTTGGCACGGTACCACGGCTCTAACGATGCTCGGGACGAGCACGTCTAAGGAGGGGATAATGTGACGCCATGCCTACGTCACCGCACAGACAAACAATGCATAGAAGTTTTTCAAATGAAGATTGACAAGTCACGGTAGCTGAGCGGTAGTGGCGACGGCTGCGAGTCGAATGCCGTGAGTTCAAGCCCGGCGGACTCTATGGGTTTTTGTTTGTGATTTCGGTGTTTTATAGAAAATTCTAGTAAATGGAGATGATTCTTTACAAAATTCGAATATAATGGAAAGTACTAGATGAAGCAAAATGAATAAATAAATTAAGTTGTAGAAGACAATCGAAAAGAATAACGAAATGACGGTCGAAATTCAACAAATTACGATCGAAATTAGGGGTATATAAAGAGCACCAGACGCGCCTACAGGGCAGTTCAGTGGAAAGTGCTCTCAAGTGAAGAATAAGAATAAGAAGAAGAAGTGAAAAAGTAGTACAGTGAAGTGAAGTGAAAGTGATTAGTATTAGTGAGTGGTGCAGTGCTACCGTTGGACTGAGTTAAGTGTAGTCCGCGGGGACAGTGTGGAACAGTGCTACGCGGTTCGTGCAGTACAACTCGTTCTGTGCTGTGAGTGTTACGCGTTCGGAATATTGTGAAACGCAAATAAATCGTTACTCTCGGCAGTGATATATTAGTTTCCTTCCAATCCCTGTACCCACTTCCGTAACAATATCAATGCACTTTTTTAAATATATATTTTTGATGATGAATACTATAATATTAGTCAGTTTTAGTGCCGCTGGCGTCAAAGTTATCTTATCAAAGTTCTGAGTTTAGACTACGAGCATATCTGGTCTATGTTGCAACAGAACAAGGAGAAAAATGTCCATACATTGTCTACATTTTTTTTTATAAAAGGAAATCGTATATTAAGTTTGTTAATGATATAGATATAGACAATATAGTTATTACAGAACGGCTGATTTATTATAGTTTGTGATAAAATAATATCAAGTTTCGATGATCTTAGTAATTGATTGGTATATATTTGTTCAGTCTTACTTGTATATTTTTTTTATCAGAATCTTTCTTGGTTTTATGGAGATAATTCATTTTTGTTAGTTGAGATTATTTTTTTAATATTTAAGTAAGTCGGCAACTAAACCAATATCAATGGCGTTACTGTATTTCGTACTCATAAATATTATTATATAAACATTTGCATGTTTTACATATTCATTTTAAACATTATGCACGTTCAGTACCTATATCTTTACACAACCATAGACAATATTTTTAGACTAAATATACCTTTTTTAGGTAATTACATGATATTGAATAGGTATGTACAAAAGTTACCAATGTGCTAAATTAAGTAGATTATTAAAATATGGTGACAAAAAAAAATATTTTGACTCACGCTAGGAAAAGGTAATTGCTATGACTTACTTCACCAATTTTGTGTTGGCATAGCAATTAACCCGCCAAACGCATTTGACTATTTAAAGTTGTCCTCACTTTTCTATGCACTTAGGTTTCAATGACCTTCAATGATGAAATGGAGTGTCAATTTTTTTACAATTGTTATATCACATTATCCAAACAGCACGTTACGATCAGTTTTACAGATGTTCTCGCTCAGTGCATACTTTCATTTTATATCCCTAACTAGAATCCAGTGACGGTTTTATAACCGTACAGAGCTGGCATTTTTTAAGTTGAACATCCATATAATGTGCACAAACAAACGCATCCCGATTTAAAAAATATCATAACAAAAACAAGATTGCCTTTACCTCTTCGGTAAGCTTACTTTTTAATTTATTATAATCCTTACTAATATAATAAATGTGAATTTAAGTTTGTTTGTTACGCTTTCACGCCGAAATTGCTCAACCGATTAACATGAAACTTTGTTACTTTTTATAAAAAAGAAAAGATTTTTACGGAGGGTAAAAAAATATTTTGGCAGATATGATTGTTTGTCAAAAACTTTGAAAATCTAACTTCAACGCCATATATATTTTAGGGATTCAGTAAAATTTAGTAGTAGTAGCTAGTTCCTAAATTAATTCCATGTTTTTTTTTTTATACTATAGGGGGACAGACGAACAGACGGGTCACCTGATGGTAAGTGACAACGACGTCCATGGACACTTGCAACTCAAGAGTCGCAAGTGCGCTGCCCGCCTTTGAGGGTGATGAGGGATGGGGGATGTAAGGAGCGGAAAGAAGAGAGGAGGGATGAGGAGATGGGAAAGAGGAGAAAGGAGATGAGGGGAGAGAAAAAGGGGGGGAGGGGGGAAGTGGGCCTCCGAAAACCTCACTCAATTTGGGAAAATGCAAGACAAGCGCTACTTCACAACCGGTTTTCTGTGAGGCCGTGGTATCGCACCGGTCGAGCCGGCCCATTCGTGCCTAAGCATGGCTCTACCACTGAAAACTCTCTATACCATGTATAAAATTATCGAATAACATCCGTAAAATAGGAAACTGCTAATTTAAAACCTCCTTCGTATAAAATTCATTAAAATATAACAATCACAGAGAAGAACCTACTTGTGTAACACAATTCAGAAAACACCGTAAAACTCTTTTTACGGTGTTTTCCCAAACATTACTCTCTAGTGATGTATGGGCAATTTGCTCGTAATTATCTCGCCAAACCGACGCCGCGGCGTACGTGATTATTAGGTACTTGTTATTCCCACTACTGTTTCATGTCATAAGTTGTTCAATATAAGAAACAGTCATTTTCGGATGAAATAATGAACGCTGAAATCTTAAGTTACTTAAACTAGAATAACTAAAATCATATGGGATTGAACAAGGTGTAAGAAAATTTTAGCTTTTCGCTAATACCTAATCAATGGTAGTGAAAAGTTTTCCTTTTTTTCGAAGTTTGTTTCAAACCAATTGTTCAACTTTGAAAAAGAAGGTATTGAGACACACCGACCCCGGAACAGACGCGAGAAGCACGCCGAGGGTCACTTTACTACGGAGGCTCTCATATGGAACCAAAACTCGAACCAAACGACTATTTTCGGAATGACTTCTGAAGATTTTAGGTAAGTATATTTAAGCTAAGGAAACTCACCGTTTATTTTGATATATTCTGATGCTTTACAAAGGCGGGAGAGAGGAACCTGTTTTAAGCAATCGATAATAATAATATTTTATTCTTCAGACGTGCAACGCAAGAAGTTTTACCAACTTCTTGCGTTGCGTACCTTTATTTGTATGTGTTTGTATCAACGTCAACATCACAGTTTTAATTAGTCCATTGTATATAAACATAATAAAATATGCTTCAGAAACATTGAATGAGAAAAGCGACTCGAATGCATAAAATACGGATTCTTTCGTACATAATGACTAACTCTTTTGGGATGAAATGGAAAGAGTTTTCTTTTTCTTTGCTTTGATTTGTAACTGCACAATAAAATAGTCAAACTACTTATTACAATACTATAATTAACATGCGATTTAAAAAAGTTTAAGAAAATTACATCAATGCTATGAATGTTTTTGGTGTAGAATCGCGTTTTATTTTTAGTTCGTGTAAAATATTTCAAGAATTACTTATTATGGAAGTTGAAGTTTCATTCCCTGTATTTTTTAAACAAAAATTTTGGCTACTTACATTACACATGTATGACTCTGAAGATTATTACCTCAATACTATTCTTGAAGTATCATGTCCGCTTATGACAACATTAAACAGGCAGTTATCACGACACTAATCGAGCATTATCTATCGAGTGGCATGCACTCATGCTAACAGACATGAAAGAAGTAAACATAGAGACCTACAAATGACTGTTGTAACCAGTACCCGGCGTGCAAGGCGTGGCTGATCTGTAAATTAACGTTAATTTAGACATATTTATTTTAATACTACTTTTTTATTACAGGACTTGCACTCAACTTATAACTTACTACTCTTGCACTCAAGGGCAGTAGGTATATATTCAAAAAAGTAAAAATCTGAAATAAATATAATCTAAATAAACCTTTATATTATTTATGGCAGCAAAGAACGACCGCGTTTTGGTTTCGCACGGGAGTTTTAAACATGTAGCTCACAAATAATTGTACATTCTTACACTCTATGTTATGCCAAAAAAAATAAATAAACGATTTACAGCAGCTTCATTTAAATCTGTTATGTAATATATACGTGGGTCGCGCTGAGAGATTTTAGAATAGGGTTAAACATTTCTTTAAATTTAGTCTTTGGGTATCTGTAGATCTTTCTCATGATCGTGTTATAAATCATATGTCATTTGTTTTTACTAATTGGCCGCAATTTAAGAAATGTCTGTAGTGCACAGAAATGGTGAGATAAAAAAACTAGAGAAAATTTTTGTTCAATGATTTATTACGACTTTCTTTGCGGTCTTACTCAACAACAATGTTACGATAGACTTCGATAGGCATTTCATTACGGCATTGCATTAATCAGTTTAAACGTGGTCGAAGCAAACTCACTGATGATTCTCGAAAAGGACGTCGTTTTACGGCGACTACCTCTTCAGTAGAAGAAAACGTGAGTGCTGTGCGGCTAACGATACAAGCTGATAGAAACTTGACATATCAACAGATTCGGGCATTGGTATGAGTCAAGTACTTATGTACATTTAAAGTTTTACATGAACATTTAGGCGTCAGAAAGCTTTGTTCTAGATGGATACCTCATAATTCGCCTAATCAATAAAAAAGCCGTCACTTGGATTGGTGCCACTCAATACTTGAAAAGTATGTCGGAGGTGACTCGAATGCTGTATATGGTATCGTCACAGGTGATGAAAGCTGTATATATTCTTAAAAACCCGAAACAAAAGAACAATCTGCGCAATGGATGCTTCCATTCGAAAATGTAAAAAAGGGCAGAAGTTGAGGGAAATGGGGGATTGCCTCATTGTTTGGACGGACGGGTCATTTCACCACAATCATTCTAGAAGATAAAAGGACTGGTAATGCAGATTGGTATGTCACTCATTGTTTACCAGTTGTCTCGACAGCATCGCTTGAGAAGCAGGATCCTCCTCCACCACGGCAATGTTTCAGCTCACTCCGCCAAACGAACTATCGAATATTTGTGACAAACTGGCACCTTGTGTATTTTATTTATTTCCAAAAATAGAGTATATACTTAGAGGAATTAGTTTTATGAACCCTGAAGAAGCCATGCCTGCGTTTGAAAATGGCGTGGAAGAGATCTCTAAAAATGAGTGGGCGCATTGCTTTGGTCAATAGTTTCATCGTATGCGACGGTGCTTAGAAAGCAACGAAGACTACATTGATTAGCAATGAAAATATTAACAAGCTTGTTTATCATTATGTTTTCTATTTTCTAATAACTTTCAGTGTCACCACCGTAAACTTACTTAAAGTTTAACTATAGCAGCCGTGTTGAAATATTTTTTAAATATTTAAGCAATAATCTATATTTTTGTTCAGTACTTATAAACTTATATGTACTCAACGAAAATATAGATTATTGCACGACCTACCAAAATATATTCATATATGAAAGGACATATTTAAAATTAAAATAAATATTAAAAATAATGTTCTTAATTTAAATTGATGATTGTACAAAAAACACAGCTTGATTATATTTTTAACCACTAGGACCATATTTTTTTTTAGTTTACGATATTTTGATATTTTATTTTTTATTTTTTTTAAAGACAAATCCCTCACTGGGACTAATTCCTGTGTTTCGGGGGACTTTACAAACTTTCAAACAACGGTCACAAAGAACAACCAGACTCAGAACAACAATTAAAGGATTACACAAAGTGTTGTCCCTCGAACCCACAACACTTGGCGCGGCAGCGTATTGGCGAGGTGACCACTTAAACCGCTACGCCATTCGTGCAGTCATAGTGCACAATAAGTATAAGTTGGGTAAATATTAAAATCTTTTCGGTATGTTTTTTTTTTTATAAACTTTGATCTGAGCTCATGATACCATTACGTTTTATTCAAAAAGTGAGTCATTTTGTGTAACTAATCCTAAAGATCGTCGCGTATATTGCGAGATGTTCATGGCAGCAAACTTGAGTACAGCTAATAAAGGTGGGCTGCAAAGCATCAGTTACAGTCGTGAAATAAAGATGCGTGAGAATATAAAACAAGATTAGAAACTGGTCAAAATTGTTAGTTCAGTGAGTTATTAGATCTACTGTGCATCTGCTTTGGCGATTTTACTTGAAATTTTCAACGAAAAACGGTTTCTAAATCGTTCAAAAGTACGCTGATGGCCTAGAATTTTGTTTCCACCACCGCCATTAGCAAACAATTCCAGAATCCATGGAATGGAAAATCCTCGGATGACATAATGAAATAAAATGAACAGGACTTACTTCCCTTGAAAATATTACAGCAAATTTTCCTTTACGAAAATGTTCTTTTTTTTTTTTTTTTTTTTTTTATACTATAGGGGGACAGACGAACAGACGGGTCACTTGATGGTAAGTGACACCGCCGTCCATGGACACTTGCAACTCAAGAGTCGCAAGTGCGCTGCCCGCCTTTGAGGGTGATGAGGGATGAGGAGATGGAAAAAAGGAGGAATTGGGCCTCCGGAAACCTCACTCAATTCGGGGAAATGCAACGCAAGCGTTACTTCACAACCGGTTTTCTGTGAGGCCGTGGTATCGCACCGGTCGAGCCGGCCCATTCGTGCCTAAGCATGGCTCTACCACTGAAAAATTGATTGTTATTTGAAATATTTAAGATACTTTGAATTGAATATAGTCATTTTGAAAATTGCTGTAGCAATCTATACATTTGTTATAACAAAACTGCGATTACCTGCTATTTGCATAGCAATGTGTTTATTTCATTTCATACTGCTGAAAACTGATATAATCAAAGAATCATCATTAGTATAAAAGTACGACTATTATACCGCATAGGCGCTGATCCAACTTCTTCGTTCGATGTAATAAGTCTGAATGGCGATGTAATGTGTTAATGTTTTATATACAATAAGACATTACATCGCCACACGCTATTGCGTTAAGATCAACTAGGAAAATGTTACCGACATATAGTTAATTTGATAGTTGAAGGTTTCATCTAACCAATATAGGCACCTACCCAAAATATTCGTACTTAATAGTGGCCTTAGAAAATTCTGGGCACTATTCACTGCTATAAAATATGAACTAAAAATGATGAACAACACTGTCTCTAAATTAAAAAGAGGTTGAATTTACGTATACCCTGTTTTATTGAATAACAAATCTTAATTATAAATAAATATGCTGACAATTGTTGAAAACGTCAATGCAAAACTGAGTGGGAAGTATGTGTATGTATAAAGTATCTCATCGTTATTTTTTAATAAATGTTTTAACGAATCCTATATAATACAAGGGTTTTTGAAAGAACCGCTTAGATAAATACAAATATTCAGCACTTGCCCATGAGCAGAACGTCGTTCTAGGCACTAGGTTGGCAAGGAGCGTAAAAGATGCAATAAAATTTTAAAAGGCAAAAGAAAATTTTGAAACAAAAAGAAATACGCGGCTAGCCTTGAATTAGTTTTAATACAATGCCTAAATGTGTACAATGTCCTAAATAAGAAACACGTTTTATTAAGTGTTTTGTGACCCATTGAAATGAACACGAAACTACACACAACATAAAAATAATTTGATTGATTTTGGTTTAACAGAAAATATAATATATTGGTTTAACAGGAAATATAATATTTGTGTTTAATTAAT
The DNA here is from genome assembly GCA_947561695.1 of Tyria jacobaeae. Classification (NCBI taxonomy): domain Eukaryota; kingdom Metazoa; phylum Arthropoda; class Insecta; order Lepidoptera; family Erebidae; genus Tyria; species Tyria jacobaeae. The sequence goes on along the minus strand of OX387219.1, from coordinate 14,079,147 downwards.
GTACAATGATACAATCTTTCCCTACCGTGTTAGTTCGACAAGTGTGTAAATATAGACATACACTATCAAACTTAGCTAGTAGTATAAAAAATCTATACGTATGGGTCTTGAGACGATTTAACTTTTACAACAGTAATCATTGGTCTCCTCTCGCTCTAAACATAACTTTATTGAATTGAAAAGTTCAGCATTAGTTAAGAGAAGCTGCAGGAAAAATAAGGTACTATATTTTTTTTTCTTTTTGTTATGACATAGGGGGCAAACGATCAGAAGGTTCACCTAATGGCAAGTGACAACATTTACACCTCAAACTCAACAACTCAAGGGTTGGAAGTGTGCTGTCCGACCTTGAGGGTTATGAGGGATACGGGAAAAGAAAGGGGAGGCCTTACAGAAACCAGCCAAGCCAAACCCCACCGGGTCTTCTGTAAGACCGTTGTATATCTCCAGTCGAGCCGGACCTTTTCTAAGCATGGGTCTCTCACAGTAGTTGATAAATATATTTATATGATATGAACTGGTAAGTATTGATGTCGAAAATATTTATGTGTATAAAATAGTTACCTGAACGTCCTCCATATGTCGAAGCACATGACGTTGAGCCAGAAGAAACTAGTTTGGAATGCGTAGTAAACGATGAACGCTGAAAAATATAAACAGACGTAAAAATCACAAAATTGTAACTGTTTACGCACAGGAAACCGTACGGGACCAACACCGTAAAGATAAAAAGAAAAATAACAAATGATACACATTACTGAGATATTTAAAAACTTATAAATCATTAGGTATTTTGAATAAAAAATTGGGTCAATTACTAAAGTTCAGTCTTTTTGATCAACATTCGTTTGATCTGATTTTAACGTTTTTAAAGGTGGTTTATGATTTATAGGATTTCGTCAATCCTGAACAACAAAATGTATTTACTACGTCCGATAACTTCTATAAAATCGTTGTACTGTTTCCATAAAACGAAAACTTTCTTAAATATGGAGAACCTCTCAAGTGTGGCCGCGCCTCTAATTCTTCAAACATAACCCTAAAATCCTCAACGATTTCTTTTTCTTCAAGTAACGAACTAATTGTATGATCGACTTCGAATTTCTTTCAAGTAAATTCAATTAAAATTGTAATAAAAAAATAAATATGAGGGCAGATTCTTACTGGCTTTATTATAAAGATGACGAGAGTTTAAATTTACGTGCGTATATACACTCCCGCCTGTATCCCTGAAGGTGTAAACAGAGGTGTATTAAACACCTACATTTTGAAACCAACAAACATTCAGATTTATTATATTGGTAAACCTAAATGTGACGACAGGCTATAATTAATCTTGAAACTAGTTATCCATTTGGGAACGGTAAGGCAATATTCAACGTCTAACCAGATGCAGGCTACATTCTCACGCCATACATTGTTTGTGTAAAATAAGCTATTTTAAATTGCATACATAATCTGCTCTATATCATTCGCGACGGCAAAGGCTTCCTATAAACAGCAGATCAGATGTTTGAAGTAGCTAAAGAAAGATGTATTAGGATTACTTTAAAGGCATTGGTTTCATTAATAATTGCAGCTAATGACAAATTTAGTTCTTTTTACACGGCTCTCAAGAGAGTTTCTTAATAGAGTATGTTTTTTGATAAAATTAATATGTTAGCTTCATGGCGCATAATTATTTGGTACACAATCATCCTCTCATTGTCCTACATTGAGATAATTTACAATCCAGTAATATATAAGTAGTTAAAATCATAGCAACTATTTAAAATAGCTAGGTACAAATGACGTGAAAAGAAATAAATAATTGTAAGCGTGATCAAATTTTTCTTTGTCTTTTCTAAATCTTTTACGTGGTAGAGCTATGCTTAGGCACGAATGGGCCCCCTCGACCGGTGCGATACTGCGGCCTCACAGAAAACCGGTTGTGAAGCATTTCTCCGAAATTTGTGAGGTTTCGGGGGGCCCAACTCCCCCTCTCCTTTTTTCCTCACCCCTGATCCCCCACCCCTTTTCTCATCTCCTCATCCCCCTATCTTTCCCTTCCCCGCATACCCTCATAACTCATCACCCTTAAGCAGCGCACTTATGACTTTCTAGTTGCAGGTTGCAGGTGACCCGTCTGTTCGTCTTTCCCCCTATAATATAATAATATTAAATCTTCTACACAACAGTCGAAATGTGATGTATAATACTCTACGTTAAAATTCAAGTATTCTGAGAAGCAGCAAAATAAATATTTACATGATCTTATTTCATGATTTGTATTCTAAAGCATATTTTTCATTGTTGATATAAGAAAACATACATGTATATAGGCGATACGAGCATATATAGGTGATACGAGTGTTGACCCTAATTTAATTTAAATGATTTAAGTATGGTCGGAACCCTGCAGGTTGTAATTAATATAAATTTTTAGGACCAGACTGCATTACAGATAGTTTTCTTTTAACTTTCTTGCTATAGAACAAATAGGGGTAAATTATAATGAACGATAAAACAGTACAGTATTCATTAAAATGAGTTAAAAGACATTATTATGATAAGTTACCCAAGAAGCGCCAATTAGTCCAACTGATAAATGAGAACTAGTGGGGCGATTAAAAGGCCAGACAAGTGGCATAACGACCAACATTGTAGTATTTAATGATTTTTATAGTTTATATAATACAAACGTTGTGTCTTTATTTACTAAATCCTCTCCATTTCATTTTCGCGGATGTCAATTTGAAATCTTATACCCTACGTCACTCTCCACTATTAAGACGGTTCAAATGACACCTCACATGTCGAAATCCATCAAGAAGTTTAGGCGTTTACTCGGCCTTCTTGCACAGCTGGTAAACAATATTATACTAAGTTAATAAAGGTCATTACAGCAAAATGTGTCCCACATATTACGATAATTACTCTTAATAGCGGGCGCAGACTTCCAAGCAACAGCCATTAGTCAGTTCGAGTTACAGGTCCGTCCGTCCGTATTAGTAATATCCTTACCCATCCATTGCCTTACCTTCTTTTACAATATACTCCCAATTTCGACATTTAATTAACATTAAACATCGCCCGCGGCTTGTCCCCTGTTATGTAGATATAATTAGGATAGTTACTAAATGTTATTCGACAAAATGTATCTATGTACTCTCCACTAGCCACCAAAACACAATAGTTGCATAATGTGTCTTATTGCATAATGTGTCATATTAGCAGAAGTTGTATCAGACGTGCAGTGTCTTAAGTGCACAACTAGTGATAATGCATTTGTAGGCTTAGAAACCCAATCATATCTGCTTTGGTTATATTTCGTAGATACATATTTACGTGCTTATTGATAAAGGTTATTTCTCTCTCTTAATAGGCACTTTAGACTAACATGATGTATAGAACCATTGATGATATATTTAATATCAAGTCAGGATTACATACTCGTATTATAGTATTTTAGTTCCCGGTTCTCTAATGAAGGAAGATTTTTTTTTCCAATGTTAATTATATTATTTCATTTATAACAAATCATACTAGCTTTTTTTTATTATGATACCATACCTTATAGGAAAATGATATTAAGTCAAGCGAGAATTTGTAGTCATCCAATAAACAAACAAAATATAAAAGAATGAATCACACCAATCCACAGACTATTGCTATATATGATAGATAAGCAGAGCAATTTTGCACTACGCTGTATTACAAAATGGCTTTGTTCCGAATTATTTATTTATTTATTTAACTTTATGCACATATTGTACAAGGCGGACTTAATGCCTTAGGCATTCTCTTCCAGTCAACCTTGGGGTGTTGCAAAAATAAAAGTGGTAGGTGCGAAGAATAAGGGAGAAAAAAGGAACTAGTGTAAAAATAGTATAAATACAAGAAAAAAAAATGTTATACACATATACATATACATTATTACTTACGTAAAAAACAAAAGAGAAGAACGAGAAAAAAAAAATGATGCGACAATTAAGCCAACTCAGTGAGCAGGAGATCACGTACCCTTTGTTTAAACGTGAAGCGGTTTGTAGACATCCTGATTTCGAGTGGGAGCGCATTCCAAAGAAGAACAGATTGGACGTAGAACGAAGAGTTCACGAAGTTGGAGTTATGAGGGGGAAATAATAGAAGATTGTTGTGTGAGGAACGAAGGTTTCTGTCATGATTTGAGCACAGTAAACGAAGATAGGGTGCTAAATAAGATGGAGGAGATGGAGAGTTAAGAAAAGAGAAGAGAGAAGTCAGTGCGCGAAGATTACGTCGCTGGCGAATCGGAAGCCATTTTAATTCAGAACGTAAAGCAGACACGTGGTCATACTTGCGAAGATTAAAAATAAATCGAATGCAGTTATTAAGAAGTCGGTCAAGTTTATTGAGCAGATCTGCATTCAGGTCGAAATAACATACATCACCATAGTCGATTATGGGAATGATAAGGGACTGCATTAGGATTGTCTTGGTTTTAGTTGGAAGGAAATTTTTAAGGCGATATAGACTTCGGAGAGTTCCAGTCACTTTCCGACTCACGTGAGCCACCTGGGCACGCCAATCAAGAGTTGAGTCAATATGTAGGCCCAGATCTTTAACCACTGAGCTTAGGGGTATGATTGAGCTATTAAAGACTACAGGTGAGATGGAAGTCATATCAATCCTACCCATAAGTCGTTTGCTACCTACGATAGTTGCCTGACATTTAGTGGGATTCATCAATTATCTATTAGGATAAATCCTCAAAAAACCCTAATGCCCTTTGCCATCATCAATATGTATTTTTTTTTTAGTTTTGGTATTTATTCTTTAAAATATCTCACTAGATCTAGATCGGATCTTTTATTATCATAACTCTTCTAAAGAGTATCGTAGCGTGATATTAAAGGTCTTCCGACCAGCGGCTTCTCAGTGGCAGCGTAAATAATTAAGCTATCAAATGCAAATAAAAACAAATGCCAAGAAATAAAAAAAAGTTATAGTTATGTTAAACACGGAGATGTAGTAGGTTCAATTAATAATAAGTCTCTAGATTTATATTAGAACAGATTTCAAACAAAACCTGAAATTTTATGAGTACTTCGCTAATGAAATCTAGTGTAATAATGATAAAACTTCATGCTTCAATCACTCGTAATACTCGTAACATAGTTATTAGTAATATTAATTTAACACATCACCTCATAAATGAGGTGAATTTATTCAATGATTGCTATCAATTGGCTCAGATACATAATGGTCTATTAACCTCCACAGTACTTAATGAAGTCGTAGGAGGCCTTTATCCACATGCTCCTTGTGACCGCTTACGTTTATTTTAGATAGACTTACGTCACAGTTATCACACAGTTAGCACGCGTAGTAAAGCTTAATACGGTAATAATTTGGTTCAGCTGTAAATATTAAAGCGTGTTTCATGTGTAGGGGACTTTATGATGAGATATAAACTCTTTAGGATTCTCTTGGCAACACTATGTCTTAAGTGTTATTGGGTTTACTATTCATAAGATTCTCGAAAATGAACTAAACTAAACGGAGAATGAGTTGAGCCTTTGATCGGGTTCCTGTATCCGGTTCCAAAAAAGGACCATTAAGTAGTTTATCCATTGTATGGTCTTATAACATTTGATCGAATTATAATTTACAGTAACATTATGCTACTTAAATCATCATCTATCTAAAATTTTGTTAATAATGTTGATGGCATGTACTAATCGAAATCGAATCAAAGCATCCGAACAAAGCTATTTTGAGGTAAAGTAATTGTCTGAAGATTAATTTAAAAATGTGTATATTAATAAATGATTTGCAAATCACTTAGTGTACTGGCTTTCATCACAGGCATTATTATTCCATATGAGATGTCTTGTTCTCGAATCTCACACAAAGGTTTTCTTTGTTCTATAGAAACTCCAAAATTAACACATTTATTTGGTCACGTACGATCATTCTCTGTTGACTTTTGCAAGTTGGTACTATTTTGTAAATACGTTCAAGGGATTCCGCGAAACAGAAATATTTACTTAAGGTAAGTACGTATATCTACGTAGGTACACAATTGATATGTTGGTAGGTTCGTTAATAAGCTAGAAAAGCTACTGGTGAGAACGTCAATAACATGTAATTTTGCAGTTAGTTTTTCTCGCTGTTATTTACTTATATTTTTAAGAAAGAGTAACCTAGGGGAGTGGTCACATTTTTAAAATGTTGTACATATCAACTCCAGTAAAAGTTATATATTCACTAGCGGACATGCACATTTCTAAAATAATATTTGTATAACAATATTTTTTTATTTGAATTTAAAATATTTTGGGGCCTATTCCTTCATTTGCATTAGAATTTAGAGCACCCCGACTCGTAACTACTATTTATATATTGACCATACATTTTTTTACCAGGAATGGGAATCAACATTCGATGCGTCATAGAAGCAAGGCGACCTATGCGACGGCTGTGAAGTCGACGATTCAATGGATTATCCTCAAATATTAAACGTATTAACTGATACAGAAGAGACAGGTATTTCTCATCACATTAACACAAGCTTAATTACAAAAGGTAGTTATGTACTTACATATTAACTATAAATCATATGGTCGTAAACATGGCATGATCAAAATAAGTAAGATTTAATCAGTGGCCTTTTAAAGTTAATGTTTATCGGTAATAAAAAAGTGTTTAATGGCAATTACTTGTTAAACTCTCTCTTTATTTATGTTAAACATAAAACTAATAAAAATTATTAAAATAATTACAATTTAAGCCAACAATGAAATATTTAAATGACCTCATTTTTGCACAACCAAATTAAATAAATGTGATAATACTTAATTACTAAGGTGGGTTTCGTGACAACCTTTGCTGGGGACCGGAAAAAACCTTGACAGCCTTACTTATTATAATGGCGGCGTGTAGACATATTTACATATTTTAAAAAAAACTGAAAAAACACAGAACCATTGTCGTTTATTTGAATGCATAAAACCTTAGCCTCCTTTATTCTTTGTGTTCAACGCTTCTATTTAGGTACTCGCAACATATAAAATTGACAAAAAAATTAAATACCGACTGTATTATTACTTTTTTTTTTATTTTTGACGCTATCTTTATATGTTATTCCTAAATCACCATAATGAGTGACAACTCATGCTATTAAGACGATTGATTCACACAAATCGATATATGTACATACATGAAGCCGTCTAGTCTCTAGGGCGTCACAACAAACATCATTACATATATACATACATACATACTTAGTCTTGCAATAAATATTGTTACACGAAAAATAAACGTTTTTTATTGCCAATTTTTATTTATTTTTTATTTTCATTACTGTAATTTGTGTTAGTTTATACATTAATATTATAGCTTTAAAATTATAAGAAGCTCATTTAAAATGATCTCCATTAGCTTTAATACAGTCCTTTAAGCGTTGTGGCCAGCTATCAATCTCTCCATGGGAAAATTCTTTACTGCCAATCTTATGGATTGGTTTAGGGACTCCAAATTATCAATTGTTTATATATTATGACCTGCTGCTGAGTCTTGCTAAAAGGACCAGTCTTGGTTATGGAACATAATATTGCTAAGAGGCTAAATCACGTCGTTTTTCACAAAAATATGGCTCAGTCATGCCCAATGCTCTCTGCTGACTAATTGAGAAGCTTCTATAGAGCTTTGAGCATAAACTCGGTCATTCTGTTTGTTAATCAATAGTAAAAAAAATAACGTCAGTAATTATTTTTTCTGTGACCTCCCCTGGCGTGCTGCTTAAGAAGTTGTTTTGATTTTACTACCCTATTCAATTTTAGATTATCAGTTAAACATAGACCCACGCGTCTCTTACAGGCTGCAAGTCCTAAGTCATCTTTTAAAATACGTGATATGGTTATATTTGCTATATTCCCCGAGATAAACTCTTTTACTTCAAACTCTTTACTTCACTGCTTTGATCGATATTTTCTTTGGTCCGCCCGATCTTTTTCTATCTACAACAGAGGAGGTTTTATTGTAGCTATCAATAGTCCGGTACAGAAACATTAGACTACTCGTAATACCAAGCAATATTACAGCAAATCGTTTCTTTTTATCGCTCCACACTTTTTTAATATGACACGTGAAAAAATACAATGAATCTATACAAATAAATAAAATTGGAGAGTCTGTTTGTAATATTAAAATAACCGCTTTTTACTAAGTGCATGTGGATATATACACGGTACATATACCAAAACAACTTTTTTTTTTAATTTTTGTCTGTCTGTCTGTCTGTCTGTTTGTTCCGGCTAATCTCAGAAATGGCTGGACCGATTTTGACGGGACTTTCACTGACAGATAGCTGATGTAACAAGGAATAACTTATGCTACTTTTATTTTAGAAAACAAAATAGTACAAAAAAAATAGCATAGGTATTTCTTTACGCGAAATACAGAATTAGTAAGTTATCGTAACTTCTGCGAACTGAACAATAACTTTTTTGTTAAACACCATGCGGTCGAAGTCGCGTATAATAGCTAATATTCATATAAGAATGACAGATTCCAAATTAAAATGTATGTATTCAAATGTAGGTATGTAAGTTAAGATATTTTTGTAAAGTAGTTTTCTTTTATTTTTATCGATAAAAAATCATAATAAAAAATGTATACCGGAATAATTATTTTCTTTATACCTCGAACTGAACTTGAAATTAATATTTTTATAATAAGGAACTTCGTTTGTACCCGGTGTCCTACGACACCACACGGTTATTTGTTTAAGAACAACTATTAGCATAAGAAGAGAGAGGGAGTTGGGCTGCCGATACTACATCGGTACTGTGTTTGACAGCCGGTCTTCTATGAGGCTGTGGAATTTTTTTTTTTTTTTTTTTTTTTTTTTTTTTTTTTTTTTTTTTATACTATAGGGGGACAGACGAACAGACGGGTCACCTGATGGTAAGTGACACCGCCGTCCATGGACACTTACAACTCAAGAGTCGCAAGTGCGCTGCCCGCCTTTGAGGGTGATGAGGGATGGGGGATGCAGGGAGCGGAAAGAAGAGAGGAGGGATGAGGAGATGGAAAAAAGGATGAAGGAGATGAGGGGAGAGAAAAGGGGGGAGGGGGAATTGGGCCTTCGGAAACCTCACTCAATTCGGGGAAATGCAACGCAAGCGTTACTTCACAACCGGTTTTCTGTGAGGCCGTGGTATCGCACCGGTCGAGCCGGCCCATTCGTGCCTAAGCATGGCTCTACCACTAAAAGAATTACTCCAGTTGAGCCCGCCCATTCGCGCCGAAGCCTGGCTCTCCCACCTTTACTTTAAGTTTAGTCCCCCTGCAGTATACTGTCAATCTGGAAAGTATACAGCCTAAATTAAGAGACCACTTCCGCTCCCAAGTCCCACGGGCGAGATCCATCCGACGCGTACGCCACCTCCGTCGATACGGTGAGGTAAACGCGTACGGCTCTTACTGCCATGACCGCTGAGTCCATGGAGAGAGAGGAGGAGGAGAGAGGAGCACCGTACAGTCCATTGACCGGACAATTCTCGTGTCCCGTATTGAATTCGCACAAGAGCGGATGCAGCGCCGTCGTCGCCGTCGAGGAGCTATCTCCCGCCAAGGATGAAGACTAGGTATTTTGAGAACAGAGTTAACCATGATGGAGGTGTGAAAGAGCGAACCACTATGGAACCCTTGGAATAAAAAGGCCTCGTTCGGCCTGCGAACCTATAAAGACACGGTGTTTGGCTATGTTCGCTCCGAAAGCCCGTGCAAGGTTGTCAAGGCCATCTGCGGCCAACAGCCATACATCACACAAAACAAAAAAATATATGTATGTTCGCTCTCTTGCTGTTCGGGCAGCGCTTGGTAAGGACGTGTCTTGATAGCTCGTGCGGCATATCAGCCATATTTTGTCGTTTAATTTTATTTCGTTGTAAATCTATTTCTTTATTGTTTTACTGCTGATCTGTTATGTATTTAGTGAATTAGCTGCAATCATATTTCGAATTATAAATTCGTTTGATGTGAACTGTTTAGTGTTTTAATTGTTATAAGAAAAATATAGAACTGAGGTTAGCCTACCTCCAATTTGTTTATTTTTATTTTATATTTCCGGTCATATATTATTAGAGCTTTATTGGCATTTACCTACAACCGTTTCAGACATAATAACTTTAATTAGTTAAATAAATATACATATGTACAAAACATAACAGTTTAGTTAGAGGGCTCGGACTTCACGGCACCAGCCAGTTCCAGTTATAGGTATGCGACTCTGACTGGTTTCGCTATTGCTTATACTCCCCAATCAATTTTTATAACTAATTGAATATACATCTCCCCATCCAATTCCCAAAAGTGCCAGCATGACGGCAATAAGTCTACCCCCTGTTACTTAAATGGGGCTAAATTATAATGGGCATAATTTTGCTTTAATTACACCTCTGCCTTCACTTTCGGAGAAATAGCGGTGAGTGTAGGTATGTAGAATGTCATGTACGTGTAAAACATGACTTTCGTGCGTATCTTAAGCTGTCGCGTAATCTATGAAATGTCTAAAAGTTACAACAAGGTCCCAAAGACATTTCCCGTTTATCTAAAGTATTATTGAGGATAAAAGGACAATTAAACTGAAATATTTCAGCACCTGTTGTAATTCTAACTTTCTAAGCTACTAAGCCTTGTCCTCGAACATTTTAATTAATCAGAGTTCTATTACTTCGAAAATATCAAGTGAAAACTTTACTAATCTCATGCACAGTACATTCAGGTAAATTATAAATGGAAGACTAAGAAATATCCTACTTAATTAAAATATTTGCAGTAAGTAAACCAATTTTGCAAAGAGATAAATTAATTAATAATTGCTACTTTTTATAGAGGGTAGTCCTATGTTTTAAGCACACTGAAAGATTTTAGACAATAAAAACGGAATGACATATAAGCCTGTTATTATTTTTATTGCTTTTCTAAGTAGTCTCCGTTTCTTACTAAGCACCGGCGCAAGCGATAAAGCCATTGACTGTAGAAGTAAGCAAAATCTTTTTTAGGGAACACATCCAGGCCTTTTTCAAACGCAGGCACTTCATCTTCAGAGAGTATAAAACGAATTCCTCCAAGTTCTCCAAGTTTATCTTTTATTTTCTTTTTTTATTAAATAAAACTGACAGCCTGACTGGTCAGGTCTGTAAATAGAATAAGTTACTAACTCCGCATCTTCGATAGACAAATATTCGATAGTCCGTCTGGCGGAGTGAGCTGGAACATTGGAACATTCCGTGGTGGAGTAGGATCGTGCTTCTCAGGCGCTGCTGTCAAGACAACTGGTAAACAATGACTGACATACCAATCTGCAGTAACAGTCCTGTTATCTTCTAGAATGATTGTTGCGAAAAGACCCGTCCGTCAAAGGATGAAGCAATCATCCATTTCCCTTTACCTCTGTCCTTATTTACTTTGCTTTGTATGCTTCGACCACGTTCAACAGTAAGTTGTAAACAGTGGCACGAGAATGGGCTTCATAATGAAATGACAATCGCAGTTTATTGTAACATTGTTTATGAGTATGAGATAAGGAAGTTAGAAATCATTGAGTAAAAATTTTCTCTAGTCAAATCCATTTCGGAGCACATAAGACACTTTTTAAATTGCCGCCAATTTGTAAAAAACAATGACATATGAATTCATTACACATTTACAGACTCGCCAAAGAGTTGCTACTTCTAATAAAAAAAAAACATGTCGAATATTTCCTTGCATTACCTAAACTCTGCGATCAAACAATTTGGCCATCAGGATTAATTATATTGGTGACCAAACAATTCTGGTAAAATATCTACTTCATTTTAATTTGTTATCGGATATTGTGTACACTTCATTTTAGAGAGTAAACGTAATTTTTTACCCCAGTGACACCGGTTATGTAATGAACTAATGAATTGTATAGAATAGGTTAAACATTTTGTAATTTTATTATAGTATATAATATTCTGTCTATTTTTGTTAGCAAAATTCATTGGTTTCGTTTTTAATTGTTGGTTTTATTCCTATAATCGTTTTGCTATCTCCACATCAAAACTAGTATTTATTTTATTAAAACCCGGGGTAACTCTAATTGGTACATAAAAAAGTGTAGTATATGATAAAAAAATAATTAATAGACATATGATGATATGAGACTGTAAGCTCTTTTGAGGTCAAAAAGAAATAAATTCTAAAGAAAAACTAGTACCTACTAGTTATGAAATAAGTCTCAATTCTTTCGGCACCAGCCATAATATTGCCATAATAGTGCCAGGTATGTACAATATGTACTTTAATAAAGATTATTAGAAATTCGTCAATTAGGTATGTAGTTCAGTTTTGAAGGAACAGAGTATCCGTATGTTACCTATTTAATTGCTTGAACACTATTTGAAGTAAGATTTCTTTGTTATATGTTAGTTTGGTTAGTGTTACTTCTATAGTTTCACCGAAATAACAGATAATAGTAATAAACACTATGACAAGACTTATGCTAGACAGTTCGGTACATGTTTTGTTTATCAACAATTCATTTCATTCATTCATTGGATAATATATAAATATTATCCAATTAATGAATAATTGGATAATATTTATATATTTGGTCCATTCAATACTTCGTGAGCAATATGCACAGAAGAACTTAACGCCAAAGACATTCTCTGCCAGTCTGCCTAAGAGTGATGTAGAAATGAATGAAGTATGAATGAATGGTGCATTAAACCTCGCTGAATTAGCAGAATAACCACAATGCACTTGACTGTATACCTATTTATAAGTGTATGTTAGTATATATATATATATATATTCTTTATTATATATTTTTATGTATGTGTATATTTGTTATGTATTTGTGTATATATATATATGTAACTATAGTTGTTTTAAAATACATTACAATATTCCAGATGTCTGCACCTACCTTATCGCTTTTCTTCACCATCTCAAGGTTGACTGGTAGAGAATGCCCTAGGCATTAAGTCCGCCTTTGTACACGTGTGCATGAAGTTTTTAAATAAATAAATAAACGATATTGAAATGACAGTGCTCCTATTATATATTGAATCTATTGTCAAACACAGTCACTTTAATATATTTCGTATTTATATAGATACATATAAACAAGACATAGACACCACAAAGACAAATCAAATAACTTATTGCGGTCTAGCTAATTTACCTACGGAGTTCATACAAAGGGAAGAACCGGTCAAAACCACGCAAATAAAGTACATACTCAAAATAAATTCTTTGCTTTTTTTAAATACCTACATATTTATGCCAATTAAACATCATACATACACTCATGGGGTAGGCAGTGGCGTCTCTACAACACACATTTTAGTCCAACTTAGTTAGTAGGGGGGAGGCCTGGATCAATCACCTGGATGATTGGCACTCCCCCCTGTGCGCTTCTCCAGAAGCTTTTTGCCTCCTACAACCAGCCTGTGGAACAAATTGTCGCCTGCCTTTTTTCCGGAACGATACGACCGTCAAATCTTCAGGAAAGTAGCGTACTCCTACCAAAAGATCGTCAACGCACTTGTGACTCTTGAGTTGCGGGTATCCATGTACAGTGTTAGTCACCATCAGACAAACCGTCAGGTCGTTTGCTCACTATCGCATAATAAAAGTCCTATCCGGGAAGACATGTATTGGCCCTGTTGTACTCTACCGAGATACAGGGCATTTATTTATTTATTTAATTAATCTTCTTTATAGAAATATAGGTCAGAATTGCCTTAAAAGTGTCGGTTAATTGAAATGATATTACGTTACTACACCATCAACATGAATTTCAATTATCGTGTAATTCTCTTTATCGACCAAATCAACTTTACTTCTGATATCAAAAGACTGATGTGCTGCCTTGTATGAGTACATGATCGAAACGCTTACACCTTCCCTACCGATGCCTTTCATACTGGATGTTATTTATAATCGCTACCTTTCATATTGCCTAAAATGTTTCACTTGATAAATGTGGCCTACATTTCATTAGCAAATGGTAGCAAAAGTTAAGAAATGAGATGTTGAAGGAGTGAGAAAGAAAATGAAGTCAGATAAGTTTGACCGACCAAAAGAGGTAAGCTAACTATCATAAAATACTTTAATTTAAGGACAACTGATGATGATTTTTTTGTGTAGTTGATTTGTATTATTAGATATGACAAATCATTATTATCTTCTCACTTCGACTCATAAGACGGAGTTCTGTTGTTGGTTGAAACGCGCTTATCTTACTCGTACATTGCATTGCATAGAGCATTTATTGAGGAAAAGTGTTATTAAATACAGTGTTCGAATAATCATGTAATGAAACTCATACTGACTGGATAGTATGCAATATGCTACTTAAAGAATAGCTGCATTTCAATATCTAAATTAGAATTTTAAAAGAATTTTTAAAGAACTACCAAATTGACATCGTGAACTTTTTATAACATGTAGAAAACACGTACACACTCAGAACGAAAAAATGTATGGATTAGTAGTGTATATTTTTCCATTAAAACCAATAGTTCCTAATACTATGATTTTGAAGTTTATTTTTACAGAGGTGGAATAGGGTTCCCTGGGAAAAGGACCGGCAACAGCTAGGTCGAGTTGCAAACAGGGATGTGAACCTGACATCCTTGAGTAATAACTTATGCATGGATCATGGATATCGGTTGTAGCAATATGATGGATATTCTTCTTCTTTTTTTCTTCCATTGGATTTATTTATTCTTACCTTACCATTCTCTTTCAATAAACTCCCCATTTTCCCATCTTAACTTCCTAGAATGCCCGGTTGACGGCACAGCCTCGCCCTTATTACGTAGTAAAAAGAAGATTGTTAAAAACCTTTGCCGACTCTGCCTAGCGTATGTGTATATGAATATTTCTGAAGAGAAGACTTTACCTATCTGATGTAGTATCTGTATACCGTTTAAATTTTTTGATATACTTTTAATGTATGCATACGAGGCTCATATTCGGGATCGAACAAATTGTTACCGGGCTGACCGGACTAAAAACCACATTGACCAAATTTTAATATAAAATATTCGTCTTTAAAAAGCCTGTATACTTACATTATATTTTACGGTCATATGGTACACACATACACTTACGCTTATACAACCGAAGGGGTAAGCATAGGGTCACAAACGCCTACTTTTTGCCACCTATAATATTGTACAGCATAGTTTGTATAGATAGAAACTTTAGTTTAAGATTATAAAAAGTTGAAACTACAAATGAGACGTATATGAAGGTGTGGTGTGAGTTGGTAAGTGATTGTTATATGCATGCTTACTTATTTTATATCGTATGTTATGGTATGCAAAAACGTAACAAATAAATATATAAAAAGTTCTATGACGTTTGAAACCGCACCTATGCCGCATCTATGACGTTTGAAAGCACTTAGACCAGAAAGAGCATTTTCCGATGATATTTTCAAACATTTTGTAGCTACTTTAACTACATGTTGACTGTACATAACAATATGACTTTCCGTAACACGTCTAATAAAATAATATAATACAATATGTAATAAATAATGTAATAATATAATATATAATAAAACTTATAAATAAATAAACTTTAATTATGTGATTGCCTGAGCGTATCTTCAGTCACATTCACAGACGTCATACAAGTACTCACCAACAATATAACAGCCAGTCATCGCGACACCTATCCTGCCAACATGTATCTTCAGGTAGGCCAAGAAAGGATAGGCCACTATAAGACCACCGCAGTACGCCATCAGACACATGCCGTGCAAGTTCCTTAGCTCAGGGATAAACGCGTACACTAGGAACGTAGCTAGCAGAAATGGCACCGACAACAGAAGACCTGAAACAACTACAAATTTAAGCCTACCGTAAATCTATAGAAGTCGCGTTTTATACTGGTTAACACTATTTGTATAATTCATTTAGTGTCATCTATTTAGGCGATTTTGGCTATTTCTTGACCCACCGTTTATCTCCCTCCATTCGTAATCTCAAGTGAGATTATTTAACAAAGCATGTTTTTAATATTAATAAATGAACCTGTGTTTGATTGCATTAGAATAATAATAAAAAAATACTAATATTAATATTTCTAAAAAACATTGTCTAGAATCAGACAGAAAATCAAATAGAAGAAAATTATGATATCTGCTGGGACCCCCAACTCAACCTTATAAAATTGGGTGTAGTTCGGCTCGACCCCTTCCCCTGATCGCTTTACGTAATTCATGGACGCCCCCTAAGCAATCTAACAAGAGCTGGTCTACTACCGGATTTATATAACATAATTACGTTAAACAATGGGGGATATCACTATTTTTTATCTTAGTATGATATATATGACTACAGGATAGGCTTAGTATACTGGGTATGGACATTAAACAAGGTGAGACGGTTCTTCTCGCCCGAGCATCTGTGTCTTTTATACAAGACCCAGGTTCGCTCCTGCGTGGAGTACTGCTCTCATCTTTGGGATGGCTATGCGCAGTATCTGCTTGACGCTCTCGATCGGTTGCAGCGACGCGCAGTCCGTATTATAGACTGTCCCGAGGTCACCCAGTCTCTTGAGCCCCTGCAGTTGCGAAGAGATGTCGCCTCTATGGCAGTTCTCTATCGCCTACATCACGGGGAGTGTTCTGACGAGCTCTTCCAATTGGTCCCACCTTCTCCCTTCCTCTACAGGACTACACGTGCTGGCCTGAGAAGTCACCGTTTGTGAGTCGAAGGTATGCGATCCCGACATGCAATGAGGATGGTGATCACCACTCTTGGACTCCATTTATTGCTTACCATCAGGCAAAGTGGAGTCATTATGGTAGGCTTACAAATAAAAAAAAAGTAGATATATACTATACTTTATAGATACTATTATTTATCAATGAGGTATTTTTCCGATTAATACTCAGCATCACAGAGTTGAATAGAGAATATCTTGCTATAACATCTTTATAGCTTATAAACAACGAACAGGGATAAATATAATTATTGGCAAACATCAGCTACCCATCACGAATATTAACTTTATTGCCTAATCATTCCTAACCCATTTTACAGACCATTTCATTTTACATACATCAATAAAACAAACTTAACTATCAATAATATGTTTGATATATGCATAACGTATCATATTAATATAAAACGGATTCAGAATATGTACGTCATTCATAAAAATATATAATGGTCAAAATTTACTTTTCAAATGTCACTGAAAAAATCTTTTCAAATAACAGCACATATTATGTAAATACATTTTTAAAATTCGAATATTTAGATTATTCACTCATTAACTGATTTTATAACACGCAAAATTTAGAACACCCAAAATTGCACAACTTGTATTTTTTAAATAAGGCAAAAATAAAACTGGAAACATTTAACATTACAAGTGAAGTTATTTGTAAGTATATATCACTGTTTCAGTCACATAGATCAGTATTGGACAGTGCTGTTAACAAAATTTATGGCCCAAATTAGCCGTTAAGTGCATGTTCACAAGAGCTTATAGATAATTAAGAACGATTAGAATTTAAAAGCTCAGCCTACTAGTCATACAACGGCTCGTAAAAGCTGGGATTGGCTTGTAATGTTATCAAACATCGTGTTGTTTAGTCGCTTACACTATTATTTGGGAGAAATGGGCCCTAAAACATCTATACTTACAAACAAACACTTTACGACATGGGCGACAAACAACATTGTACTTAACCAATGAGATCTTCTCAGTCCAGACACCTGTAAAGGCATTACTATCCCGTAAATCCATACTAATTATTACATACATATATACATACATACATACATACGCCTGTATCCTGTTAAGGGGTAGGCAGAGGTGTATTGAACACTCACACTTTGCCTATTAGAGTTTGGTCCCACTAACCTAATAGTGGGCAAGCCTATTGCCGTCATCCGCCTGTAGGAATAAGATTATACAGATGGATTGGGATATATCTAACCATAACTAGAACTGGCTGGTGACGGGAAGTCCGAGCCCCCCTAACGTTAGAAGGAAGAAAAACATAAGAA
Organism: Tyria jacobaeae; assembly: GCA_947561695.1. Taxonomy (NCBI): domain Eukaryota; kingdom Metazoa; phylum Arthropoda; class Insecta; order Lepidoptera; family Erebidae; genus Tyria; species Tyria jacobaeae. The sequence goes on along the minus strand of OX387219.1, from coordinate 14,061,106 downwards.
GGTTTAAGTATATAATGTATAATGATCTGACGAAGTTCTTCGGTCGGGACAAAGGAACCCTTCAATAACTAATAGCAACTGACCTGCGAATGCTACAATCATATATCTATGTACAGATCTTCTCAATCAATTTCTTTCCTTTTATGTAAAATAAATTTAGGAGGTCGTTCTTACAAAAGAATACAAAACCCTTATTGGTGAAGCAGAACTTATGTGATTACTTACCAATCGCATATGCGGTGTACAAGATGAAGCTGTCATCATTCTTCGGTGGGTCTTCAGGGTAACAGACACCGGCAAGCAGCGCCGGCTGTGATGAGTCTCTGTTAATCATCTCTACGCAGTACCTATTCGGTTGGTGCAGCTGTAGCCCTCCAGGTGCCACTTCGAATAGTGTTCCATTCTGAAACAATATTTAAACATTGTAGTGTGTTTTCTTTATACAAAATCACATAAGACAAGAAGTTAGTTAGTGCTGCATAACGAGAATTCTAAATCCTACAAACATATGGCAGATGTCGTATGAAACTCTTATACATTATTTATCTATACTTTCTATGTTATCGGTAAGATATGTCTATGCTGTACTTAGTTATAACGGACAGTGTATTTCTTTTACGCGTAGTTTCCTCGCATAGTTTTGTCTTACACAAAGAACAAAAACTCACCTTCAGAAATACATTTTTTAACTATTAAATGCTGGTTAATCGATTGTCTTCTTTAAATAGGTTAACGAACTAGGTATATAAAACAGACATGTCTAGTATAGTACATTATTAAATAAAAATCCTATGTACATGGCCTACAGGAACTTCATAAGCACTTTGTTACACCCAAGACGACTGTTTTAAAAATTTTAACAAAAGTTATTTTGCATAAGTTTAAAGTAAACGTTTCGCTACACAGAAACAATAAAACTGCAGGTGATCTCATACGAAATATTATTCACCCACGAAACCGACAACAAAAATATACGTTGCAGTACAATGTAATGAATTGAATTCTAAAAATGTTAGTGGTTTCAAAGTTCCTTAACTAATAAAAAACGCACAAACAATTCACCAGACTTCCGTCACTATTGTTTGTTGCACAGAATCTACCTATTAATAAAATAAAGTTTTATGTGTATTCATTTGTTTAGACTTACTGATCTTTACCATCGCTAAAAATTATATGATTTATTTTAGATTCGATAAAGTATTTGAGTATTAAGAAATAATATGTTGCATGTAAAACATTTTTCATTTTCGAGCATACATTTTGCTATAAGACTTGCAGTTGACAATGTTTTGTTAGTTATAATGAATCTAGCTGTATTATAAATTAACGATGTTCTTATTTTTCATACCAACAACGATGTCCTTATTTTTATTAAATTGCACGGCTTAACAAACAAAACCTCTCAGGCTCGTCGGTTAAAGGTACTTTTGACCTGGTCTTTGCTAAGATTGTCTTGAACTTGGTTCAACAACGTTCGCCAAGGTCTTCCAATCAGCGTGCATTCCTCATCGTGCGTGTATTCCTTCCATCTCTTTAACACACTCCCTTCCTCCTTCATCAAATCACCACTTTTCCCCCTAATTTTGCCAAGTTCCGAATTAGCTGACTTTCCACGAGCAGTTCTTATGGACTTCCAAAACAATTTTACATTAGACCTAAAGTTGTCAATAAACTTTCGGTCCAATGCTTCTGGTCATTCATTCTTCTTATCCCCGACTATTTTCACTTTTCCTTTCAACTGAAGAAGTTGGTACTGGGGTGCACCTGTATAAAGATGTGAACAGTATTTCATGTGCAGCCGAACCTGAGCCTTATATTATCCATTATATTTATTTAAGCTATATTCGATTCTATGTAATATATATGAAGAAGTAGCCGATACCGACGGGCGTATATGAAAGGTTTAATGACAGTAAATGAATACAGTTTTGCTAGTGGTAGAGCCATGCTTGCTTAAGCACGAATGGGCCGGCTCGACCGGTGCGATACCACGGCCTCACAGAAAACCGGTTGTGAAGTAACGCTTGCGTTGCATTTCCCCGAAATGAGTGAGGTCTCCGGAGGCCCAAAACCCCCCACCCCCCTAATGATAGCGCTGTTAACGAAAAGGATACCCCAGGGGGGTACCAGCGCTAGCGTTGGAGAATCCCCCCCTGGACGTCCACCCTCAGTACGGATTATGCCTGAGCGTGGACGCCCAGGCTGCCCCTCGTACTCTGGGGGGGGCTCAACTGCGCTCTCAAAATCTGCTCGGGGCAAGAGAAGGCACACCATGGCACCCCCTGTCACGTTTACCGTGGATTTTTGTAACATCAGGGGCTTACATTCGAACCTCGACACTGTCCACCACCACCTTGAGACAGCAAAGCCGGCCTTGCTCTTTTTAACCGAGACGCAGATATCATCTCCAGCGGACACATCCTACCTCTGCTACCCTGGGTACGGACTGGAACACTCCTTTGTTCCTAAGGCTGGTGTATGCGTGTACGTTAGAGATGATATCACTTCTCGCCGCCTCGGCAATCTTGAAGGTAGGGACCTCTCCATCTTATGGCTACGTGTAGACTGCGACGACCATCCCCGCATCTACCTATGCCTCTACAGGTCCCATAGCGGTGATGCCGAAACGGACCGACTCATCGACCACGTCCAAATGGCTACAGACTCAGTGCTCCAGCAGGTCCCATCCGCAGAGATCGTGATTCTTGGCGACTTTAACGCCCATCACGCCGAATGGCTTGGTTCGCGCAAAACCGATCATGCGGGAAGATCTGTTCACGATTTCGCCTTGGCATATGGCTTGACGCAGGTGGTAGCAGCGCCTACGCGAATCCCAGATGCAGAAAGCCACGTGCCTTCACTGTTGGATCTTCTGCTGACCTCACATCCTGACGGCTACAAAGTATCCGTTGAGGCCCCTCTTGGCTCTTCGGATCATTGCCTGATTAGGAGTATAGTGCCACTCGTTCACTCGCTGCGGCCGCGAGTTACAGGCAGTCGCCGCGTATGGCACTATAGGTCAGCAGACTGGGATGGAATGCGAACATTCTTTGCATCCTACCCATGGAGGCAGGTTTGCTTCTCGCCGGATGATCCTAATGTCGTTGCTGACTCTGTCGCGGATGTTGTGCTTCAGGGTATGGAACTTTTCATTCCATTCTCCCTGATTCCCACAGGTGGCAAGTCCCAGCCTTGGTTTGGTCGAACCTGCAAAGCGGCGTCCCGCCGAAAGCAGGAATGTTACCAAGCATGGGCTAATGCAGCGACAGCACGGGATGTAAAGACCAGCACATTAAAGAAGCAATTTAACTTTGCCTCCAGGTCCCTCAAAAGAGTAATTGCTGGGGCGAAGTCGGCTCACATCGGCAGAATTGGCGAGAGACTAGTTAGTCTCCCCTCCGGAACTCGTGCATTCTGGTCTCTTGCCAAAGCTGTCCAGGGGAACTTTTGTAAGCCATCCCTTCCACCTCTGCGCATAGGAGATAATTCGTTGGCCCACGACGCTAAAGAAAAAGCCGATCTTCTGGGCAAACTCTTTGCGTCCAACTCGACCCTGGACGACGGGGGAAACGCACCGCCGACCATACCGCAGTGCGAGACCCGCATGCCGGAAGTCCGGTTTACACAAAGGGCAGTGCGTAAAGCGCTTCTTTCCCTCGACGTTCATAAGTCGAGTGGGCCCGATAGAATCTCTCCTATCGTGCTGAAGACGTGTGCTCCAGAGTTAGCACCGGTTTTAACGCGCCTTTATCGGCTTTCTTACTCTCTTGGCGTAGTCCCGAACTCATGGAAGACAGCTCTAGTGCACCCAATCCCTAAAAAAGGAGATCGCTCGGATCCGTCCAACTACAGACCCATAGCCATCACCTCCTTGTTCTCCAAGATAATGGAATCCATTGTTAACTGCCAGCTCCTCCGGTACTTAGAAGACCACCAGCTCCTCAATGATCGACAATACGGCTTCCGTCAGGGTCGTTCAGCTGGTGATCTTCTCGTATACTTGACTCACCGGTGGGCACAGGCGATCGAGACCAAGGGGGAAGCGTTGGCCGTTAGTTTGGACGTGGCGAAGGCCTTCGATCGGGTCTGGCACAAAGCGCTCCTTGCGAAGCTTCCTTCCTATGGGCTTCCCGAGAAACTGTGCAATTGGCTCACCAGTTTTCTTACAGACAGAAGCATCAAGGTCGTTGTTGACGGTGAATGCTCCGACTCCAAGTCTGTTAATTCTGGTGTCCCACAAGGCTGTGTGCTATCACCCACGCTGTTTCTTCTGCATATCAACGACATGCTGCAGATTAGCAGCATCCATTGCTATGCAGACGATAGCACAAGTGATGCCCTTTACACCGGCCGCGCTAACATTTCTCGGGTAAACGTCATCGAAAGCCGATCCAAACTTGTGTCTGAAATCGAAACTTCTTTATCAAAAGTTTCAGATTGGGGTCGACTTAACCTAGTCCAATTTAACCCCACGAAGACACAGGTTTGCGCGTTCACCGCTAAAAAGATGCCATTGGTCGTATCACCTCAATTTGAGAGCACTTCCCTAACTGCATCAGCCAGTATCGGAATCCTTGGCGTCGATATATCAAGCGAAGTCCAGTTTCGCGGTCACTTAGAGAGTAAGGCCATATTAGCCTCGAAGAAGCTTGGTGTGCTAAACAGATCGAGACAGTATTTTACTCCGGCCCACCGCCTGCAACTTTATAAGGCGCAGGTTCGGCCGCACATGGAATACTGTTCTCATCTCTATGCAGGTGCACCCCAGTACCAACTTCTGCCTCTTGACCGCATTCAACGGAGAGCGACTCGCATCATCGACTGCCAAGATATTTCTGATCGACTTGACACCTTGGCGTTGCGTAGAGATGTATCTTCACTCTGCATCCTCTATCGCTTGTATCATGGGGAGTGTTCAGAGGAATTGTTCGGACTTATACCGGCTGCTGGTTTCCGCCATCGTCCTACGCGACAAAATATCCATCCCCATCACCTGGACGATTGGCACTCCACCACTGTGCGCTTCTCGAGAAGCTTTTTGCCTCGCACAACCAGCTTATGGAACAAATTGTCGCCTGCCGTATTTCCGAACCGATGCGACCTTCAAACCTTCAAGAAGAGAGCGTACCTCTACCTAAAAGGCCGGCAACGCACTTGTGACTCTTGAGTTGCGGGTGTCCATGGGCGGCGGTAGTCACTTACCATCAGGTGACCCGTCTGCTCGTTTGCCCCCTATCGCATAAAAAAAAAAAAAAAAAAAAAAAAACAGTTAGCCCTTAGGGTTTGGAGGTCAGTTGCCAGTCGCTCCGTTGTAAAACTGATATTCAGGAATTAACTGGAGCTAGAAAGCCAACCCCAATAGACATGGAAATGATAAGGCTAGGAAGAATATTATTATATGTATTCTTAATTTGTTAATTTGCCACCCTTAGAGCTGGAATTTTTTTCTCAAACTTTGAAGAGACAAAAATGAGAATAATCAATCAATCAATTATAAAAAAAAAATCAATCGGTTCTAAATGAGCAGAGATATCGCTAACATACACACCAAAAAATATTGTCAAATTGCGACCAACCGTTTTTTTTTTAAAGTCTGTTAAAAACGGAAAGGTTATGACTAGGGCGTATTGATATTAGAACGAGGCGCCCAGTCAGATAAACATAATTTAAAGAAAAGCAAACATAGTCTAACGTGTTTGAGAAGGTATTATATAATAATTGCATTGCGAAAGTAAATAGATTTGCGTGTTACGTATGTACTTATATGCATTTTAATGACATCTAATGTGTGTGTATTTGAGAAGTGTAAGGCTATGGCATAACTCATTTTGTAAAAAGAATGATAAGGTGTAGTAAAAATAAACCAAAACCTTTGTTTCGTCTTTTGTGTTGTTTTATACACAGTACGTGTTTCATCACAAATTAGTATTAAAACTTGCATTAGCGAAATGATTTGCTATAGTCATTAGCAAATCATGTCGCTATATATATGTGTATGCGGTATGTATATTCTGAACCGAAATGAATTTAACAAAATTATTGAATTGAATATTGAAGTTAACAAAATTATGAAGACTAGGGGACATTAGAGCGGTATTGATTTAATGATAGCTAGATGCCAAGTCGCAAAATAGAAAGGGTACCACAATCTTACAGCACCAGGGGCACTCTTGACCGTATTCAAGGGAGAGCGACTCATATCATCGATGGCCATTATATTTCTGATCGGATGACTCCTTGGTGTTGAGTAGAGATGTAGCATCACTCTGCATTCTCTATCGCTTGTATCATGGGGAGTGTTCAGAGGAATTGCTCGGTGGTTATACCGGCTGCAGGTTTTCGCCATCGTCCTACCTTACAAAATTTCCATCGCCGTCACCTGGTTGATTGGTGCCACTTCACCACTGTGCGCTTCTCCAGAATCTTTTTACGTCTCACAACCAGCCTGTGGACAACTTGTCGCCTAGTGTATTTCAGGATCAATATGACCTTTAAACCTTCAAGAAAAGATCGTCCTCCTACCTAAAAGGGCACAACGTACTTGTGTCGGACTGGTTTCCCCCTATCCCATAAAAAAAAATACAAATAACTACCTAAAAACCTGCAAGAACCTAAGCATTCACAAGCATTATTTTCTATCTGTAAAATCCCGTTATATCGGTATCTCTACTTTAAATTGAATAATAGTAGTCTGTCCTCAAACAAAGGGGATATTGACATTATTGCTACGTTTTACTTCATATTAGCCCGCGAAAGGTCACGCGTGGGAGATGAGTAATAAATAATATTTATACTCTTAATGTAGGTTTTATACAGCACTAGGTATCGCTTGTAAAAGTGGAATTTTTCACTTATACTGACTGTACTGATCATGCAACACTGTTGTGGTAACATGAACTTTTTGACAAATGCATGTATATTATGAATATGTTTTGTAAAACCTTTGTTTGGTATTCTACATATTAAGTAAGTAAAAACATATTTTAATTTGCATGTTGCATGTTTCAATGTTATTCATCGTGTCATGCGAATTCTAGTTTTTAAATATTATGTATTATTACTGCTTGGCCGGTAAAGTATTAACTATTACAGAAAGTGGTTAGTGATTTTCCACTAATGTTATTTAAAATAAATGTCTATAAAGAAGTAGATAACCGATTTCAGTGACAGATCATAAAAACGTGTATTTGAAATATCCCTTAAATCCCAACTGTTGAGGACTTGTACCTCCCACCATTCGAGCTTATATCTTATCGCTTTAAAAAGTATATAAAAAAAATGTTAGTGTCTATAAAATTTTAAGATTTAACTCGATTTCACTCGGTCCCAACCTCAAACTTACTTGGTGACAATGTGACCACCGCAAACAAAACATGAATGTATTTTTCTTACTGCAAATTACTGAATTGATTTTTATGGATCTTTACCGTAACATATGTAATTTTCAGAAGCTCTATCTACTGCTACCATAAATCGATGAAAAGAAGTTTGACGTGGTGACCTTAAAAGCGTTAAGAAAAATACTCGGGGCGCAAACGACGTTTAAGTCGTGCAGATCTCACTATTTGTTACCAGTCATATTCGAATTAACCTGGACAGTACAGTAAGCGAAGACGGTTATCTATAAAACTCGTAACACCAAAACTGTCATTAAGCCTTGTTGTGCTTTTTCAACCTTACCTATCAACCTCGAGAAGGTCAAGAGGATCTACATATTATATGTATGTATGTATATTCACCAGCAGTAAGTAAATGGCTTGTAGGTTTTATGTATGAAAATCACACTTAAGTAACAATCTTATACGTTCTTTTCTGAGTGATTGATAATAATTATTTCTGGTGCTTTTAGCCTACATTTTATCTAAGAAAGAAAAGTTCATCTTTAAAAAAGTCTATAAAACTGTTTTAGTATTAAAGCAAACATATAATAGATTTATGAACAATTTTAAATCTGCTTTAATATTTTCACACAAATATAATTTCATTTTCCACCGCATAGATTGCTGTTAGCACTGTACAACATAGGTTATGTTGTGGTCGTAAAACGTATTCTCAGAAAATTAATAGTGTTTAGACAACGTCATAACAGTCTGAGAGCTGGGTGCATTCCTTGGATATTATAATTTCAAACTATCGGATCAGTAGTAGACTCTCAGATTGATTTTACTAACTACCCAGATAAACGTTTACTTTTCTTTTTAATAAACGTTAACGATTCAGGTTATTTATATCAAACCGGTCAATCAGTCGGATAATTAAAAAATTCAAGATTCCGCCGGAAGACTTTACGGTTTTATTTTTCTATGTTCTTTTGCTCTACAATATAGGTTGGAAATTACACAGTACAGTGATTATAACAGATGTGGCAACCACAAATACATTGTGATTCGTTTTCTGGTGTTTGAAATTAATTTCTTCTTCTGTAGGTCCAATATATCCAAAAGTAAAAAAAAAGTGCTACTACTAACATAAAAGGAATGAAATTATCTGCGACCGTGGCTTTGTCTGTTCTATAATTTAACATTGCTTATATCACTTCTGTATGAAGCATCTTCTAATGAAAAAGAATTAAAATTTGATCAGTAGTTTGAGATACATTCAATCATTTCTGTTTATTATTAGGATATAAATATTCGCCATAATTTAGTGCATACGGCGCTTGTTCTATTCGGAAGATATTATTCAAATTGCAAATTAATCTGAGTTATTTGTAAGTATGACTTGGTATAAATTGCACATTATAGTGAATGTTAGTATTAATAGCTAAAACGCGTTAAAAACATGATCTATTTGAGAGCTCAAAATATACGAACACTAAACCAGTTCAAACTCCGAGACATCTACTGTTGGTTTGTTGTAAAGGTGGTTTGATACCTTACCTTACCATTATATGTTTGAAACTGTCCTTAATGGTATAAAATAAAGATTTTTGTACATAACTAAATATAAAGAAAAGGAAGAAACAAAAAAAAGGTTTCTGGTATCCAAAAACAAGCTTACAACAATTTCTTTTATAAGCACGTGCAACAAAATGAATATATATATATATATATATATATATACATTACATATGTAATATACATATTAACGAAATACAATAATTAAATTGGCAATATTTCGAAAAAAACAAGTGTCATTGTCATATGACATTGGATGACACATTGCTGCGTTCGTCGGTGGCACGTATCACATTTCTGATTTCTTTATAATGTAGGTAGTTATAGTTCTCATACGTACAACAATTATATCTCTTACAGAAGGGGGACTCTCTAAACAGGTTGTACGCCGCGTTCTGAAAAATAGGTGGACTGCACTGCGATGGATATAGGCCATGAAAGTACCTACTGCTTTTCAGTCCTTTGAAGACGACTTAACGCCGACAGCAGCAATTGATATTTACTGCTTAGGAACATATAAAGTTTTATTGTTCCTACGCTCTCGCCTGCATCCCCCAGCGGGTAGGAGAGGTATTAAATATAGTGGTAGAGCCATGCTTAGGCATGAATCCGAAATATGAATCGACCGGTCCGAATACCACAGCCTCACAGAAAACCGGTTGTGAAGCAACGCTTGCGTTTTATTTCCACAAAATGAGTTAGGTTTCCGGTAGTCTAATTCCCTTCGCCTCTTTCCTCTCCCATCACCCCCCCTCTCACATCTCCTCATCCCCCTCTCTTCTTTCCCCTCAACGCATACCCCATCCCTCAACACCCTCAAAGGCGGGCAGCGCCCAAACGACTCTCGAGTTGCAGGTATCCATGGACGGCGGTTGTCACTTACCATCAGATGACCCATCTGTCGTCTGTGGGGTTTAGAATAAAAAACTAGGGGATAGTCCATTGCCGTCTACTGAGCACTGTATTATACACTGTCTGTTAGATAACAGTACGATCCCTTAGTCGCCTTTTATGACACCACCGGGAAGAGTTGGCCCTACTCTACTCCACAGCGAACCACATTAATATTCAAAAAAAATACTTGTGATTAATGACGTTATTATAATAATAACGACGGTTCCAGACATGTGGAGTTTCTGTTATAACACGCATATTACTTGACGTATGCCATAAACTGACAGGGTTGCCATTTCTAATATAAATATTATTGTCATTCGAACTTATGAGTCTTATGATTACAAGTATATTACACCTTATTAAATACTCATTTTTTTGACTTCGATTTTTATACTCTATTCAAGGCGTTTACCCATTATTTTCAGTCGTTACAAGGACCATCTTAGGAACAATCACCGAAATACTACGTTACTATTGATCCAAAATGAATCTTAGTCTCGGTCTCGTTTCCTAATCCGAGAGGTGTAGAATGCCTTACCCCAGTTTCTTTACAAATTTCCTTTTAATTCTTTTTTCCGTCTGCATTCTTAAGAAAGGATGACGTCAGACATCTGTACTAGAAACTAAGCAAAACTCTTTTGCAGTGTCCACTCTGCACCGACCACAAATACATTTGGGGCAAGAAGCAAGCAAGATGATGGTGATGATCTTGGTTCTAAATTACGCAATGAAAGTTCTAACGCTGATAGCATGTATATATGTATATAGAGGCTTACAGAAAATAGACATGATCTCCTTAACTATGTTCGGAAAGGGTTGGGAGGTTTCTTTGACACGAAGGAGTATCTGAATATTATTATACAACGTGATTAATCAATCAAAAACTTCAAAAGAAATGATCGGAGAAAGAAAATAAAAACTATAATTGTAATGGAGTACAATTGGATGTGTCTGTCTAAATGAAAATATAAATATATAAAAAAAAAGTAACTTCCCTACATTATAAAAAGGCCTCTTCACATCAGCCTTGTAACACCCATCCAGTAAAATAATTCGTCTTGTTTGATCGATTCACAAAACCCAGCATTTACACTCGATTCACCGAACGATTCTATTTGCAAATACAAAAGATAAAGGTAACGAGAGAACATTACACCTGTTACATATAAAACACAATGACATACATATATAAGTATATAGTCTTGTGTTCTATGCAAAAGTAAGGGGTATCCTGTTAGATAGAAGAAAAACGTACGTATGTATATACATATGTGTTGTATCTGTAACCGGTTTAATTAATTAAGTAATATTATTAAATTATTCTGTCGGTACCAGTAATATACTAATATTATTATATTATTAAACCTAATACTTCTTTAAATATCACGATTAAATAGTATTAAAATCATCAAATTTATGGCAAATATTTGTGAAAACAATTTAGTCAGGTTGAAAATCCATGCAACATGAGGAAAAGTTTACATTTTCTGATATTTATAAGCGGCACCGTGTAAATTTTAAATCTATTTTAAGGATGAGTTTTACTAAATGCTTTATCAATAACGTGTAAACAGTACAGCGGCGCCAGGGTTAAACATTTCAGAAATATTACAACCGGTGAAAGAGTTTTCAAATCTGTGCAAGGGTACCGGCCACATCGCATTCGCACTCCTGCATCTTTTCAGCAGCTAGTATATTTTATTTATTCTATATTCTTCATCTCTTAATTTTCTTCTTTAGAAGTGGAATATTTTCTTTAATAAATGACTATGTGTATCTAATATGAGTATATACCTACTACTAATATGAATGTGAGTGATTGCGTGTTGATGTGTAGTTTTATGTTGTATGTGAGCAAGTGTGTGTATGTGGGTGTGTGCATGTGTGTGTGTGTTCTTCATAGTTCAGAGATTTTAGCAGACAAGATACCGTATTTTTTCATTAGTACTTTTAAATAGTATAATTATAAGTTTTGATTCCCGTTATGTCACTTTGCTATACCTGCAAATGCTGTGCACCCTCGATTTTCACTTAGGGGACAAACCTTATGTTTGAGGTGCTTATTAGTAATGGAGGGGTCAAACGGCAGGAGAGAATGTTGCCTCAGGATAGTGTTTAAACCCCCCCAACTGTATCCTTACGTTGTCGCCGTGGGGGGGCTTGCGCGGGTCAATGATCTCTGGGGCTGTGCCGGTAGAGCCACTCATGCCGGATTGGCCCAGGGGGAGACTCCAGACAAAACAGGATACACTGTGGGACCCTTCCAAGGGTCACTCAGTGTTGCTCCGCTGTCCACAGCGGAGGAACAAAGACGGGCCCGGCGTGTACTTACACTACCACCGAGCAGGCATTAAGAGATTTTATCTCGATGCCACCGTTGGCATATCGTAATCCCGAAAGGAGTGTCGTAGTCTCGAGGCTCCAATTGGGGGCGAGGGTCTTGGCTTAGCCGCCCGGACTGTGAGGAAGGGTTTTCTTACTCACAGTCTCTATAAAAAAATACCCCGAATCCCGCGTTCTGGTGCGTGACCATGGGATGCATGGCTGATGGGATGTTCAGTCGCAAGCGCACTCCTAGCCGGGGCACCTGCGGACCCCTCGGTTGGGCATAAACTTACGCTTGCCCGGGTATTGGGGGAGCTCTGCCCGGGTTGACCTCTAGTTCTCCCCCCCTCGTGGGATTTATAATGGAAATTTCTAATTTAAAAACAGATGAAAAGAAGAAGAAGAGGAAGGAGAAGAAGAAGAAAGTGGACGACACCTCATCTAACGATGAGGAGTTTTTGCCCGGGATGCCTATCTCGCAGGTGCTCTCAGAAGTCAATCTGACTTCTGGGAGCAGAAGAATGTCGGAGCGAGTGCGTTCCAAGTCCGTCGCTAATGTAGCGGGTGGTAGTTCCGGTGCGACGCCGGACGCACCGGAACCGATGGACACCGAGGCAGACGGCCGTAAGCGCGGACGCCCCCAAGGTTGCGAGAGTGACATCGCTCAGGAGATGTTGCCTCCTAAGGTGGTAAGCAGCCATAGGGGGCGCTCGCGTAACCCGGTGTCAGCCCCGTCAGGTTCCGTCTTTAGCAAGGCGGAATCCTATAGGCGGGCCAGAGCCGACGGCGAACTGCAGGCGGAAGAGGAGATCGCTGGTCTCCTGCTAACAATTAGGGAGCCGGTGGAGGGGGATTCAGTGCCCCAATCACCGGCCTCTTTGCAGGAGAGGGCGCACGCGGCAGTGGCCATCATAAACAAGGTGGCCACCAAGTCCGTAAACCTTAAGGGTCCCTTTGTCAGGGCCCTTAAGGACTCCTCTTCCGCAGTGGCCACGCCACGTCATAGAGACCCTAATCGGGGACGTGTCTCGCCTCCAGTCGGCCAACGATCACCTGACGGGGCAGGTGGCGGAGCTGAGCGCCCAGTTCGCCCAATTCAGGGCGGAGCGCCCTGAGCGAGAGAACCCGGCTCCGTCTACGTCCCAGCCGGCCCCGTCTGCTTCCCGGCCGGCCCCGTCTGCGTCCCGACCGGCCCCGTCTGCTTCCGGGCCGGCCCCGTCTGCGTCCCAGCCGGCCCCGTCAGCGTCCCAGCCGGCCCCGTCTACGTCGCGGCCGGCCCCGTCTGCGTCCCGGCCGGCCCCGTCTGCATCCCAGCCGGCCCCGTCTACGTCGCGGCCGGCCCCCCCGTCTGCGTCCCGGCCTGCCCCGTCTGCGTCCCAGCCGGCCCCGTTTACGTCTCAGCCGGCCCCTATTGTCACCGGAGTTTCCGAAGACGTCCTGCAGCAGATGCTACAGTACATGCTGCAGGCGATGGGAAATCTGGTGGACGGGCGGATTGCGGGTCTGGAGGCGAGGCTGCCTCCGGCCCCTGTTGTTCGGCCGCCGCTTGCGGCGCCGAGGCCGCAGGCCGCGTCGGCGCCGACCACATTTCCCGTGGTAGAGGGTCGAGTGTCCTACGCGGCGGCGACGTCGGTCCCGGGTTCTGCCGCCGCTCGCAAGACGCGGCGGGGGGCGAAAGCTCCAGCCGGGACTGCTGCGCCGAAGACGGGATCCAAGACGGTGGCTACGGCTGGAGCGGAGCTGCCTCCGCCCCCCACTCCAACACCTCTGCCTGGCCCCTCCACATCTGCCCCCTCCAATGAGGGTTGGCAGGTAGTGGGGGGGCCAAAGTCGAAAAAGTCCCGATAGCGGGCCAAGAAGGCTGCCCAAAAGGCGGCCTCTGGCCCGCAGTCGTCGTCGGTGGCGGTGGCCAGAAAAAAGCCGCGGAAGCTACAGCCGCCTAAAACCGCGGCTGTTGTAGTCACCGTGTCGCCAGAGGCGTCTACCGGCGGGCTGTCCTACGCGGCCGTCTTTAAGACGGCACGGGACTGTCTCGCCGGCAATTTCGGGACGGCAGGGGTCCGCTTGCGCCTAGCCCAGACGGGAGCTCGGGTCCTCGAGTTCCCTGGGGCCGATGGCGCAAAGACGGCGGATACCTTCGCCGAGAAGCTGAGGGGAGTCTTCGCAGCCACGGATGGTGTGAAGATCTCCAGGCCCACGAAGTGCGCGGAGCTACGCATTTCGGGCCTGGACGACTCCGTCACTACTGATGATGTCCGCGTTGCAGTCCAGGAAAGGACGCAGTGCAACGCGGAAAACATCAAAGTCGGCACCATCCGCCCCGGTCCGGGAGGCCTTGGTGCGGTGTGGATCAGCTGTCCCGTAGCGTCGGCCAAAATTTTGGGCGACACCGGCAGGATCCTCATCGGTTTCGGCGCCAGAGTTACAGTTCTGGCGGCGAGACCGATGAGGTGTTACAAATGCCTGGTTGCGGGACACACCCGCATCAAATGTGGCAGCTGCTTCGACTGCAGCGGATTATGTTTCCGCTGCGGTCGACCGGGGCACAAGGCGGCAGAGTGCTCTGCCGCCCCTCACTGCCCTATGTGTGCGGCGGGTAATAAGCCCGCCAATCACCAGATGGGGCAGGGGGGCTGCAAGCCTTCCCGCGCTTCTCGGCAGACGTCGGGGACTAGCCTAGCGGCCCAGGCTGTCTCCGACGTTGTCCGTCTGTCCACGTCGACGTCCATGGAGGTTGTAGAGACGATCCAGTAATGGACCACGTCTCCAACCTCCTTGTCGAGACGAACCTAAACCACTGCGCCGCGGCGCAGGATCTCTTCCTGCAAACCATGGCGCAGTGGTCGATCGGTGTTGCCGTAGTCGCGGAGCCCTACTTCGTTCCTCCCCGTCCAAACTGGATGGGTGACTGGGACGGCTCCGTGGCAGTCGTCGGTTCCGCGCCGGCTCATTCCCCGCCCTTGTCGCTTAGAGACAAGGGCTCTGGATATGTTGCCGCCGAGTGGGGGGGGATCACCGTTTACGGTGTATACTTCTCCCCCAACCGGAGTTTGAGCGACTTCGAGGTCTTCCTTAACAGCTTGGAGACCTCGATGCGGCGATTAGCGTCTGGGCACGTCCTCGTGCTGGGGGACTTCAACGCAAAATCCATTGCATGGGGGTCCCCCGGGACGGACGCCAAGGGCGAGGCCGTCGAGGAGTGGGCGGCTTCGGTGGGCCTCTGTTTACTAAACAGAGGCTCCACCAACACGTGCGTGCGACAGCAGGGTGGGTCGATAGTGGACCTTTCGTTCGCTACCCCTGCTGTTGCCGCACGAGTAAGGAACTGGCGTGTCCTGGAAGAGGTTGAGACGCTCTCGGATCACCTGTATATCCGATTTGAGCTCTCCCGGTCCCAGGGCCCCAGTAGGGGTCACGCGGCGCGGCGTAATTCCCGTTTTCCGCGGTGGGCTGTTGCCAAGCTGGACAGGGACCTACTAGAGGAGGCGGCCATTATTCACTCTTGGCTGTCTCCGCAGGCCCCGACCGAGGAGGTCGATGCGGGGGCTGGCCGCTTTCGCGATGCGATTACGCAGATTTGCGATGCGGCCATGCCCCGTATCCAGGGTCGTCGGCCTCCAAGGAAGGAGGTCTACTGGTGGTCCCAGGAGTTGGCTGACCTCTGTGCGGCTTGTACTCGTGCCCGGAGGTCCTACACTCACAGCCGGCGGCGTCACCGCGGAGACGGTGAGGAGGACCAGCTTCACGAGGAGTACCGCGAAGCGCGGAAAACTCTGAAGCTGGCCATTTGCCGCGCCAAGGACGCAAAGAGAAAGGAGATGCTGGAGAGTCTCGACCGTGACCCTTGGGGTCGCCCATACCGTGCGGTGCGTCAGAAGCTCCGCACGTCGGGCCCCCCCCTTACCGAGACTCTCCAGCCCAGCTTCCTGCAGGAAGTGGTCGAGGGCCTTTTCCCGCAGCGGGCGGAGCACACACCCCCGTCGATGGCCTACGCGGTCGGAGACGACGGGGGTAGAGAGGACGATGTGCCGCCCGTTAGGGAATCGGAGGTTGGGGCGGCTGTTCTACGGATCCGTTCCAAGAACACCGCCCCCGGGCCGGACGGGGTACCAGCCCGAGTGATGGCCCGAGCCCTCGACCATATGTCGGACCGCCTCAGGGAAGTGTTGGACGCTAGCCTGGCGTCCGGACGCTTCCCAGAGTGCTGGAAATGCGGGAAGCTGGTCCTGTTGAGGAAGCCGGGACGGCCTGCCGATTCCGATCCAGTTTGGACGGCCCATCGTGTTGCTGGACGAGGTGGGTAAACTTTTTGAGAGGATACTCTCTGCCCGCATCGTCCGTCACCTCAGCGAGGTGGGCCCCGACCTGTCGGACGCCCAATTCGGGTTCCGGGAGGGGCGTTCGACGGTCGATGCCGTGATGCGCCTTAGGGCCGTGACCGTAGAGGCAGTGAGCTGTGGCGGCGTGCTGTTGGCGGTGTCTCTGGACATCGCCAACGCATTCAATAGTCTGCCATTCAGCTGCATCAGGGAAGCACTCCAATACCACGGGGTGCCAGAGTACCTGAGGCGGCTGGTGGCAGACTATTTAGAGGAGCGTACCGTCGTGTACGAGGACCGAGAGGGCGTCTTGAGACGACGACCCATGTCGTGCGGCGTTCCGCAGGGGTCTGTCCTTGGACCACTCCTGTGGAACGTGGGGTACGACTGGGTCCTGCGAGGTCGCCTCCCCCCCGGGCTGGGCGTAATTTGCTACGCTGATGACACATTGGTCACAGCCCGGGGGGCGAACTTCCAAGAGGCGGCGCGCCTGGCCACCAGGGGTGTTTCTTTGGTGGTCGGGCGCATCGAGGCACTGGGCTTACGGGTGGCCCTGGACAAGACGGAGGCCCTTTTGTTCCATGGGCCCCGTCGTGGTCCACCCGCCGGTGCCTCCATCGAGGTCAACTCGGTCCTCGTCCCGGTTCGGGCCCAGATGAGGTATCTGGGCCTGATACTCGACGGTAGGTGGCTCTTCGACGAGCACTTCCGACAGCTTGGTCCGAAGCTGGTCGACGCTGCCTCTGCCCTTTGGGTGACTTTTGCCCAACTTGGGTGGAGCCAGCGTCGCAACGCGACACCTCTACACGGGGGTGGTCCGGTCGATGGCGCTGTATGGGGCACCGGTGTGGGTGGCGGCTCTGACCACCCAGAATAAGGCGCGCCTCTGGCGGCCTCAAAGGGTATTGGCGGTCAGAGCCATACGCGGATACCGCACGGTGTCCACCGAGGCGGCGTGCGCCTTGGCTGGAACACCCCCGTGGGATTTGGAGGCGGAAGTGCTCGCCGAAGTTTATCGACGGGTGGCTGAATATCGGGCGGAGTATGGCTTTCGCCCTCCGCCCGAAGAGGTACGCGAGTGGCGTGAAGCCGCCCGTCGAGCCACGATGGCTAGTTGGTCGTTCCGGCTGGAGACTCCGCGCGCTGGTTTTGCCGCCGTGGAGGCTCTCCAGCCGGTCATCCTCGAGTGGGCAGGGCGGCAGCACGGGACCCTTTCCTTCCGGCTGACGCAGGTGCTTTCCGGGCATGGTTGCTTCGGGAAGTACCTGCACTCGGTCGCCAGGAGGGAACTGAGTCCCGCCTGCCACCACTGCGACTGCAGTGAAGACTCGGCCCAGCACACGCTGGCGATCTGCCCCGCTTGGGAGTCGCAGCGCCGGGCCCTCACTGCAGTCATCGGAGGAGATCTCTCGCTACCGGCCGTCATACGCTCCATGGCCGGTAGCGATAGCAGTTTTACCGCGGTCGCAACCTTCTGTGAAGATGTCATCTCGCAGAAGGAGGCGGCGGAGAAGGCCCGGGAGGACGATATCCACTCGGACCCAATCTGCCGCCGGCGAACTGGGCGGCGTAGGCGCGCCTATCAGCGCCTCATGCCGCCCTGAGTGTGGCCGCGGATGGTCGGGACGTGTTTTCCCATTTTTTATAATTTCCAACCTCTCAGGACATCCGAGAGTTGGTAAAGATCACTAGTAAGGTATGAAATGGCAGATCGTAACTAACCTTAAGAACTGCCCTCTGTGCTCTTTCTATTATTATAATTTCTGTTTGCATGCGGCGCCCCACACTGAGATACAGTATGATAATATGGATTGGCATAATGTGGTATGAACCATTTCAAATATATTTTTATTGCAATGTGACGCAAACTTTTCATTTAGTTATATTTCACCACATTTAACAAAAACAAAACTTGTACTATTTTATAAATTGTTTAAAATATTAACAAAACCTTCAAAATTTTACTTTAAAAGGAGACATATAAAAGACTATGAAACAATAAATTGAATTGGATAGTTAGAATAAAAAAACATGAACAGTTATCGCATACGAAATTTAAAACTGCTACTGACAAACCGAAGTATTATTAAAATAAATGTTCTCTGATTTTATTCATCGAATTATAAGAATAACTGCTCAAGTGTATCATAGTGGGTAGAAATAATATATATAAACATATCATAATCTTCTTATATAAGAAACGTTTTGTTATAAAAGCGAAGTACTATGCTGGGAGTTACGTAACACGATGTATAAGTATTTACACAAAATAAATTACCTCATTACCTGGGCTCTACAGAACCGAGGCGTAGTTTTGAAGATAAATTATTCCAAACACTTCAATAAATCAACAACACAAACGATCTACCCTTATTATATAACAGCCAATATTAGGATGTAGGTTGGCGAATCTTATCTTTTTTTTTTTTTTTTTTTTTTTAACGTGTGGAAACCCCCTCGGGCCGTCATCCCACCGGGGTTTTCGGTGGAACGGTGTGTCGGAATCGGACCGACTAAAACCACACGGTGCGCCATACTGCGCCTGTAATAGGAGAAATCCGGGAACAGCTTTGGTAAGACATCCGGACCCCTCCTAGCGCCTGTTGCCCGCAAAAGCGCGGGCACCACCCTTGGGTAACTCTCAATTAGGTAACGTCCAGGCACACCAGGACGTCGCCTCCTCGCGGCTGGCTATATGGCGGATGGAGGGGAAAACCCGTCCCGACCACCCGCGGCCACACTCAGGGCGGCATGAGGCGCTGGTAAGCGCGCCTACGCCGCCCGGTTCGCCGGCGGCGAATTGGGTCCGAGTGGAGATCGTCCTCCCGGGCCCGCTCCGCCGCCTCCTTCTGCGAGATGACCTCCTCACAGAAGGTTGCGACCGCGGTAAAATTCCTGTCGCTACCGGCCATGGAGCGTATGACGGCCGGTAGCGAGAGATCCTCTCCGATGACTGCAGTGAGGACCCGACGCTGCGCCGACCAAGCGGGGCAGTCTGCGAGCGTATGTTGAGCCGAGTCCTCACTGCAGTCGCAGTGGTGGCAGGCGGGACTCAATTCTCTCCTAGCGACCGAGTGCAGGTACTTTCCGAAGCAGCCGTGCCCGGAAAGAACCTGCGTCAGTCGGAAAGAAAGAGTCCCGTGCTGCCGCTCTGCCCATTCGACGAACTGGGGGAACCCCACACCACAGACTTGGCGTTAAAGTCCCCCAATACTAGGACATGCCCAGACGCTAGTCGCCGTATCGAGGTCTCCAAGTTGTTGAGGAAAACCTCGAAGTCACTCAGACTCCGGTTGGGGGAGAAGTATGGCGAATCTTATCTATCTTGACATGAATGGTATCAGGGTTAAAATTTATTCTTCGAAGGATGGAAAGCAGACAATTAAAAAGGCACCTATAGGTCGTGGACAATTCTTTCAAGCATTATTAGTATAGTATAGTATAGTATAGTGTAGTATAGTGTAGTATAGTAAGTAAGTATTAATTCTTGAAAATGTGATCGAATTAATATTGCATTTGGTGTATTCAAAACAGTTCGCTAACAACTTTGGACCTGATGCTGTGTAGATACTTAGAGCACCTACTGGTCAATCTTAAAAAAAAAAATTAGGTTCTAACAAAATAATAATAAATAAATATAACAAAATAATATAATATAATAATAGATAACGGGAAAAATCTATAATAGAAAGACTGAGTATGTGGCAGACAGTTAGTCTTTGTCTATGCCATCTACATCTATATCTATGTATATCTATACAATAACGAACAGCTGCTAGCTATTTTTGTAAATAAAATCAATTTACAGACATCAATACACTTGTTTAACAGGGAAGAAACATGCTTACTTAATACTACGGCCTCGCGGAAAACTACAGAAAATCAGCTTGCATTGTACTTGTTTTTTTTTTTAACAACAAAATCTTAATTTGATATTTTGTGAACATTACATAAAATATCAAATATAGATTTCACAAAGGTATTTGTAATGTGTACTCCTTCTATTACACATTAATAACTAAGTGAACAATAATTATGATACAATATGAAAATAAAAAAGTCTTAGGAAATTAATTAGGAAATAAAAATACATGTTTTATGCAATAGGAAATAAAAATAGACTTTACCTTGTAACAATATTTATGGCAAGACTAAGTATATACATTTGTATGTATACCTGAAAGTTTTAAACAAACAATAAAAACAAAAAAAATTTGGTTACGATTTATTTCCAAATGAGCGAGAGTACCGCAGGCCCAACTTCACCTCTCTTCTTTCCCCTCCCCTTCCCCCCTTCTCACCACCCTCAAGAGCACTTACAACTCTTGAGTTGCAGGTGACCCGTCTGTTCTGTCTGTTCTATATACAGTCGTGGTCAACTAATTAGGGACACTCTCTAGTTAATCCAAATTGTGAATTTATTTTTTATTTTCCAACGAGTCTAAACAATATTCCACATCTTTTACATGTAAGTATAATTAGTCATTTATGTGCCTAATTATACAAACAATAACAACTTCTTAAACATTAAACCTCTTTACAGTATAGCTGATAGATGATCACAGTGCTATTTGTTCAAAGAATGCTGGCTGGCCATTTAATTAGGGACACTGAGATATTGCGTTCTAGTTTCAAAATCTGAATCTCAATTATTATTTTCTTTCTTCTCCTATTCTTTGTGGTAGTTTTGGCGGCAATCTAGATTTGTAATTTCAAGTTTTGAGAGTTATTTTGAAGAACAATGGGCAAAAATAAAAGTTGCGATGCAACACTACGAAAAATTATCATGAAGTTTGTCGAGCGTGGTTGGTCATACCGAAGGATAGCAGGATATTTAAATTGTTCAAAAACTATGGTATGCAATGCAGTGCAACATTTCAGGCGCAATAACACAACTTTAAATGTGCCCAGAAAAAAAAGATCGAGAAAAACAACTCCGCAAGAAGATAGAATGATAACCAGGTTAGCTAAGAAAGATCCGTTTCTAGGCTCTATTTTAATTAAACATGAAGTGTTTGGGGCAGACGAAAGAGTCAGTGTATCAGCGAGGACAGTTCGACGACGTCTGGTAGAAGCAGGGTTGTTCGGAAGAGTGGCTCGCAAAGTACCGTTGTTAAAGAAAGAGCATAGAAATGCACGTTTGGCGTTTGCACGTAAATATGGACATTGGACCTACGACCAATGGCAACATGTATTATTCTCTGACGAGACCAAGGTTAATTTGATTTCTTCAGATGGAAGGCAATACGTACGGCGTCCTGTAAAAGCGGAAATGAATCCAAGATTCACAAAAAAGCAGGTGAAACATGGCGGAGGAAACATTAAAATGTGGGGATCATTTTCTGGACGTGGAGTGGGACCTGTGAGGAAAGTTCAGGGTAACTTAGACCAACATCAATACAAGGCAATATTAGAAGAAACTATGCTTCCCTATTCTGAGGAACATCTTCCTATTATATGGACTTTTCAGCATGATAACGACCCAAAACATACAGCCCGTTCAGTCAAGTCGTTTCTTAACAGACAGTCGGTATCAGTGCTAGATTGGCCAGCAAATAGCCCCGACCTCAACCCAATCGAGCACCTTTGGCACGAAATTAAGAAAAAAGTTGCCATTTATCGTACCACAACTTTAGATGAACTTAATGAAGCTTTTTGTGAGGCATGGGCAAACATTCCTGTTGAAATATGTCAGAAACTGATAATGTCTATGCCACATCGGTGTCAAGCGGTAATTACTAACAAAGGTTTTGCTACTGGGTACTGATTTTACCCGTAATAAAATGAAGTTGTTAAAGAAATTAAAATACTGCAGATTATTAGTTCTGTTTAACTCTATTTTTCATTTTACTTTACTGTTCTTAATTAAATGTCCAGCTACAGAATTGTACCTTAAATTGAATACATGGTTAACCTTTGATATTAAACACTTTTTTATATTTATTTAATCTTTTATTTACAGCCATTTATAGTATAATAATCGGATCAAATTATGCAAATAATAGTTACTGAGAAATCAACAGGGTTTTATATTTATATGTACATAGCCGGTTATTGCTGTCCACTATCTTGAATGTCCTTAATTAGTTGACCACGACTGTATATCCAGTATATCACAAAAAAATACACCCAAATGAAATACGGTCGTCATAGGCAAGTATGGAATCACATGCTCCGAGCACTGCTGGTAATATGGACAAGTGGCAAACTAAACTGCGTTATCAGAAACTTTTAGAGGTCAGCATTTTGGATTTTGCAGCATAAGGTACTGAATGGGTTTTAAGATATTAAGTAATTTCTATTTTTCTAGCTTAAATTAGATGGATATCTAATTCAGCTTGCGAACTCTTTACAAAAGATGTGTTGTTGTGTGTTTTTGATAGGACGTAGGACGATATGAAAATACGTATATAGTCTACTAGCACACCTATTGACACCCCACAACACCTCTTGTGGGTGGAATTTCGTAAATTTCGTTCTTAGCTGACCTCTACTCGGCGAAAGGAATATTCCTATCAAATTTCAAGCCTCTACGCCTTATGGTTCCAGAGATATCTTGATGAGTCAATATATCGGTGGAAATCTCTTATTGTATATATATAATATAATATAATAATATAATTTAATTTGTGTGTAGGTTGTATTTAAATCTAAACTAATTGGCATTTGCAACTGCAAAATGGAATGTCACAGTTTTTGTTGAATTACAGGTTCGGAACGTACCGAACCTGTAATTTAACATAAATTGCGATTATTAAAAAATAGCTCTGGTTTATTTCAATCTTTTGTTTAGACCGACCGACCGACCGTCTTCACGTACATTTTTTTTAGTAAAACAAACAAGAGGATATTCTTTTTCATATATCTAATGTAACTAAGTACACACGCACAGTGAAGAATTCGAGGCATAAAGTTACCCGTTAGTCTAGGGATACATAAAAACTCTTAAGTGCATATGAAATGCAGACGATTATTGTAATTTTCTAAAGTTGCATAGACGCCTAGCTAGTTATACTTAGATATTTTGATAGACTATTTTATTTTATAGTGGATTTACATACTTTTGTTTTCCTTTTTGATTTTTTTAAAGACAACTCCCGCATTAGGAATAAGTATATTCTAGAACACATTGTTAACAGAACAAATTTAAAAATATAAAAATTAAACAAATAGAACCTAATCAGTTAACGTACTTTGTGGATTCTATAGACTAGATTCGTAGTACGAATATTTCGAAGATTCGTTACGCTCACTCGTGAAGCAGATTTTCGACGAGTATAATATTGTATTTATAAAACCTGTTGAAATATTGTAATCTCACGAAGTCACTTGGCTGTGGAAATCGCAACACTTGTAATAACATAACACTGATACAACAACTTGTTTAAACGTTTGGTCAGTTTGCTTTGCTAAGCTAAATACTTTGTGAAACAGAAAATGTAAGACGATTAATCCTTACTGAATATGAGCCCAAATCGGCGTCAGCGACGATATCGGCGGCGTGAACTTTGAACCCCTGTTTAATATAAGATTTAGTAACATCTCCTCGATTTTGGTTCTATTCGGATCACAGTTTAAGCTCAATTTGGGTCCATCGTGATTGAAGTATAGATTGTGTCAAATTCTTGAAATCTTTATTGTGTTTACTTGAAATTCTTCAAAGGTCAGGATTTAATATCTAATCCTAGCAAATGTAATTAATATAAAAGTGACTTTCTTTATTTGTTTCGATTTCATTAATAGTTGATTGTCATGACATCTTACATAAAAATTTCCAGGGGTATGGAGAAGGAAATAGTGTCCCATTTTATCAGAAAAAAAAAACTGTTTCCAAGTTTTGGTTCAGTTAGACCGAGTAAAAATATAAAAGAAAAATGTTTCGTTCTAAATGCGTGAAAAGAGATGATAATAGGAAATCGTTGTACTTTTCCTCGTGTCTTTTCCAATAGGGTAAAGTGGGGTCAAAAAGCAAAACTTCGTTAAATAATAGTTCGAAAACGTTAAAAATGATAAGACGTGCCTAAAGGCTACAAAGCTACAATTAAAGAAAACCTTTTTAAATTGTAGCTTATATTTAGCCTTCCGGATACAATTTAAAAAGGTTTTCTTTAATTGTAGCTTTGTAATTAATTACGTATGTATTACGTACGTATTAAATATAATGTAATTAAAAACGAACTAAGTAATTTTTATCCTTGGACTCTGATGATCTGATGTTTATAATTATATCCTTCGAGAAATACTATGTATATGTACTAGTATATGTATATTGAAAATTGTGCTGCCCATCAGTTGACAACCCTATCTTCCATGTAAAGTTCTGGTAGAGGTTACTAGAACTTTACATAAGGAGTTAGACTTTCAAGAAGAAACAACTGAACTATACTAGTCGTGGGTCACATTCTGTGGGAGTACAAAAAACATACTTTTCTCGTCTCTATAAGGAACATAAAACATAAGGACAAAAGGAAAAGAAAGAGTCAGGGGTGTCTGCAGATAATAATGGGTGTCTCACTAATTGTGTCCCTCCTTTAATTATCAGCTTAGTAATATACCAAAGTGGTGCATTTACGCCATAAGCGCGATATGAAAATAAATACTAAAGAAGGAGCAGAAATTCGTATTTTGTAACTAACTATCCCGGCCGGACCGGGAATCAGCATCGGGCCCTTCAGAATTGGGCTTTTCGTCCGGCGTGGAGCCGAAACGCCTTATGCTTTTATTTTTAGAGGTGGTACAGGTACAGTTGGGTACAAAAATTAGAGAAATTAAATTGCATTACATTTTAATCAAAGCAAAGTTTTATATATTACATAATTAATTTATTCATTCAATTTGCCTACATTTGTCCTTTAATCAAATATAGTCAACATTATTCCTTCACTTTATTTTAAATCTAGAATTTAAATCTTTTTTTTTCTTTCATCTCATCTTACTCCGTGTCTAATTATACAATTTGACGTGATTTATTTTAATCAGTCTCAACTACATTTTGAGGTTTATTAAAATTAAAAGCTAAAAACCAGATGAGAATATTCAATGAATCCTAAAACTTGCATGCGTAATTTAGAGATTAATCATCTAACTCCTAACCTTTAAAGAGTTGTACATTTCACGATCAGTTCAGCAACATGGGCCTAAATATCTTAATAGTTTTATAAAGTATATGAAAAGAAAACGTTGTTAGTACCTATTAATGTTGAGGGTTTCCCTCTTTTTCCCTGGATTCCATCAAATCCTAACTTTGTTACACGGGACCACCACAGGAGTATACTCGAACCAAAACACATACCGTGTTTTGGTTCGAAATAGTACATAAAAAAAGATACACGTAGTAGAACACTTAACCTCCCCCACTTTTATTAAAGTCGGTAAATAAGTATTAAGTGTACTAAACACACAACTAAACATCTACAAGATTGTTAATGAAGTAATATAATTAGGTCATCGGTTTTTTAGATAAACAAAAAACCACAATCCCGCGACAAAGCTGATTCTAAAATAAGAATATTTTTCTCAGAAAACGCCTGAACTAACAAAGCTTAGCTTTTCAAGGCCATTTTGTGATATGAGAAACGCCACACCGTTATATTTAAATAAGCGATTTACGTAAGTAAGTACTACATAGATTCATTATTAGGAGAGGAAAATGATCCAATAAATACTTTGTAAGCATGGCAAAGGCCTAAACCACATGGCTGCGATGTTAAATCTGTATGTAAGTAATACAAATGACGTGTTACATTTTGAGGCAACACTCATCTTGATTTTAAGTCTATTTCTTTTAAATGTATAAAAAATGTATTTTATATAACAAGTACAAGCTCAGACGGTTGGCAAGTTTTTTTTTTTTACTTAAGTAGCTCATAGTATTCGGTCTACATTCGATCATATACCGAACACTATAAACTACTGACCAATCAGTCAATCATTCAGTTTTTGACAAACCGTTACACATTCAAATTTAAAATTAAATTTTAAGCTGTCAATGTGAAATAAATGTTTATAGATATGTTACAATGTTGAAATCATAGGTATTTTTATAGCTCACTACTTATGTCACTATGGCAATCTATTAAATACCTATCAATCCATTTAATATCAATCAGCTAATCAAAAGGCAAACTGCAGTCCACTGCTCATTGGCCTCTTTCATTGCGCTCCATAGCACTCGGTCCTTAGTTACTAATGGACTCGCCACATCTGCCGAAGGACCGATGACCGTTGCAGCAAACTGGTCAGAAGTGGAGACCACGAACATGTAAACTTTTTTAGGAAGGACGCCTCACAGCTAGATGGAACTACCTGATGAAGACGGCTGGAATTGATTGGATGCGATAGGCGAATGACCATTTAATATAAATTATATGAAACTAGTAACCCTGATTCAGTCTAGGGTTTGCAATCCCACCCTCTCTGCTTCTACTCTTAACGATAATAGTGTTCAGATAACTTTGACGAGTATTCAGTTTCTCGAAAAATCGTAATCTCTGTATTGACTCTACACGCGAGATTCAGTTTCAATCAGTGTAGTTTTTTTTTTATACAATAGGGGACAGACGAACAGACGGGTCACCTGATGATATGTGAAAACCGCCGTCCATGGACACCTGCGAGACTCGAGAGTCGTAAGTGCGGTGCCCACCTTTGAGGATATGGGAAAAAGGAAGGGGGGGAAAGATGAGGAGAAAGGAGATGGGGAGTTGGGCCTCCGTAAACCTCATTCATCATTCGGGGAATTGTAACGCAGGCGTTTCTTCACAGCCGGTTTTCTGTGAAGCAGTGGTATCGCACAGGTCGAGCCGGCCTATTGGTGCTGACGCACGGCTCTTCCACTGTTAAAGTAATAACCATAAAAAGCATTTCATTTTAATTATAATCTCTTCAAAAACGAATTTATCGCACTTTGTGTAATTCTACAGATCTACTGGTATTCAGTTGTAGCACTGACACTTTTCATATCGTTGATACAACTTGGAACCACCGCAACCCACCAAAAATCAAAATATTATATTAACATTAATATTTATTTGACAATATAATTAATGAATTACCTTAAATTTAAGAAAAATATTCAGTTTTACATTAAATATTTATAAAAAATCTACCTTTTAATTCTAATATAGCATAATTTATTTGTGTAGGTTAACCTAATCATATTTGTTTATTAGGTATTGATGCCATAATGCAGTTACACTAAAAATCAAACATAATATGCATTTTAATTATGAATTGCAATAGTTACGAATACACTGAGATATAAGTGGCAACTTTAATTGCTATTAAAAGCCGCGTCGCCGGTGTCGTATCCGGCCAAAAAGGGATTTGTAGTTGATATTTGAATTTTAAGAGTTTCATATATTTTAGGGTGTTCTAGGGATTTATAGTATGCTTTTATAGCATAGACCTACTTGTAACTATATACTATGTGATCAAATATTTACTCTAAATGTTAATCTATTTCTGATTGACGTGTATCTAAATGAAACAAGGCATGTACACGCATACTCGTATATATGTATTTTGGAAGATAATACTAGAATTTGGTATCTTGGAGCCAATGTGATGATGGAACCAAACTGTGAATAATCGAACTCAGCAATGGGCGCTACAAACCCCCCTAGTTGTTATTTTTATCGTGTCAATTACATAACACATTGTGTTAGTTTTAGCAACCTTTTTTTTAATAAAATAAATTAAACTGATATTATAGAATATATTAATATCTAATAATGAATATGAGTTCAGTAGTCTAGTTGAGTAAACCTTCCTCCTATTAAGTCTACCTTCATGGCTTACACTTAATTACGTAACAACTCCTATAATACAGAGGATGACGAGGATCCTTTTGCTTAACCTTTAAATAACCATTAATAACTATAATTTGTTTTTTCTTTGTAGATAATTAAAATGTCTCAAATAGAGGTGTATTTCTTATCGTAAACGTTATACGAGTAATTCCAAAACATAAAAAAGTGTAAAAGTTTAATTACTATCCAGTTAATACATATTTTGTAACACTTAAATGCAATTATTTTCAACGTCCCATATGTTTTTCAATAAAATAATTATAATGTTAAATATATTTCAAATTACGAAACAAAAATAATTAAACCGATTAGGAATTCATAGATGTTTTGTGTCAAAATGGACCTTTTATTGTGTCGAGACTGTACAAGCAACTAATCCTTTCCTATGAAAAGAAAACACACAACAGAACACTTAACTATTTGTAATGACTATCTTAGTTGCCTCTTATCTTCAATGAATCAACCCTAAGTAGATTATGAGTATTATGACCTCACCATTGTTTCGGTGTAATCAAACAGACGATAATAACATGCCGGGTTTTGTCCAATTGTTTTAAAGATAATACCGAATTTTTAAACAATTATGCATATATCCGATGCTTACATTGTTTTAATTTAGAAGAATATTTTAAGACTGACCAGGAATTTTAAAAGGTTTCTTTTAAAATTCTTGTTTATAAGAAACAACTTAAAAGATTCCTTGTTTTCTATAAGAAAACTCCGTACAAGTTTAAATAGTCTACAAAAAAACACCAAACAAATAGCTAGTATACCAAAGGAAGGAAAAGGAGGAAGTGGGTTCAAGTTGGTAGTGTACAGGGTAGGATTTAAATTCGTCTTCCTTTGATATGATTGAAGTGGACGATCTTACGAACAAGTGCCGTTGATCTCGGCTCGTCAACTCCGAACTACTATCACTTTAAATGTACATAGTAGTAGTTCGCGGGAATGTTTCTTTTTGAGAACAATTGTTACATTGCCATCACATTTTTTTTTTGCGTGTAAAAACTGTTTCTTTTAATTTTTGTAATTAAACGAAGAAGTTATAATAGAGGGTTACTGGACTTTCTTTCTTGTTCTTCTCCATAGCCATTCCATTCCATTCGTATTGGAACAGCGAACTAGGTTCACGACTAGTCGAGATGAGTCTGACTGACTTCTACTCCTGACAATTAAAAATACCTATGATGAGTTTAATTGAAATAATTGATTTAGATTTTATGATTTTCTTATTTTGAATTAGAATCCGCAGACACTCGATATCACGCCTTACCAATTACTATTGTATTAACTATTCATTATTTACGTGAAAATAATTCTTTGTACACATTTAACTTAGCAAATTAAGTTAGTAACACTTTAAGCGTATGTAAAACGTATATATACATATATTAGTACGAAAGTCTGTACAATTCGCTTTATTACAGTCCCATAAACATTGAGGCCAGTTATCAATAGAAACACGCACTCTCTCCATGGGAAAAGTCTTCACTGCCAATCTTGATTGTTTTAGGGACTCCAAATTATCATGGCGTTCAGAGCATATCATACTCTCTACAATTAACCATAAATCATAATCCAGCGGAATAAGATTGGGACTAGGTGACGCATGCCCGTCATCAGATCTGATGAAGTCAGAAACGTTTGTTTCCAACCACGCTTGGGTGGATCAAGCTTTATTTTAGCCGGTGCTGAGTCTTTCTGAAGGTACCATTCTTTGTTATGGAACATGATATTATTAAGAGGCTTGACCACCTTGTCAAGAATCGTATCTTAATACACTTGTGCCGATGTTTTGACACCTTTTTCATAAAAATATGGCTCAGTATGTATACTCGTATAGCTAACACCCCAGCAAACCTACACTGAAGTCGTATAATGCCAACGTTGTACTCTGCTGACTAATTGGGAATCTTCCATAGACCTTTGAGTATAAACTCCGTCATTTTCCTTATTAAAATATTGCTCAAAATGAAAAAAAAATCACGTCAGTAAATATTTATTTCGGTTAACTCCCTTTGCGAACCGCATAAGAATATGTTTAGATTTTACCACCCAATTCATTTCTAAATTTTTATCGGTTAAATAATGACTAGTGTCGTTTCTCTTTATCAGCCTACTGTATTTTAATGTCACGTAAATAATTAACCCTTATTGAAGTGAAAATAAGAAAACACAATGAATATTCATATAAAAATGACAGATGAATTCAAATGTATTTTTTATTGTAACAGGCAACAATTTTCAAGCAATAACTTTTTGGTGAAGAAGCCAACCTCAATATCAAATCAAAGAAGTATTTGTGGCCAGCCTAAGTAGTGTCGAAAAAAAAACAGTCTCCAGGCGGTCCCTTGTATAAATACGAGTAAATATATGTAGTGAGTATAACTTATATAGACTGTTGTACGGAGTATATTATTTTATTATGTATACACATATAACAATAAACCAAACTAATACAATTTTTAACATAACCAACAAAGGGGTACTTAATATTTTGAATTACAATAATATCTTGAATTTGAAAAACGCATTAGTGAGTACCGCATACTTCTTCAACGTCGTGGCAAAGTCTCTCTTAACAAAAAACTTAAATGATTTTAACTGTAGATGTGGAATTTGGGAAGTTACTTAAAGGATTAAAGGCAAAAGCAAAACAGAAATGTTTACTCTGCCATAGGATAATACCAAAGTCGTGTTGTCAACCCTACGACCCTTCTTTGAAACTCAAGCGACGGTGTTCACTACCAGTAACACCATTCAATGTTTTTCTAGCGTCTACGTCGTGTGGGCCTTGTTTACCTCGGTAAAGATTACCTGTAATATATTAGGTCTTCCGGTTAGTTTTGGGGGATTTATTATAAATGAAATACGCTTGTACTATAAAAGGATAATTTATATTTTAATCAAAATATGTTCCATCAGCTAGCTGCAACCTTTTGCCATTTTTCGAGCAACAAATGGATTCCATCATGAAAAAACTGATTATCTTTTGAAGCGATCCATTGATCGATCCATTTTTTGATACATTCGTAACATTTGAAGTGCTGATCTGCAAGGCTGTGTTGCATAGATCGAAATAAGTGTTAATCAGAAGGAGCACAATCTGGTGAATATGCGGGATGCGGTAACACTTCCCACTGAAGATCTGAAAGTGTATTTCTTACAGCTTTTGCGATGTGTGGGCGAGAATTGTCATGCAGTAAAATGACCTTTTGTTTTCTATGTGCAATTCTTGGACGTTTTTGGTTCAATGCTTGACTCAATTCGATTAATTGATCGGATAACGCTCAGCTGTGATAGTTTTATTTGGTTTTAACAATTCATAATAAATAACACCTTTTATATCCTACCAAATGCATAACAATACCTTATATATGTGAATGTTACGCTTCGAAGTCGATGTGGACGGTTGACCAGGATCTACCCATGATTTCCTACGTTTTGGATTATCATAGTAGATCCATTTTTATCGCCGGTAACGATTTGATACAAAAAAAGATTTCTGTTTGTGACGAGACAGTAGTCAAGCGCAAATGGTTACTCGATTTTGTATCGCTAATTCTGATAAAACATTTAGAACCCATTTTCCTTGTTTTTGAATTTTACCCATTGCGTGTAAACGATCAGAAATGGTTGATTTACCTACATTTAATTCTTCAGCCAACTCTTGTAGTGTGCGGGCAGGGTATTCATGCAATAACGCCTGCAATTCACCGTCTTGGTTTTGGTTTTCCACAACGTTCTTTATCCTTTAAATCAAAATTACCACTTTTAAATTGTCGAAACATGTATTCACATGTTTTAACAGATGCATTCATAATAGGTATCTACAATAAGTCTGTGAGCTTCTGCTGCTGTTTTTCTTGAATCGAAAAAGTATAGTAGTAAATGACGAAAATGATATTTATCGCTTTCCATATTTAATCACACTAAAAACTTGCGTGCGTTTAATGTAAGTGAGTTACTTTGAATAATTAAAGTGCAACCTAAAACACGCCGCATCGAATACCTAAGTAACTTGTACCGACGTGTCGCGTCAGCTACTTTACACATTCCCTCAAAACTAACCGGAAGAACTAATATATATAAGAGTAGTAAAGAACATATGTGTTAATCCAATCATAAGCTGTATGTACCTTATTTCATCCATATTCATTCAGCCGTTTTAACCGAAAACTAAAGTTTAAAAACTTTTTCATTTATAATATTAGTTCTTAACATATTAGGTTCTTGTTCGATATAAAAGTAGGTTCTTCTGAACGCCTGAAGCGGCAAATATTGATTAAATAATCATGGGAACTGTATGGCTGACAACGTTCTAGTATCTCTTGATGAGTACTGTTAGTATAATTTTATCAAAATTTTTCATATACTCGTATATCTTGTTTTGCTTTAGGGATTAAAATCCCTGAAGCCTGAAAGCGATTTTGAAATATATATGAATAAACATATCAAATTAATTCATTTGTGAACCTATTATTTAAAAAATAAACATGGTTACCAATATATCATAGTATCTACTTAAGTATACAAAAAAAAACGCATAATTGATAAAAAGCGCATCAAAGTAAATAGAAGAATAAGGATTTCTGTACAAATAATATTAGAATGGAAGTAGGATGTCATTTTATGTGTGGACTGATTGATGGTGGTAAAGAAATCTTGTAGGGAAAGTATTAACATAAACCTAAGTTCCAGAAAGTAACAAAAGCTAAATAATACTTAAAGTATGCAAAACTTTGCAGTCAGAGATAACACCTCAAAGAAAATAACAGAAATGTACTTACTACGCATCCGTACATATTATATCCCCGAAGAAGTGCTGAGCCCACATTTTTCCAACCATATTTACTTACTCTTACATAAAAGGCTGCAGGTCTATTAACAACAACTGTGTATTATACTGTCTGATTACGGACAGTCTAATCCCTTAGTGTGGCCCTTTTCTACTGCACCGCGAACTGTAATCTGATTACTCTCTGTATATCCTTATATAGTCCGGTATAGTTTAAAGAAACTGGACATTATGGCATTATGACTATTGGCCAATAGTCGAAATGCAAAATATCATACCACAAGTATTACAGTTATTTTTATTTTGATGCTGAATTGAACATAATTATTTAATAGTTTATTTTAACCTCGTGTACATTCGTAATAGAATAGATGATTATATTTGTAAATTGTGGAGATATGCCCTGAACCTGATAATTACAGGTTCAGAATGTCTGTTTAACTTAAATTTAACTAATTTAACACTCAACAACATGGGAAGTAAGAGTCATGATGAGACCAAACATGAACACAGCAGTAAGCAAGCACTTATTATTACCGAATAACTGTTCCTGTTGACCGCACGTTCGGGATGCAAATGGATGAATATGCCTATGTGCTATATAGTATATTCATAGTTAGAGCTCTCGGACTTGAAACAGCCAGTTCGAGTTACAGGCATGCGACCCTGACTTCCTCGTATATATATATTATATCTAATAAATCTGCATTAGCAATATCACCTTCTATCCTGACTTTCCTGTCAGTATACTCCAAATTTCCCCATCGAACTCCTAAAAGTGCGGATGATGTCAATGGGCTTGCCCCTACTACGTTACTGCGACTACATTATAATTTGTGAAATGTGGACGTTAATTACGCTACCGCCTGTATCCTCAAAGGGGTACTCCCTTTGAGGATACAGGCTTGAATGTATGTATGTATGTATGTGCTATTCCCGACTATACTCTAACTCTGTGACGAATATCATCCAGTTCTTTTCAGCCTTTCTGGCGTGATTGAATTACAAAACATACAAATAAGTTTTTGAATTTTATATAGATATAATTATTTAAAATTTTGTTGATTAGTCATTTTGTAAAGAAAATCACAGACTTTAAGCTCTCAAGTATTTGACATTTAATTTTAACGTCAACCTCGCTCTAAATGTACTTATTCAATGACATTGGAGTATCCTTCATAACAAAATTAGTTAACACCTTCAATTATCACGTGCTCATAACATAATCACGCTAGCATTTATGCACCGTATTCGGTTAATAAGTTGTCACGAAAATTTTATTACGATCATTAAATTTAAGTATATCTTAACAGCTACGCGCTTAACCAATAAATAAAATATAAAATACCATCTACTGAAAATAATTTTCAACGATTACAATAAAAACGGATGTTCTTAAAAAAACTGAACAGCTTTTCTTGAATAAAAAAACTCAAATCAAAACCGTTTTATCCGTTTATAAACTATGATGCTCCACACAGATGTACAGATGTACACGCTAAACTTATAATATATAGAGATACACATACACTCCTTTTTGCGTCAGGAGTTAAAAACAAGACACACAGTCTATTTAGAGGCAGCACGATTATTTTCAGATAGTAGGGTACCTATGCGTTTTATGTCCTGATCATGATAGATACACCACACAGTCCTGCGTTTGGCACCAGTTGTGGGAGACTTGACGATAACTGAAACCGTTCTGTGGTGTCATACCTCATTATCATCCTCATCATCAACCTATAGCTGGACGGAGGCCTTTACAGCTCATTAGCTCAAGAGAAATTCTTTAACATCATTTGTAGATTAAGATAAAGTAATTCAAAGTATTTTAGCTACAACTAAAATTTAAAAAACCCATAACACATGCATGATTCATCATTAACTAATATCTGTCGAGTCTGGGTGTTCTTTGTCTTCGTGGTTTGTGTATTTAAGGTTCCCGTGACACAGTGATAATTCCTAGTGCGGGAGTTGTCTTGAATAATAAAACAATATCACATTAAAATGCTAGTAACGATGAAAAGAGAACTGATGAGATTTATGTAAAATGGTTGGTTTGAAAAAAGAAAGTCAAAAGCTAAAAACATGTAACCGACTTCTGAATCTGTTAATTTCTTTTTGTTTTAGTGTTTGTATCCAAGAAGTTTATGATAACTTTGTTTTTTTTTGTTTTTTAAAAAAAGACAACTCCTGCACTAGGATTACTTCCTGTGTCGCGGAGGACATTACAAACATTCAAGCAACGGACACAAAGAAAAGAACACTCAGACTCAGAACAACAATTTAAGGATTACACAAAGTGTTATCCTGTGCGGGGATCGAACAGACAATACTCGTCGTGGCAGCGTAGTGGCAAGGTGACCACTTAAACCGCTACGCCATCCGTGCAGTCATTCTTCACACCGATGTAGAAGTGCATCATAATGCAGTAGCAGTAGACAACGGACTGACTCCGCTCGCTCTGGCTAAATAGAACTGGCGCAAACCTGTAACACTCAGTACCAATGATGGCAAAGAGGAATGCAGAGAAAAAGAGTTTCATGGTCGGTTCTATCGGGACCTAAATGGGTCTGATGTAGACGTAAAAGCTTCTACATTCTGGCTACGGTTAAGTGACCTACTTGAAGAAACTGAAGGTTTTGTCTGCCATAACTAGGGGTACGGTCGACATATTTCGAGCATGCCACCGCCCCGGTGAATCTATTAGGCATATTATTTCTGGATTTTCTCGTCTTGCAAACGGTGAGTATTTTCATAGGCGTAACCAAGTGGCCAGAATAGTGCACCACTAACTTGTCCTTAAATGCAATCTTGTGAATTTAGAGGTGTCCTATTACAGGTATGTGCCCGACCCAGTTCTCAAAAATGGTCGAGCTATAGGTCGACTTTTGTTGCCACTAAGCCTGATATAGTGGTTATAGACCGATTAGAGCGCCGCGCAATGATTGTCGTTATTGCTGTTCCTCATGACGATAATCTTGTGAAAGTTGAAAAAGATAAACAAATAAAATATTTGGATTTGTCTCACGAGATTGTTGATATGTGGAATATCGATTTGGCGATCATTCTTCCCGTAACCACG
The DNA here is from genome assembly GCA_947561695.1 of Tyria jacobaeae. Classification (NCBI taxonomy): domain Eukaryota; kingdom Metazoa; phylum Arthropoda; class Insecta; order Lepidoptera; family Erebidae; genus Tyria; species Tyria jacobaeae. The sequence continues at coordinate 14,024,975 of OX387219.1, read as the reverse complement.
TGTAATACGTAGTACGTATTAAGAGGCTCGCGTTAAATGTTTGGATCAAGGGACTGATGCAGAGGCAGTTATCCTCAACATGGCCCGCATTGTGAGGAGATTCCTATGTTTGGAGCCCTATCCACCTGTGTCTTGGTAAATTTAATAAACCTAATACTTATATTGTTTACAAGAATAACATCCTTAATAAATGCGTAACCGACCATGAATCGTTGTTATAAGAAATTCCATTAATGAATGGATTAATCATTAATATTTGCTCAATGTTTGTCAGCTGAATACCTATAAACTATATGATAACCGCTTCAAAATCATTTTATACCCATTTGTAACAATGTTTACAATTTTATGCGAATCCGAACCAATTTAGATAATTTTATTATTTTATATTACTTTTGTATTAGCTAGTTATATTTGCTAGAACCCGTCACTATGTCTGCTTATAATCTTTGAACAAGTATCCTATGTGGTTTTGAAAACGCCCATCTATACTATCTGTAGCAATATTCATCAAAACTGATTCATAAGTTTAGACATGGAAACTTACAGATAAACACCCAGAGTTCCATACAACACATACAATACAGAAGGGTTCTATCGGCTAATTTCATATTGATAAAATACTTATTTTTAACAAACAACTTTTTACAACAAATCTTTTACTAAAGGTCAGAAATATTGTCTACGCTTAAAACAATATAAATAACCAAATCTCAATAATCATCGTATTATTATTTAACAATTAGAACAATACAAAAAAAAATGTCTTTTTCCCTTAGTAATTACATACATACACTCACGCCGGTATACCCGAAGGGGTAAGCAGAGGCGTCCCACATTTTGCTCATTATTATTGAGTCCCACGCACGTAATTTACGCGCAAAGGCTATTGCCGTCATCAAGACACTTTATACTTAAAGTTTTTAACAACATTTTCATATTTCCTATCTAATTACTATAAGATACGAAAACTTGTAGTATATTGACAAGAAATATTGCGTATACAGAGATCTTGCTTATACAGATGGATGAGGAGTATAAGAAATATCTATTTCACTGTCATTGTGTCTACTAGAACCGGATTGGAAAGAAAAGGATTTGTTAATCGGTCCTGCCGTTCTCCGGTAACAACCAACGAACAGCATTACATTATTATTCATATACAAGTGCATAGATTACAAACAAGAAAAGGCACTTACTTCTTGTATAAACACTTCTTCATTGTTACTGCCTGAGATGATCACGTAGCTGTCAATACAAGGCTTCGTGTACAAATAGAAGAAGTGCTCGTGCGCAACGATGCTCGACAATGTTCTTCCTTGATACACCGAGGGGCTGAAGGGGTTTATTACACTCGCATTTGATTCTGCACACGACGAGTTGATATACATACTTCCTAAAGGACAACATCTATGGATACATATGCGACCAATACAAGGACATCCTAGACGTATCATCACCCCGTCTTCCTCCACCTCATACCAATTCCCACTCTCATATTCCACACTCTCGTATATAACTGAACCATTCGGATAAGTAACACCGCTAGTAATATTTAAACTCTGTACTTTTGAACAAGGCGTGCACTGGACACTCGCGATTGCAAGGATTTGCACAACAAACAAAATCGACCACATTTTTAACAACACGGTAATCAAATTCACTATAACTTTGTGGCAACAACGACACTTAACACATTTCAGGTATAAAAGTTTAGCAGAGAATGGCTACAAGTTATTTAAAATGAATTAAAATGTAGTATAGGTCTTTTTATCACTCCTTGAGTGTTTATTATCAGTTCACTTGTGAGGCAATTTGATGTATCATTTTTTATAATGATAAGAGATAAGACAAGCGTCCTGTACGCTGTTCAATGTTGATTGTCGACCGAAATTTGCGAAGCGTCTTTCAGTCACAAGGTTTGGATCCGGACTGGCGTTTTGGTTGCAGTCTGGCCCGCGTCTTGCTATGAGCTCAAAGTACTTTATCAATGCGCTATTTGTTTGTTTACTTATTACCTGCCATTGATACATCCATTCTAAAACATTTGAAAATTGTATTATTAGAGTCCTTTTAAATTTATTAAAAGTAAGATATATTACAGTACAGTACAGTAAATATTTATTTTAGTTACCTTCCTTTGCTTACCGCTTAAGAAGGGGTTGAGATTTTACCACCCAATTTATTTCAAAAAAAAAATCGGTTAAATAATGACTAGTGTCGTTTCTCTTTATCAGCCCACTCTATTTTAAGGTCACATAAATAATTAACACTTATTGGCGTGAAAATGAGGATACAAGAAATATTCATATTAAAATGACCCAATTTTCCAAGATTCCCAATTCAAATGTATATTTTTTTTAGTGTAACAGGCAACAATATTCAAGCAATATTTTTTTGGACAAGAAGCCAACCTCAATAGAAAATGGAAGAAGAAGTATTTGTGGGGCCAGAGTAAGAAGTGTCCAAAAAAAAAACGGTCTTCAGGCGGTCCCTTGTATAAATAAATATATGTAGTATGTATAACTTATATAGACTGTTGTACGGAGTATATTTAAAGGCTAAATTATTTCATATTTTGTAGGTAGTGAAGTTTGAGTCACAAGTATGGGACCTCTACGTCATATAGATATTTCCTAATTTATCCGTGTAAGCAATATACCCCTCCTTCCATTGCCTACCTTTGTTCTTACCTTCCATTTCAATATAATCCTATTTTTACAATTTTCTTATCTTCAACTATTAAAGATTCCGGTTGACAGCGACAAGCTTGACGACTCCCCCTCCCCCCTCTCCTCTTTCCTAACCCCCCGTCATCACCCTCAAAGGCGGCTAGCGCACTTAAGACCCTTGAGTTGCAGGTAAACCGTCTGTTCGTCTATTCCAAAATGACATAAAAAAATATTGATATTTGAATGAAATAATAGTAAATTAGAATGCTGTATATTCGGTTTAACCGCATACATTTTTGCGCTTATTGTGTATTTAGTCCCCCCTTAGTTACGTAATATAGGGGCAAGCCTATTATCGTGGACCAGACACATTAGAAACTAAATGGAAGAACTGGGAGTATATTGAAAGGGATTAAAGAAGGGAATGAAATTGGTATTGAACACACACACATACACAGACACTTACATACCTGTATGAACCTTAAAATAATACACTCCTTATTTGGAATTTGTTTAGAAATTAGCACGGTGAGAATCAACAACAGAGGAATAAATTCTATTTGTCCAAAGAGTAAAAGATGACTTTTTGAGACACGTAAATAATAATATTTATCTACAACGCATTGCACCGTATACAAATTTGAAGACGAAATACACGCAGTATCACAAGTAAACAAAGTTATCTTACGCGTATCATCACCGCAGCGTGTAGTGCGGTCGCTCTAGTCTACATTACACCGAGAACCACACAGCTATGCAAGTTAATAAAGTTAATACATATATAACAATAAACCAAACTAATAAAATTTTAAACATAACCAACAAAGAGGTACTTAACATTTTGAATTAGTGAATACCGCATACTTCTTCTTCAACGTCGTGGCAAAGTCTCTCTTAACAAAAAACTTAAATGATTTTAACTGTAGATGTTTAATTTGGGAAGTTACTCAAAGCATTAAAGGCAAAACAAACAAAAAATGTTTATTTTGCCATAGGATAATACCAAAGTCGTGTTGTCAACCCTAGGACCCTTCTTTGAAACTCAAGCGACGGTGTTTACTATCAGTAACACCATTCAATGTTTTTCTATCGTCTACATCGTGTGGGCCTTGTTTACCACTGTAAAGATTACCTGTAATATATTATATACATAAGAGTAGTAAAGAACATATGTTTTAATCCGATCATAAGCTGTATGTACCTAATTTCATCCATCAAGAAGTACTCAGCCCACATTATTATATTTACTTACTCATATTTACTTACTCTTACATAAAAGGCTGCAAGTCTATTAACAACAACTGTGTATTATACTGTCTGATTACGGACAGTCTAATCCCTTAGTGTGGCCCTTTTCTACTGCACCGCGAACTGTAATCTGATTACTCTCTGTATATCCTTATATAGCGGACTATACTATTCTGTCCGGTTTCTTTAAACTATACCGGAGTATAGTTTAAAGAAACCGGACAGAATAGTTTAAAGACGAATCGTCATCCCGAAGGTGCGGTCGTGCGGAAATTATAATTTGCGACATGTGGACGTTAATTACGCCACTGAGTACCCCTTTGAGGATACAGGCTTGAATGTATGTATGTATGTATGTGCTATTCCAGACTATACTCTAACTCTGTGACGAATTTCATCCAGATCTTTTTAGCCTTTCTGGCGTGATTGAATTACAAAACATACAAACAAATTTTTAATTTTATATAGGTATAATTATTTAAAATTTTGTGGATTAGTCATTTTGTAAAGAAAATCACAGACTTTAATCTCTTAAGTATTTGACAAGCAGCAGATGCGAGAAGCGCACAATGGTCGCTGTACCAACACACCAGGCTGTTATCGTGTTAGAGCCATGCTTAGGCTTAAATGGGCCGGCTCGACCATTACGATACCACGGGCCTCACAGAAAACTGGTTGTAAAGCAACGCTAGTGTTGCATTTCCCCGAAATTGTGAGGTCTCTTGAGGCCTAACTCCCCCTCTCCTTTTTTCTCTTACCCTCATCCTCCCTCTTTCCCCTTCTCGCATTCCCCCATTCCTCATCACCCTCAAAGGCGAGCAAGTCTTGGGTTGCAGGTGTCCATGGACGGCGGTTGTCACTTACCATCAGGTGACCCGTTTGTTCGTCTGTTCCCCTATATTATAAAAAAACAAAACAGTATAAACTAGTACTGCCGGGTGTCTTACCGCATTTGATCTAAAGACTGCTAAACCTCAACGGACTGGAACGATTACTAGACATTGGCCCTGATTCGACACCTATTGACCATCGATGCGATAGACAGACTCTATGCAGAATCTATGAAAAATTTTCACTGTTTAAAGACACTTAAGTAAATAACAATTCTCGCTCCCTCGAAATAAACTGCATTCTAGGCAACTAATAACTATATTACTTAACTAGAATGCAATTTATTTGCACACACAGCTTTACGATGACTGCACAGATTACTGTTATCACTACTATATGCTTTTAATATGATGTTGATAGATCTCACAGAGATTTTGTGATTTATGATTGCATTGCACTTTGCAACAGTTGTCAGCTGCTCTGATTCTGTTTAAAAAGTTCTACGTCAATGTAGTTTGAAGAGAAATATGATGTGGGTAGGGCCGCGAGCTGACACTATGATGTTGGAACGTTGTACATATTAACAGTTAAGGACAAAGTAGTACGTAGTTCTGGTTGTTTTCTCTATATTCTTTATGTTGCCATTGTTACATTTTCACGGGTGCCTTACCACGCTACAGGGCCTAGCTATAGATAGTAGCAATAATGTGATTTTGGACCGAACTGGGAACTTGCGCTAAAGTTATATAGGTAGAGTCAATGATATCTCTGAGGTAGAGTTAATGATAATATATATAAAAAAAATCATTGGGTAGAGAAATTATATTCGAACGAAAGATTCATACTTATTGAGATTGTTTTAAGAAATATTTTATTTACGTAATTCGAAACAATCAGTTCTAAATGACGTCATTCCTTAAGTCAGTCGACCTTGGTCATACGAATTTATTTACGGGTTAAAAAATATATGTTGCTAATAATATTCACGCGCCTTGAAAAGTTTTGTCTTCTTTGTATAATGGAGGGAAGTAACGTCATGGCAGTAAGCTTGTACTCTGGAACATAAAACGTTTTATTTTTTTATTTGTAACATATATTATTTATGCATATTTTTTTTTAGTTTTTTTGTATCTTTAAGTGGACCTTTATATTTATGTAACCTTTAATAAACTAAAAAAAGTAAAATTATGCAAGTTCCCTATTGTGACGTTGGACTAAATTAATTAAAAGAACACACAACACTCGTACAACTTATCCGAAGCCAAACGCCACGTTAAGCATGTAAGTGAAGATTACCCATAGAAAGATGGTAGGTTTGATGATCACTTCATAGTGTAATGCACTGCACTACAGGTTCCTCAGATTCTCAATCATCAATAACAGCACATGTCTAATGTGCAGAACTTTGAACTATAATAACAACTAAATCTTAAAGAATTCAAGCAACTCCTGTTACCGACGACAATCTTAATATTTAACTAAAATTACTCCATGCATATCTCGAAACTTCACCCAACTCGAGATACTGAACATATTTCCTTCATATTCGCTGTGAAAATTAAACCCACTACCATTTTTCTGACTTGGACATTTTTTTGTGTTTAAAAAACTTCCTAGGAAGCAGTACAAACTTCAATACGTCTTCGACGCAGATGTACTGCAGTAGGATTTCTTAGTATTACCTAAGCATTAAGAGAATAAAGATCCAACCCTTACATACACACATATATACTCGTACATAATCTTACGCCTGTCTCCGCAAAAGCGTAATGCAGAGGTCCATTTCAAGAATTAGAATTTGATTCCACTGACATAATAGAAGGCAAGAAACTTAAACTAAACCATAACTTAATTTATAAATAATTTACTCAACTATGAAAAGTTTAATAACAGTTTCATATTTGGATCCACGAATAAAGAGTTTGGTACAATAAAAACATTCATACGCACACGCCTGTATTTTACCAATTACTATTTGGTCCCGCTAACGTAATAGGGGGCAAGCCTATTGCCGTCAAAGGGCACTGTATGTCTGTATATATACTGACTGATCGATAACAGTCCGATCCCTTAGTCGCCTTTTACGACACCACCGAGATAGGATGACTCTATTCTGCTCCACCGAGAAACACACGGTAATGGTAACCCGTGAGGGACAATAAAAAGTCTCTTTAGTATTAAATAAACTTAAGATCGTTTGCTGACAAATATTTAACAAATTAATATTTTTTTCGATTTGTGAAAACCTAATTCAAATACCAACTACTAAAATAATGCCTTAAGGGAGGGGTAAGGGTTTAAGCGTAAAAAAAAAACACTTTTTTTGTGATTTTTTATCTCAAATATCGATTGAGCAATTTTATTCAAACCTTCTATACATTATTGAGCATAGTTTTGACTATGTTCTGAACATTTTTCATGCAAAAATATTAAACCATTAGCCCGTGACAGAGCTTCCCCCAGGACGTCTTGAAAAAAAAACAATTTGCGGTGTTCACTGTAACTCGGCCGGAAATTATCTGAAAATGAAAAACCATAAAAATTTAGTTAAATTTTTTTAATAAGAAATTTATAAGAATTAGTAACCAGGGCAAGACAGACATACATATATATGTGGAATCGTTAGAACTGGCAGTCCACATTCAACCAGGTACTATGACCTATCTTTTAGTGTACAGGCTGTACGCCTATGGAACAATTTACCTTCACATATTAGACGTGCCCAATCGCTGGCGACATTTAAGAAAATGGTGAAAGAATATTACTCGGCTTCCTAGTATATTTTTAATATATCTCATTCATATTTTATTGTCTAACTGCTTCATTTACCGATCTTATAAATCCATGGTACGTATCTGTATGTTTATATAGTTATATATAATTGTATGTAGGTATATTTACTTGTATATATACAGGTTATATGTATATGTATTTATAGGTATGAAGTACCTAGTTATAAATTTTATCCCTCCTAGGTAAATTTTCTTAGGCATATTGTTTTTTCTATCCATCCTAAGGTTGCCTGGCAGAAATTGCGTTTAGCGATAAGGCCGCTCATTCTACATTTCTTTATTATGAATATTGTAAATTGTTGTTTGAAGGTGTACAATAAAGTCTATTCTATATATATTTACTTCCCATATTGGCTAAATTTGATACTAAAAGCCATATGTCAACAAATTATTAAGTACAACATTCATATGAATACAGGGATAGATACCGCGCCCATAGATAATACACTAAACTAGAAAGCCGCGCCGACTGTTGTAGGTCCGTTCCCCGCACGGGTCATTTTGTGTAAACCTCAAATTATTGTTCAGAGTCTCAGAGTCGAGGTGTTCTTTGCTAATTTTGAGAACGTAGCGACATCTAGTTCAAAATGTATAAAACATTCTGTTAAAACCCGTACTAAGAGTAACCCTTCCTATGGGATAGATGGCGAGCGTGCCAAAAACGGTGAAACTAATCAATCATAAAAAGCACTTTCAGTTTAACTGATCCATAGACTTATAAATAAACACTTAAAAAGGCAACGCAAGAGTTAATTAAAATTAAAGATACTATCTTTACCTTTACTTACCTTTAGGTACATATATACTTACATATTATGTTTACCATATAAATCCTTTTCATGCCAAATCGTAATAAATTATACAAACCCTGTTTTTAAATAAGTGATTACTCATAACATAAATCATAAGTCTTTATTTGTTGTATTGTTGCTGTCTTTTATAAGTGATCTTACTTAAAAAAGTACATAGGCACTCAATAAATTGTTTGATATACTTACTAAAATATTTTACATACCAATCTAGGTTGGCAAAAGAAGTTCTAAAGTTACTTTCAATTTAGAATTTTTTGGCATAGGGTATTGTTTGGATGATGAACCTGATGCTGGTTGAGGGTACGAGGAAACAAAAAGCTGAGTGGAGAATCAAGAATAGTTAATTTGAAGAAACACACCCATCGATACACACACTCAGGTTGACAGAGAGAGTACATCAGCCCAAAGACATTAGGATTGGGGAAACCACTGATAGTGATATGTATTGCTACCTAAAACAGAACCCTCCAAGAACAGAGAAGAAATACAAATCGATCTGTCTTTACGTCATAAATAAAATATAATAATTGTATGTACTAAAATAGAATATCAAATAACTTTTACTTAGCGACATCTAGTTCTAATTTTATAAAAGATTACAGGCAGATAGCGCAGCAGGGCAAAAATGTTTGAAACTAATGAATAATAAAAACCACAGTCTCTGTTTAACTGCACCATTGACTTATAAATAAGCACTACTAAGATAACGCAAGAGTGTACTAATAATAAAGGTAAGTAGTATTCCTCCATAATTACACCTCAAAATGCCTGAAATTCAAAGTAACATATAAAACAAACGAATAAAACTATTGCTTATGATGGGGACTTCCCCGATATTTCTTCTCAAATAATCACTATACGTGTGTGTGTTTTAAGTTACTGCAAAAAATGTTTCAAATTTACTTTTGTATGCACGATATCTGACTTAGCGATGGGTGATTATTACTAAAACTTATCAAATTAAGTCGATTATTCAGTTTAGTAGATAGAAGTTGATAAAAAAACATTTTTAATAGATTGACAGTCGAGCGACAATTACAGATACGGTTACCTTGTCAACTTTAACTACTAATTTGTTTGTGAACTACTAAATAACTAATTAAAAAAGATAGTAAGGAAGGCGTGCGCTGCGCTACAAACCAGTAAACAGTTAAAGAGCGCTACTACATACGTTACGATTGCAGTTATTATGCGATTGGGGGCTAATAGGTTGTTCAGTTGTGTGGCTTGTAATCCGTAACAATAAAATAGAATAAAAAATATATGAAATTTATTATATTAAAAAGTAAAATACATTCGAATTGTTTTTCGCAATATACCTAGCTTAACGAGTCATATTTTTAAAAGAGATCAATCAGCTAACATGTAATTATAATTAATTAGTAATTATAATCTACCTTACTGATGTACATAGTAAAAACTTAACTAGGAAGGTATTGTATACTGTTTTAAGTAAAACAAAAAATAATACTTATGAACCAGGATAAAAAAAAATAACCAAAGACAATTATTTTCTTACATTTATCTATCAGTCTTTAAATGCCAGCGTCCCGCACGCCCTTTCATAGGGGATTGCATACTGCATATAGTTAGTAGTTTGGCGATTATTATTCGATTGATCCTGGTGAGAAATTACTAAATCGATAATCACTATTGCACAATATTAGATTTTCGATTGTTTTTTTATTGCTCGATATTAATAGACTTATAATATATATATGTATATATATATATTATATATAATTTATTACTTATTATGTCGATTTGTTTCCGTAAAACGCATCGGAGTCGATCATCTTATGGTTCTAAAGTTGTGTAACGTCGATTATTGGGTTCAGTTATATAGTGCACTTCTTATAAACAAGGTATATATACTTAAACCAAGTTTTAATAGTTAACGTCAAAAATTTTGTGAACTTAACGTCAACTGAGTTTATGTTAGAAGTATCTCCTAAAAAAAAAACAGTAAGGATCTATGTTACTAGATTAACGTGGATCATCATTACAATTATTTTTTTTTCAAGAGAGCAGGGGTCCAACTGCCCAACTTAATTAAATGTTTCTGTTAGGAGTTGTTTCAAGACGATAGTGAACTGGGTGGGATTTAAACCTACAAATAGTTTTAAATCGGGCCCTTTGTTAAGAAATGCGATAAACAAAAATAACAAAGTATCTATGGCAACATTATTGTTAGTCTGTGGAAATGTATGGTCTTTGGTGAAAATGAAAAATGGACGATATGGTAGAAATGTAAATGTGATATTGTGAAAATAAGAAATAAAAGTATTCATGATAAAAGTGTACTTTGTTATTGAAGAAAAGAAATAAAGATGCTTCCAGCAAATTTAAGATGGTAGCAGAACAGTGGTTGTGTCATTTGTAAATTTGATAAAGTTTAAATACACGATGTCCAACGAAAGCTTTGTACCTGTGCCAAAGTTTGATGGCTCGGTAAATTATGATGAATGGCGGTTGCAGTTTATGTATTTGATGAAGTATAAGAATTGCTCCGATGTTATCGAGCATGCAGACCGGCCAGAAAATGTCAAGGAAGAAGACTGGAAGCAGAAAAGTAATAAGGCTATGTACTTTCTATCATTAGCCGTTAAACCGGATAAAATGGTAAATTGCGACACACCAATACAAGTAATTGAAAAATTAGATAAATTGTACTTGTGTAAATCTGAGTCTAAGCAGTTATTAATTGAAAAACAGTTAAGCGGACTGAAATATGCAGATGGTGAAGATCCTGAACAATTCTTTGAAAAATTTGAAAGAAAAGTTATTGAATTGCATCATGCTGGTGGTGACACCAGTAGAAGAAGAAAATTAAGTTATTTAATGATGTGTTTACCTGATAGTTGTCGTCATATTATTGAAACTATTGATATATTACCCGAAAAAGAGAGAACTGTTGACTATATTCGACAGAAATTGATAGAAAGAAAGCAGCTTGGTACGTTCACAGAATCGGTTCAAACATCTCCAGCAGGAACCAGTAATCATCAGGCATTAAAAGCACAAGTTGGTGTTAGAAACCCAAGGAAACCAGAGAGGGAATTTTTGTGTTATCGATGTAATAAACCAGGACATTTGCAAAAAGATTGTCACTCAATTTCAATGGTAATCAATATGGAAATTATTCTCGAAATTCTGGTGGTAACTTCAGAGGAAACTGGCAAGGAACATACCGTGGTAATGGCAACAGAGGTTATCGTGGATCAAATCATAATAGAGGTAATTTTTATAGAAATAATAGAAGTTTTACTGCTAATACTGAAATATGTAATAATTCTCAAAATCTTGATTCATTTTCTATTTGCATTAATAATTGTAACTCTTGTGAAACAACTAAAAGTGAAAAGAAATGTATTGAATGGCTCTTAGATAGTGGATGTACTGACCATGTAGTAACATCAGATGAATATTTTTATGAGTATGTTAATCTGTCAACACCCGCTAATGTAAAACTAGGTGATAATACAGTAATTATAGCAACAAAAGTTGGTAATATTATGTGTAAATTTTATTCTGAAACTGGTGAGCGCACAATTAGGATTGAAAATGTATTCTATGTGCCTGAATTAAAAAAAAATCTTTTAAGTGTATCTGCCATAACAAAAAGTAATAAGAGTGTTGTTTTTTCAAAAGGTTATTGTGAAATATTCAGTGGCAATGATTTAATGATTTTAATTAAAGAGAAAAACAAGTTGTATCCTTTGAAAGGAGAAATAAGTTTTGTAATTTCAGCGAATTATGTAAGAAATAATATGTTAGAAAAAGAACGTTTGCATAGAATTTTGGGACATGTAAATTTTAAAGATTTAAATATTATGTGCAAAGATAATTATTTAGAAGGTTTGCCAAATTCAGTTGAAAAAGTTTATATGGATTGTGAAATTTGTATTGAGTCAAAATTGTCTAATTTAAAGTATCAAAATAATCGAACCCGAGCTAAATACTGTGGTCAAATAGTTCACACTGATGTAAAATTTTTGGATGTTGAAAGTTATAATGGGGAAAAATATTTTGTAAGTTTCATAGATGATTATTCTCGTGCTGCTCGTGTGTATTGTTTGAAAAATAAGTCAGAAGTATTCGATAAATTTTTGGAATATTATAACTTTATTAACAATTTAACTGATCGACCCATGCAACAATTAAGATGTGATAATGGTACTGAATATTTGAATAATCACTTTTATGAGTTTGCTAAGGTGAAAGGATTTAAGATATTACCATGTACAGCCTACAACCATGAGTTGAATGGAGTAGCGGAGCGATATAATCGTACAATTATGGACAGAGTTAGGTGTTTGAGAAAAGAGTATAATTTAGAAAAGAAGTATTGGCCTGAACTTGTGTATGCAGCTTGTTATATAGGTAATTGAGTATTGAATAGTTCTACACTTGAGAGGAAGACTCCATATGAGATTTTTTTGGGTAAGAAACCAACTGTAAATAATTTGAAGATGTATGGAAGTAATGTTTTTGTAAGAGTACCAGATGTTAAGAGAACTACTCAAGATGATAAAGCAGTGAAAGGAAAGTTAGTTGGATATTTTGAGTTAGGTTATCGTGTGCTGATTGATGGTAAGATTGTTTTAGCCAGAAATGTAAAAGTTGTTGAACCAGGAACAGGTTATGTGATAGTAAGTGAAGAGAATGATGAAAGGAAAAATGAGAATTATAAAGAAAGAATAAATGAAAAAAATGATGAAAGAATAAATGAAAATAGTAAGAAGGATGAAGAAGTGAGTAATGATGAATCTATGACAGGTGTAAATGATGAAACGACGAAAGAGAGAAAGCCTAGACGTGAGAGGAGAGTTCCAAGTAAGTTTGATGATTATGTATTGTATGCGAATTATGTGAAAGCTTGTACTCCAGAAACATATGAAGAAGCAGTTATGAGTGAGGAATGTGAAGATTGGAGGAAAGCCATGAAAAAGGAATTTGATGCAGAGTATTATGCTTTAGCAGATGCAGCTGAAGAAGTTTTATTTATAAAAGGAATTTTGTCTGATTTGAGAGTTAATGAAGAGTATCTCTGTAATATAAAAATTTTTGAAGATAATAGCGGAGCACTTGTGTTAGCCAAGAATGGTAATTTCACAAAGCGATCAAAACACATTGTGTGGCACTTCATTTTTTACATGACTTAGTTGTAGATGGTAAAATTGATATTGTCAAAATTGAAAGTAGTAATAATATTGCAGATATGTTAACTAAGGCTCTTGGCCAAATTAAGTTTAAAGATTTTCGTTTAAAGTTAAATATTTATTAGATTTTTGTTAATCGCAAGAGAGGGTGTTAAGAAATGCGATAAACAAAAATAACAAAGTATCTATGGCAACATTATTGTTAGTCTGTGGAAATGTATGGTCTTTGGTGAAAATGAAAAATGGACGATATGGTAGAAATGTAAATGTGATATTGTGAAAATAAGAAATAAAAGTATTCATGATAAAAGTGTACTTTGTTATTGAAGAAAAGAAATAAAGATGCTTCCAGCAAATTTAAGACCCTTAGCAATTAGTCTATCTATATCCGCTAATTAAGACATACATACAACGATTTATTTATCATAACTACAACATGATACCATAAATTAATTGGTACTGTATAAATAACTACTAAGTATAAATAATCTGTGGCTGAAACACATGTCAATGATATAAGAATGTTGGAACAGTTTCGCAAAATATATGTACAATTTTGTTATAAAATACCAACATAAAAGACGTAGAAAGACTACTTAAATTATGGGAATTTACGATAAAAATTCTAGAATATTCTCGAATAAAATTATCTATGGCCGGGATTTTATTTTTCGCGCATGCGAGTTGAGAACGATCCGAGGCTATAAAAGCTTAGTCATACCCTTTTAACTCCACAGTCCACCTCCACAGTTTTGCAACTGACGAGCACCGTAAAATTACGAGCGTTCTATCACGTTTAATTCGAAGTCGGTAAGTGATTTTAATTCTCATGAAATCTGTATTCTCGATTAGTTCGTTCGTTCTGTCTTACCTTACCTTTATTAAAAAACATTTTAGGTCGCAGCTCGGTAATAGGTTAACCTACAGTTAGGCGGCCATTTTATAACGCATTAAGATCCATATAATATCATTGCCTGTAGGTAATGATATTATATATAGAATATATATATAAACTTAAATAAGCTTTATTGAAGTTTATGATCAAATCGGAGTGGCGGTGCATTTACAAATATGTAGTTATATATTTCTAATAGTCACTAGCTGGCCGGGTAAACTCGTCAGTCGTTTTAGATGAGCTGTTTGTACTTCGATAATAACAAAGAGTATGCAAATATTATGTAAAATGTTTAATACTTGAACTTTTTACGCAATTAAAAATAAAATAAAATCTGAATACATGCCACATTTACTGCATTCTTTTTAGTCTGAAAAAACTATTTATTTATTTATCTTTTATGCCTTTATTTTGAAACATGTGCAAGTGCATCTGATACAAGACAGTGATAACTTTAAAATTTAGGTATAACAATTGGCGGTCTTATTACAAACGGCGATGGACTTGTTATTTTAAGGGAACGTTTTGTATTAATACATGGATATGTGGCCACTTATGGTCTTTAATTTGAAATATCTACCTCGGGTGGACACTATTTGAAACCCCTAAGTTGTTTTTGGGACATATAAAATAAACAACTATTAATATAATAGGTAATACAAAATGTAGAAGTGTGTTTTACGAGCACGCTAAGATACGTGTTTCAGACTAGTTCAACGAATATTTAGAATTACGCGTCAGCGTCAGAGTATGCCTAAGAACGGAATAATCAAAATAGTACATGTATGTATATTAAAACTAATATTGATAGCAACTGGTTCCACTTTCACATGGTTACATTTTTTTCCTTCCCGATGGAATTTCCAATAATGCGTATATACACAAACTTTGTACTGACAATTAAAAACACACGCCTCTCTTGGGAGCCACGATAAAAACGAATAAAAAGAAAAGTTTTTATACCTAATTCACTAATATATACAAGATCTATTAAAACTATAAGCTCACACCCCCAGTTATCACTTTTACAAATAAATATTATTAGGTTTAACTATGTGCTACGATATACGAAGATAAAAAACATTTATGACTAAAAAGTTTATACCTATTTATTTACACCAACACCACTAATGCAGAGATATATTTAGTTATATCATTATACTCACGACAATTATCAATGAAGAAAAGTTATTATTAGGTATATTTATGGGTCAAAGTTTAGTTTATTGACACCACCACCATTCATGCAACGTTTTATTTACTATGAAATCGTTATGCATATGATAATGCAGTCTAACGATTCGCAGAACTGTCATTCGATTAATTTGAACATTTCAGTAAATTATAAATTCAAATCTATTCAAGTGCTTATCAATTGCATGATCTTTAAAAAGAAACTTGAATTTTTTTTTAAAGTCTATTGTTCGAAATCGGTACTCACCTCTTTTATATAGGCTTTGCAAAGTTAGGAGTATTATGTACATTTACGCGTTGAAACATTGGTCTTATATCTAACGACACAGTCAATTTTCTTTCGGCATTGAGACCTGTCTCACTCACATATTCAAAAACGAACGCGTCTTGCTATGGTTGGAGAGTTCGACTCCTCGTGTCGTATTGTCTATTGAGTACTTATGCGTTTAGATGGATCGTCGTCCCGAGACTCCTCGGTACTTCTAAATACGTTTAATACGTATTAGTGTTCCTATTACGTACTCGTATGTATGTAAAACCTAGTGTTGAAACCTATTACAGTATATGCGCCTCACCTTTAATAAAATGATTATTACACACAACGGATAGCAACCGTTTAACTTAACCAAAATACAGAGGGTGTCTCATAAGTAATGTCGGGTTTCATAACTAAAAATTTACTACGCCTCATTTTATACATGTCGCAACTTGTTAAGATATTCTCTAGTCCTGTGGAGAGTGCAATTGATTCACTTTAATTTAATCGTACTGTCTTTGTTTATTGACGTCGTAGGTCGTTTTGATACTAAAAAGTATGGAGTGTGATAAATATGAAATTCGTGTACTGTTAAGACATTATTGGAAACAAAAGTTCAAAGCAGCCGCGGCAGCAAGGAAAATATGTAAAATTGAAGGGGAAGACATGGTTAAGTAGCGAACGGCACAGCGTTGGTTTAATCGGTTTAACAGTGGAGATTTGACACTTGAAGATCGATCGCGTTCTGGTCGTCCACCTGTGTGGGATGTTGAGGCTACAAAAGAAGCAGTAGAAAACCAACCCAGTACCAGCACTCGTCGATTATCGGACTCGTTGGGACCTTCTAAAGACACTATACATCGCCACTTAAAATCATAAGGTAAGACTTATAAAAGTTGTCGTAGATTCAGGCGAAACGTCGAGTAGAGGTGTGTAAACAGCTCCTTGCTCTGCCGAAAGGTGATCGTTTTATTAAACGCATTGTTACTTGCGACGAAAAATGGATTTATCTAAACAACCCAGACATGTCAAAACAGTGGTTAGACATAAGACAATTACCTGAACTTGTCGTGAAAAGAGGTCGTTTCGAGTCGAAAGTCTTGTTATGTGTCTGGTGGAATTATGAAGGTTTAGTGTACTTTGAGATAGTTCCGGATGGTCGAACTATTAATGCTGAGTTATATTGTGGACAGCGTACCCGAATGTATGAGGTTTTATCACAAAAATGTCCAGGCTTAGTCAATTGAAAACGAGTGCTCTTACAACAGGATAATGCTAGACTGCATACGGCGAAAGTTACACGGGATAAGATTAAAGAACTTGATGGAATTGAACTCCTACCACATCCAGAATTTAGTCCAGACCTTGCACCATCTGATTACTATTTATTCAGATCCATGGCGAAGTTCCTGCGTGGAAAAAAATTTGAGTCAAGAGAAGATGTTGAAAATGCAGTGCGGCAATTCTTTGCATCTAAGCCCAAGGAATGGTTTTACCAAGGACTCAAAGAGCTGGCTGAACGTTGGGTTAGGACTGTAGAATACGATGGGCTATACTTTGAATACTAAGGTTTTCTTTTTGTATGATTAATTATTAATCGAAGTGAATATTAAAAACCGACATTATTTATGAGACACCCTCTGTAAATGGCTGTTACCTTCCCCTTACTTAATTTACGTACCTATTCAATTACAGAAAAAATGGGGCTTCTTGCGGCCCTTGCTGTTAATGTAATCGGAGGCGCCGTGATTTACGGTACCGGAGGCCTCCTGGCGCCTGCTGTAGCTCCCATGTTGGGCTTCGGCACTGCGGGAATTGCGGCAGGCAGTACTGCAGCAGCCGCTCAAGCTTATTATGGCAACTTAGCCGCCGGCAGTATCATCTCCCAGCTGACTGCCGCAGTTATGGTGGCACCCACACCGTAAGTACTTTCATTATATTTCGGCGACTGGCAAAAATGTTTTGTAAGAAATCGGCATTACATACTTGATTGTTTTTTACTACGACGGTAGTTGGAGATACAGTTTCCTTAATTCACAAAGGAAATTAGCTAAATTTATTATACTCCTGATATAAATATATATATTCGTTTATTCTCCTAGTCTTCTTCAAACATGTATATCTGTCCTGGCTAGATCTTAGAATAGATCACTTCATGAGGGCCATCATGAAACGGTCGTTCACATCATGACATATATTAGGTATGGTTATAACAGATCATTGAACAATCAGCGCTTAACATGAACAGCTGATACATTATATTAGTGATCGTATCATGAAATAGTACCTAACATTATCGCGATTAGAGCTGATATCGTTTTGTTTTTGTGATGCATCATGGCGGCTGATAATTACCAATTTTGTTATGAAAACGAATAATAATGTGCTCATTGCAAATAAAAGTGCGGTATATATCGTTTCGACAACTTTGAATTTGTATTAAACTTTGTTTATGATGAAGATCCTAAATAGGTATCATGACCAAACGTGGATTTCACTTATCATAGTTATCATCAAACGTTGACGTTTTAACGACATGGTCACTTTTAGAAAAACATTTCATGGTGGTGCACTCGCACCTATAGATATATTATAGTACTAATAGACCTCTGCTCAAAATTTGTAATAAATACATACATACATACCCGAAAGCGTAGGCAGAGACACATACTCGTATGTAAATTAAATGTAAATTAAACGCCCACATTTTGTTAACTATAATTCAGTCTCGCTTACCTAATATTGGCAAGTGTATAACAGTCAGAATTGGGAATTAAATGGGAAAATAAACCAGTAGCAGACAAAGTAAACTAGTTTGCAGTCGGAAGTAACCTTTCTTCTGGGTCCATCGGGTAAAAAGAGAAGTACCTATAAAATCACACTAGAAAAATGCAATGAACGTTAACGCACGATTTATTCATTTATGATTATGATATTGATTACAATCCATTAAGTATTCATTACCAAAAGCATTTACCATTTCAAAAAATATATATTTACACTGACTCGCTTAAAAAGTTATTATGTTTCTTTGCAGATAATTTCTGAAGTTCTGCAGTATTCGTCGAGTGAAAAAGATTCTGCATGGCTTGGGTTACTTCATGGAAATAAATTCATTGGATGTATTGTCTTTGTTCTTACTCAGTTAGTAAACATTTACTACTGCTATCTTTTCAACATTATCAACTTCCTCCATTTCTCTCAATACAACGATGTGAGCAATCATATCAATACGTTGAAACCCTTCCAACCGTCTAGGCTCTAGGGCGCGACAAGGAAACAAACATATATCTTGCATTACACACCACGCACACAATTAAAAAAATATACCTAGCGTATTTTGTTTCCGCTTAGTTCAAAACTGTTCTTCATGTGCGTGATTTTTGGGTTGGCGTGCTCAAAACAATAACAAATAAACGTCATCCATGTCTCTACTTCATTAAAAGCCACTGCTATAGCATTTACACGTATATAATAAGGAAGATTCATAGTCATTTTAAGCCAGTTGTTACATGTTTACGTATATATATTTCTGTGCCCTCTATAATCCACAACTTTCCAGGAGTCTATTGATGTTTTTTTTATATTAGATAATAATGCAATAATGACAATTGCTATAACGGCAAAATGGTATCCTTAGGGGATTTGAATAAACCAGTTATCTAGCCCCTAAGAACCTAGAAGCCCTTCCCCTAGGTAGTCCCTAGAAGTATGAGGCGTACTTATGCATTGGAGCAAATCTGTGTGCGAAGTCAATTTTAGTTTTGTAAGAATACATACTTACATTCAATATACATACATATATTCACTCTTGTATCCCCGATGGTGTAAGCAGGGATGTAAATAACGCCCACATTTTGCCGATTACAATTTAATCCCATATGCGTAACCAAATTTTCGGGCACTAGGGAATTAAATAGGAAAATTTGGAGTATAATGACAGGAAAGCGACGATATAGAAAGGGATATTGGTTGGGGACTAGCTCGAGCATCTCAGGGTCGCATACCAATAACTCGAACTCACCATCCGTGCCGGGAAGTTCGAGCTCACTAACTACTATGAAGAATACAACATTATGATTTTCAGTTCAGTTATATATTATGTGTTAGAGTGCAACCGGTAATAAAGGCCCTTGTGGTCGAGCAACTCACGATGCGTGCCGGACTCTGCGACCACTCCACTGCTGACGACACAAATGAGATGTGCGTCACGGATAGTACTGAGACGGTGAGCGATGACAAGACATGTGCGCGATGCACTCGCTGCGTCTAGGGCCGCCTGCACAACCTGGACAAATGGAGTCAGTGTGCTACAACCATTCTTGTCGCCTGCCGTACTTAGTACGTAGGACCTTTAAACCTTCAAGAAAACGTACTCGTACCTAAAAGGCCGGCAACGCACGAGAAAAAAAAAAAACAGTAGTGGTGATCGTCTCATTTTAAATTCTTAGTACATACGTACATATGATAATTCTTAAAGGTTGAAGTAAGCTAGTTCTCCATCAACAAGTTTAACTATCTATAAATTTAAAATACTCTACTTGAAAACTACTCCTCGAACGACTTCATGTAACTATCAGTGTTGTTCTGTGCAAATCGTGCTTTTATTTGATACACTAATCTTGTGAACAGCTGACACCATTTCGATCTAATACAGGTAGCTAAGTGCTCTTACGATTGAAGTGAAATCAAAGATGCAACAAGCCGTCAAGGCTCCAGGGGCGTGACAAAAGAACATCATACATACATACATACATACACTCGCAAAACATAACCCTTCTTGAGCAGTCAGGTCTTCGATTTAAAATAGATCACATGACATGATTGTACACAATTATGCTTTCAGCTTCGCACTACACAATGCTTACCTTCTCGCTCTCGGTATCAAGAGCACTGGTAGCTTCATCTAGCAACAGTATTTTAGGTTTTCTAATCAACGCTCTGGCTATCGCTACGCGCTGTTTTTGTCCTCCCGACAACTGCATCCCTTTCGGTCCAATGTTTGTTTCGTAGCCCTGATAAATAAAGGTTCCTAAACTCTACAATTAAGATATTTCGTCAACGTGTATCAGACTATACGCGGCTACGCCTCGTTCAGATATAATAACCTATCAGCTCAGCTCACGTCAATAATCGGTTTGAGGTATCAGACTTTATTCAGCGATTAATTAACAGAGTTGTTTTACTTAAAATATTTTTATTAAGTAGTCCTTTAAATATGGTTAATAACATAATTTTCTTTAACGTTCAACAACACTTTCGGCAACTCTCAAGTCTTCCAGTTTCTTCCAATTTTTAACCGATTTCTAATCAAATCAGGATTTGATTATGGGATCACAGGTAAATTGAGGTATCAAATTTTACAGGCACTAACAATATTTTTTCCTATACTTTTACAACTGTTAAGATATTTGCGACTCGTGTTGCTGAGCTGATGGGGAAGGTAGGTAAAACTACTGAAAGAGGAGTTAAAAGTGTTGCCAAATGAACCTTGTGGGAAATCCCCAAATTGTTTTTCTGTGTCTAGCTGTTTTTTGAGAGGATAATTCTTTAAATTACGTTTCGTTACGCATGAGTGAAAACACTTGATGAATTTTTTGTTCTTATTTCGGAAAATCAGACATTCTGACCGCTGATAAAGATAAAAATTAAGTAAATATTATTATTAATGCGAAAGTAAGTAAACTAATTACAAATCCGATAATCATGTTTTGATTACACATTGACTCAGGGGGACAGAAAAACGCAAAATAGTCTGCGATGGCTGGGCGGCGGTTAGATAGTTAAAAGTAAAATGAAGTCATACAAGTGGCAAGGATATAATGAAGTCGTGTATGTTGGCCTGCTTAGCAGCGTCTGTGACATCGTAATGGGACGGCAAGCGCTCGTAGTCACCGTACACGATGTTTTCTTCAATACTGTAGTCGAACAGCACGGGCTCCTGCGACACCAAGCCGAACGCACTCCGCACCTCCGACATCCTCACTTCAGGCAGTCTTATGCCATCTAAGTACTAAAACGTAAAATGATCTGTACACTATATAACTAGTAAAATATTAATATGTCACTCTCACCATTGATACAATTAAAGAAACGACAAATTCAATTCTTACTACCTAAAGTTACTGTTTCATCATCTTATTACTTCGCATGCATATGTGAGAAGCTTCTCACCCCACCCAATAAATACTTATAATATTGATAAATTTATATGGAAAGTAGTAAATGGAACTGCATGGGTACTATGAAGCCAGATCTTAATATTTAACTTGAAACATAATACTTATAGGTAATAGATTAAATGTAAGACTAACAATGCATCCGGCACTCGGATCGTAGAACCTCTGAAGCAGTTCTATGACAGTGCTCTTTCCACAACCACTTCGACCAACCAGGGCTATAGTTTTACCGCTTTCCACCTACAACATAGTAATTAAAGTATATTACATCATTATGAAACATAGCTAATTCTTGTAACATATAATCAAGATGTCAGTACAATATATGAGATACATTTTTCTAAATTTTCCTTCAATAACTATTGAAATCGATACATGGTTTTCATAATTGTGAAGGTTCGCGAGAAATTTTATCTATTATATTTCCTTAATTTGTGTGTGATATCGACGTTACAGTTGGTCAAAAAGTCAAGACGACGTGTCTTGACTTTATAACCAACGTTCCACTTACAAAATAGGAAGAGGTTCTATGTTCAACTGTATGTATGTTAAGCTTTTTCGCCTCTCATTGTCGACCGACAATTAATTTTGTTTTGTTAGCCAAAAGAGGTTTTCACCAAACCAAACCGATTAGATCATGGGATACCACGGAAATTACGAATAAGTTTTTGAATTGCACATTCCTAGGATTTAACGTATTTTAAGGAGATTATTAACTTTTTTTTAAATAATTATGTTGACTATTTATCAGCATTATTATCTGATAAAAGTCTGGACCCCTGTACGTAGTTTAGTTTTGTGTAAAGAGGTTCTCCGAAGCTCTTTTTAAAATTTTGGTATAATGATAAAAATGACCTATTGGAGTACATAGGCTACTGTTTGAAAACAAAGTTTGAATGTGGTGAAATATCTAGTATTAAAGTCCCTCCCAACTTCGTCCGTCCCTTCAGACTACGCAACGGGTATTAATACGGTTTTCATCAATAGACAATGATTCAAGAGGAAGGTTTGCATGAATATTACAATAGCGAAAAGCCGAGCATTTCAAATATTTGTAATGTAATGACGTAAAATCATACTTTTGTGCGTTTACATTGCAAACGCTCCTGTCTAAACCGTATATGTAATATAATAATATTATTAAACACTACACTGAAATCACTAGTATCAACGTTGCACCCGTGCGAAGCCGGGGCGGTTCACTAACAATAGATAAAAGTATGTTTAGAAGATATTTTGCTGATAGTCGCAGGAGACAGGCAGAAAGTAAAATAATTTACAGTACCTGTAAATCCATACCACGAAGCACCCGGACACCAGGTCGAGAAGGATATGTGAACTCGACATCCTTCAGACGCGCTTCTCCATGCGGTACCTATAATAATGATAATAACTCGACACGTCTCACATACGGCCATTTGATCACAAACTAAGCAGAGCTTGTATTATGGTAACCAGATTGCTGATATCCATACTATTACTAAATATTTCAGTATGGATATCAGCAATCATACATATTATAGATACATTACACCCAGACACAGAACAAATGATCGTGCTCATCACACTAATATTTGTGCTCGGTGGGAATCGACCTCGGCTTAGCAGTCAGAATCGCTAACCGAATAGAGCGATAGGCCAGATAATAAGATTTGCATGCATAAAATTAAAGATATAAACTATTCTTAGTAACTTAAAGTAATGTAACTATTACCTATAGTATAGTCTACTACTGATGAGATATGTTTTTACAAATAAATGTGAACAACTCCGTAAATAGTGACTATTTGTTGAAATATAGTCAGTCCTGCATGTCGCTTAATAGCCATGCTAGGCCTGAGCCCATCTTTTCTTGATAAGAACCCTAATATAATATCTACTAACAAAAGGAGTGACGGCGGGAACTTCAGGATCTGAAATTGTTGGCTTCGTTTTAAGCAGTGCTATGATCCTGGATGCTGCAGCTATTCCCTTCTGGAACTCTGGAGCGAACGTAAAAGCGTTCTGCGCTTGACCGGAAGCCATTTGCAAGGACTGTGTTGTTCTGATGTAAACAAAGAGAAGATATTATTGGATCAGTTTGTACTTGTTAGTAATCCTAATTAACCTCTATTCGTATGTACCTACTCACTGTACTAATACTATAAGTGTGCTTGTACGATTTCGATTTCATGACATCTACTACTGAATATAATCATAAAATTTCTACACGTTGCTAAGTGTATAGAAAAGTACACAAGGACCTTTCATTAACAATAGGGTAGATGCTGTTAACAAAAGAAAGACAAAATAGCTTTAAGCGGGCGGAGTCGAAGGCTAAGGTTGTGTAGCTATACAACCAAAACAAGTGCATAATAATCGGTTCGGAATCTACGTTTTATTCACACTAAAGTTTTTAGAAAATAAAAAATATAAGCCGAAAGATATATAAACCTATTCATATTTTTATGAGTAGTACTCGTATCCGTTAATTTCACCGTCGTATGCGATGGAACCATTGACTGAAGCAGTGAGCGCACTCTTCTTTAGGGATCTCTTCCACGCCTTTATCAAACGCAGCCACGGCACCTTCAGGGTTCATAAAACGAATTCCTCTAAGCTTATCTTTTGTTTTTGGAAATAAATAATGTCACAAGGTGCTAGGTCGGAACTGTAAGGAAGAGGACTCACTAACTCAACAGACCGATTTCGATAGACAAATATTCGGTAGTCCGTCTGGCGGAGTGAGCTGGAGCGTTGTCGCGGTGGAGAAGGATCCTGCTTCTTAGGCGCTGCTGTCTAACATTTTAAAAGACAACTGATAAATAATGACGAAGATACAAATCTGCAGTATCAGATCCCTGACCTTGACCTTTTAAAAGATGAAAACTACTCCACAATTAGGGATATGTACACACTGTAATACTCACACCAGAATGTGCTCATAACGGACACCTTCAGAAACAATGAGATGCCCTCCATATGTAAGTGCGGCCGAATTGACAAAGTTGAATAAGGATCTCGAGAGGCCAGCTACAAGACCTCGACAATGAGCATTCTTGCGGGCTATCTTGAGTGCAGGGGTGAGCGCTCGAACGTACTCATTCACGAACCAACGCTCCAACCCCAAAGATACCACCGTCCGCACGTTGCCCACCGCCTCCAAGGCTATCTGCTCAACACAATAGTAACTTGACACATCTCACAAACGTCTGATCGCAAACTAAGCAGAGATTGTACTTACTATAATAAATAGGCGGCTGATATGTACATACGTATAATTTTCTAAATACATACATATTATAGACATTTGTCCCGGGTGGAAATCTAATCCGTTAAGTAGTTAAAAACGTATTACTACTAGTAATACGTTAGTAAGTACAAGCTCTCCTCTAGGAGACAAAAAGCTTACAAGCAACCCTATAATATACAGTGACCGGTGTCTCTAAACACTCAGTTTTTAACCTCCATTTTCGTTCCCTCTCCATCGAGTGTTTATTTATATATTTATGGGTTTAGTGGCAGTCTTGCACTCAAACTAATATTCATAGCTTTGTGTGATATCCTGTAGAAAAACTACATGTATGGCAAATAAGGAAGACGAATTGTAAACCAACATTCTCAAATGGGTAAAATGGGTTTTCGACAAAATTATCGATGTCCCCGAATGATAAAACGTATTTTAAAAATTTGAATTTACACTTTTTCCATTTAACTAACTCCCGAGTTGTTTGGACTATTTTATACAATGAAATTTTCAGATATCCTAATTTTAAAACTGATACATCTATTAACATAAATACTTCCATAAAGCTACACCCTTACCTGCACAAGCACTTTTACATACAATTAGTAAATATACCTTCGTGCTATTTTCTAACGCCTTTGCATTGCCGAAGGATTCCTTGCTAGCGGCTTTAGACTGATAATAGATTATTATAAACATCACTGGCAGAAATGCCAGCGCGACGAATCCAACCCGATACTCATATAACATCGCCAGGACCAACGCCAG
Source organism: Tyria jacobaeae (assembly GCA_947561695.1). Lineage (NCBI taxonomy): Eukaryota > Metazoa > Arthropoda > Insecta > Lepidoptera > Erebidae > Tyria > Tyria jacobaeae. Next base: position 13,998,940 of record OX387219.1, on the reverse strand, counting down.
TCCTATTGAACCCAATCCTTGAAAGCATATGCCTATTCGCTGACCCGTTGCCTGCAAAAACGATATGCTACATCATTTATCTCCTTCCAGTAAAGCAGGCAATATTTAAAACAAACATTGGTCAATTATGAGAATAATCCAATGTTAGATTATTTAGAAGTACGTGACGTCACGCGGTGAAACTGATGTTTGTACTTGATAACAACAATGAAATATTACTACTATCAATCTGATGATGTGTGAAAACCGCCACTCAATGACACCTCCAGCTCAAGAGTTGCAAGGGTGCAGGCCGCTTTTGAAAGTGATGAGGGGCAGGGAAAGAGAAGAAGAGTTCTGTGCTCCTGGTTCCCTCACTCACCCGGTAAATACAACGCAAGTATTGTGTGACCACCAGTTTATTGTAAGGCTGTGATTACTATGGTCACCCCAGCCCATTCGTGTCTAAGCATGGCTCTCAAACGGTAAAATTAAAATATTATAACTGTCTCGATGTTTCATTGCGCCAAACTATTACTAAATTAAATAACAATTGCAATTTGCAATTTATAATATTGTAACTAACGCTTTGTACGTAAGAAGCCTCAGCAGAAAGTTTGGCACATAACGCGCCAGTGGAGTTAGCTTTTTCATCAAAGAACATTACATCTTGTTTCAATAAATGTTCAAACATACGTATACGCAATTTTTCTATGAGGTTTGCACCTGATATTGCAAAAGATACTGCCTGAAAGATATAAATAAAATAAAAATAATATCACAAGTCTATAATCTAACCTAAGTCTCTACATAGTCCTTAAAATCTTTTCTCGAGATTCGCACAGAACGTTCAACGCCAACTTTGGGAGGCACCTTTGATTTATGAATGTAATTTCAGGTCCCAAAATTTGCAATGTAAATGAGCGTCAGCTGACAGAGTTCTGGATGACCTGCCTATGAGGCATTATCAGTTATGTAAACCCTCAGCTGACGGTGATGTTACGTACAGTATTCTGTCTTCATAGAAACAGTTAGAACGCAAGTCCTTTTTCATTCGCAATGAATCTCTTATTTTTAGTAAAAAATTAGAAAGATACTTAAGTAGGTAAATGAAATAAAAATATTGTAGGCTTTGTAAGCGTACCACGGACAGGGCCGACTACAATACTGTTAAATAACATTACCATGGCCTTGCTCCCATTTAAAGAATTGCCAATGGTTTTTACTATCATATTATATGTTTATCGGTAGTCTGTCCACAATAATTATGATAGACGACACATAAAATCTTGTAAAGAGAAATCGTCCAAAATCAACGTTGCCTCCCTTATTATTCTCTATACATCTAGTCTATTCTTTTCTTTTAAGTCTACTTCCGCTCTAGGAAGTATTCCTGTGTCGTTACAAACATACAGACGACGGAATACACATACAGAAAGAAAACCAAGACCTGGGACAACTATTTGCGGATTACACAAATTTTTGTGCTGTGTTGGAATCGACGACTTCCGGCTCAGTCACTAACCACTAGATAACAGGCCAGTCTGCTATGCCATAATAGTATGGTAAATTATTAACTTGTTGCAGAGTCGGTCCTAAACAGTGAGGCTTCGCTCTCCAGTCTCATCCCGCCGCTAAAATACCAATTGAAAGAGTAGTACTCGAATTTAGTCCCATTTTAATTTAAATAAAATATCATTAAGATGGAAATTTATTATCATATTTGCCCAATGAAGTCTGCTATATATATTTTTTTCAAAAATTATTTATCTCGATAAGTACCTAGATTTAGATTTTAGTGTGACATATCGACAAAAATGTATTATAAATGAATTTTTACCTCAATTAAGTGAGCAGTGCCCATCACAAATCCAATAATAACACACATCGCAGAAACTGTATTGACTTTACTCATCAAAACTTTAGTATCAGGATTTGACATTGACTGAAAGCATTTATTTCATCATAAATTAAATATTAGAATAAAATGAAGCTCGAGAAGAAGATACTTACACAAAAATTATAGTTTTCAACGGCTACCCCTTCGCGCATAGCAAAATGTGAGTGATGGTGAGACATGTGAGTTTGTACTAAATGAATAAAGTATAGATTGTATGAATGAATATTCTCGTATATAAATAGTAAAATAGAAATCGTGAGACTTATACCACGGCTTATTTAACCTTAAAAAAATATGATGTTGAGTAATATTCGTCGAATTTTCAGTCGAATCTTTAAATTAATTTTATATATAATACATAAATATATATTTAACACTCTCTGAAGCTCAAAAAGTAAGAGGACTGAGGAAGGAATTTTATCTGATGTGAAAGTAGAATATACATATAATAATAGATTTTGCAAGAAAAAAATACAATTACGCGCAACTATAACTCCGGCTCTGCCGATTATAATTTTTGTTGCCTCAAAACAATATTATAAAACATGTCACAGGTGTGAATGCCTATTAATTAGCAGCAGAGATAAATAAAAAAAATATTGAGTTACTAGCTGAGGAAAATCTTGATAATCATGACTCAGTCACAGATCTTGATAATCGCAACATCGATACGTAGAAGTGTCTCATCTCATACAGATGCATGTATTTTTAGGTAGGCAAATAGAGATAGGTATAGAATTTACAGAAATGCAATTAGCATAAATAACTAAATAAGATTACGAAAAGAAAACTAACGCACGCCAAACAAATCGCCAAATAGAACGATGAAGAGCGGCATAGTGCATCCAACGAATATTGAGCAGAGTGTACCCGCAACCATCCACTTCCATTCCTTGGACTTCAGAGCCAAGACTTGCCAGAAAGACACATTAGACACTTTTGCCTCCTCATCATCACTCGACATCTGGAGAACATGTAATATTAATAAATATATCAATCAATGTGCTGAGTTATCAAATAGATTTTCTTGTTAGTGATCTATGTACAAAGATTTAGTTTAATGTGTTTTAAAATAAAAAAATATATATATATATTTACAGTCTTGGACAAATGATCGATGTTGGAGGCGTCTGACAGCTTAGAATCCTCTCTTGTCAGGATTTTATCTGTGACAAATATAATATAATCATTAACATGACCATGCAAGTGATAAAGTAAATATACGGGAGGCAATGTTGATTCCGGATGCTGATTTCAGGTCGAGAAATTTTAGGGCACGCCATGATTTTGGCGGTAAGACCCATCATGGAAGATTGGCTTGAGAGGCGACTGGCAGCCTCTCGTACCGGTTGACACAGGTGCACACCAGACATGGCTGCTACGGTAAGTTCCTGTGTCAAATAGGCTGGAAGCCAACGTCTGCGTGCCACCACTGCGGAGGCTGTCGCGAGGACACCGCGCTTCACACCGAGTAAAGTACAAAAAAACAACACAATTAAAAAAACATGACACTAACTGAAAAAGTATTAAATATAGATCAATCTAAATATGTAATAAGAAAGCTCTTACGCAAAGACGGAACAACATTAAGATGGAACCAACCTGTCGAAGCGATGTCCATTGGCTCCTGTAAACCAACCATATCGTGGTAGTGGCCTTGCTTTTCCATTAGCTCCTCATGCGTTCCAGACTCTACCAACTCACCGCTCTTCATCACATATATCATATTTGCGTGACGGATTGTTGATAAACGGTGGGCCACCACTACGGTAGTACGACCTTTCGCGGCCTGAGGAATAATTAAAGGAAACGGCAATCATAAGGGCGAATGCAAGACAGATCTGTATACTGCTTTAGAACGAATTAAGAAAGCAACGACTCCGCTCATCCTCAGTTGGTAATTTTTCCCTGTAGACCTGAACAACAAGATCCCATATCCCTGTTAGTGACCGTTCTGTTTAAATTTTCAGCTCAATAGAGATCACAGGCATATATCTGATCATCTGATCTGATCTGATGGCTGCTATCTTGGCTTGGCCTGACAAAAGATATAGTCAAAAGCAGCAAGGTCTCCCAAGTCCCTCAAACAGGCCATTGCTATTGTTTGTTTTTTTTTAGAAAAATGCTAATGAAATGGTTCTAGCACCAGCAATTTCTATTTTGTCAATAAAATAAAGAGGGATGGAAAATTTTACCTTATCAAGAGCTATTTGTACTTTTGTTTCAGAAGCAGTATCAAGCGCTGAAGTAGCTTCATCCAGGAGTAGTAGACGGGGCTGACGCACAAGAGCACGAGCAATAGCTATGCGTTGTTTTTGACCACCTGACAAGGATGCTCCATGTTCACCAACTAATGTTTCGTAACCCTAGACAGGTAGGTTTGCCATTAAAAAGTACAAAGTTAAGTACACACCAATATTCGTAGAATTTAAAAGTGTTAAAAAATATAAAATCGGACTATTATAAACTTAGTGTTTGCTGAAACCGTTCTTTTCTGCTGACGTTTTCTGGAAACACTATACTATGTTACTCCCACTTTTAAGAAGATTCGAATGATTCTTCACATGTCGAAATCCATCAAGCCGTGTAAGCTCTACGGCGTGATAAAGAAACATCATACATACAGAAATACACTCGAAACACATAACCCAGGGAGTGTTATGTCTTGCGCAATCAGGTACAAAGCAAAGGTATGAATGATTAATGAGCCAATTCTGCAAAAAGGTATTTCGTCGATTTGTACCTTAGGCAGTTTCATGATAAAATGGTGAGCATTGGCTTGCATAGCAGCAGCTTCTATATCTTCGTATGTAGCATCTTCCTTCCCGTAGCGAATGTTTTCTCGAACTGTAGTGTTGAATAGTACTGGTTCCTGGCCAACCAAGCCTATCTGAGAGCGCAGCCACACTACCGACAGAGTGCGCACATCCATACCATCCACACATACCTGTAATGTAATATTTTATATTCTCTGTGTACCTTACAGTTGTTGTTTTACATATAGGGCCTGTTTTCTAAAACCGTTAATATAACGTTAAAATTTTGTGTAAAAATAATAACTTGTCCAACAAGCACATGGAGAGACAATTTTCATGTACAATGTATATATATAATTGATTTTTCATGTATATATAATTGATTAAATTATGGAACTAACTTTGAATTGCCCTTATTTAGATCTAAATTGTGTTGAGGCTGTTAATAATACATGCATGAATGAAACTAAACTTACGCTGCCATTGCAGACGTCGTAGTATCTAGAAATGAGTTGTATTATTGTGGACTTGCCGCAACCGGAGTGGCCGACCAAAGCTACAGAATATCCGTTCTTTACGCTCAAGCTTACTCCCTTTAATATCTGTAAAAGAAAACCCAACAACGAAGTACACGAACTTTTAACAAACGACAGGAAGTTCTGTTTTTACTGTTCTTCGTGAATGAACTAAATTAAAATGTAATATCTGTTAGCCATTAATAAATGTTTTTAATGAAATGGACGTATGAATGATGTTTTAATAATAATTTTGTGGCGTACATATGCCACGTACTCTATAGCTCTGAAAATGCATCAAGACAGCACGCATCCACTCGCACAGCATACCAAGCGGCGAATAAACGCGATCCGCGCGACACCGCGGTTTTATACGATGCATTAATTTATACTTACGCACACATACAACGACAACAGGAACGTAAGCTGATTGGTTGCGTGCACAGTAAATATTGTAAATATAGAATAAGAAATGTGATTGGTTAATCCATATAATGTGCGGTAAATTAACTCCATTACTTAATAGTCAAAAATGTAAATATAACTAGCACACTTTTAATCAAATATAAGTCGATTCCAACCATTCTCTGGTGTTTCACTTCAGCTACGGTTCAAGGACTAACCAGTCTGGCCGGCTAACATAGACACCTTTCCTTGCTCCTAGTATTATCTACTTAGCTACGGTTCGACGGCTTATACAGCCTGGCCGGCTAAGTAGATATCCTCACCTCATTCAGCCAGCTGGCACAGACGTAGGAAAAGTACTACTTCCAAAACTTATCGGGTCAGTTACCCCAAAAGCTGATCCCGAAATTGGTGACCCCGCAAAAAACTACGAACATTACCGTACCAAAGTACCTACGAGTAGCGCCGTGTCGTAGTACCTACCACCGCACAGCTGACGGCTAGTACCTACGCCGCACCGTTTCAGCCGCCCCGCTCAACTTTTTACGTTAAACAAACACCATGTCCAAGGAAGACACCCAAGAAGTCATAACCGTCAAGAGCGACGTAGCCACCATATCTCTGCCGGCACGCTTACCACCATTTTGGCGACAAAACCCTCGACTATGGTTCGCACAATTCGAAGCCGCCGTCGCTGCTAGCAAGATAGGAGAAGAACAGAAGTTTAACTTAGTCATCCCACTACTCGGCTGCAGCGACCTTGAACAAATAGCGGACATAATTCTCAACCCGCCCGCCACCGGTAAATACAACATCCTCAAGGACAGACTCATAAGCACCTATCAAGAATCAGATCACCGTCAACTTCAAAAACTACTGAGCGGCCTAGAACTCGGCGATTCAAAACCTAGCCAACTATTACGAAAGATGCATGACCTTAGCGGTAGGTTACTAACTGACAAAGCACTGCGAGTCATGTGGTTAAACCAATTACCTCCACAAATTCGCGGCGTGCTTGCAATAACCACAGAATCGTCACTTGAAATCCTAGCTGCAATGGCTGATAAAATGATAGAACATTTCGAACCCGCTATAACCGCCGCAATCACAACAACTCCGATACCCAGCTCCTCGTGCTCTCAAGTACCTAACGAAACGAAAAATACAACAGTCGAAAACTTACAAATTAACTTAATAACTAAACAAATAGAAAAGTTATCAATGGAAATAGCCGAAATTTGTAATAAACATTACGATAACCGCCGCCCGCCGCACCGCTCGCCACACCGCCCGCCGCACTTTCAAGGCCGTATGCGATCGCGCTCTCGAAGTAGTCGCGACGACGATAGGCTATGTTTTTATCATTATCGCTTCGGAGAAGACGCGCGCAAATGTGAATTACCTTGTTCCAAAGCAAAGTTTAATACAACTGAAACCAGCAAGCATCAGGAAAACTAATAAAGACACCGGCCGTGGCGGGAGTCGATGTCAATCAAGGTAGCCACCGCCTTTGCGTTACAGACAGCAATAACCGAGAGAAGTTTCTCGTCGATACCGGAGCCGACATATCAGTCCTAGCCGCAACAAAGAATAGATACTCGAAACCAATAGAAAGCTCATACAAGCTTTACGCAGCCAACGGAACAGAAATTCGTACCTACGGACAGCGCACACTAGAGCTTAACCTAGGCCTACGTAGAAGTTTCAAATGGACATTCACGGTCGCCGATGTGAAGACGTCAATACTGGGTGCAGACTTCCTAGCTAAACACAAGTTATTAGTAGACTTACATCAGAAAAAACTTATCGACCGAGTGACAGATCTCAGCGTAAACGCAATCAAAGTATGTAGTACCGAACAATCCATCTATACAGTTAATCACAATCACGCTTACTACGATATTCTAAAACAATACCCCGATGTTCTACGACCAATGTCATTAAAAACTACAGCGAAGCATGACGTCACGCATCATATTGAAACCACCGGACAACCCATATATTCACGACCGCGACCTCTACCGCCTGACAAGTACAAAGCTGCGAAGTTAGAATTCGAAAGAATGATGGACATGGGTATCTGCAAATCATCAAACAGCCCCTGGGCAAGTCCACTGCACGTCGTCAAAAAGAAAGATGGCTCACTACGTGTTTGTGGCGACTACAGACGACTTAACGCCGCAACAATAACCGATAGGTACCCTATACCGAGAATCCAAGATTTTACCTACCAGTTACACGGCAAGGCAATCTTTTCTAAGTTAGATATGAAGATGGCTTATTATAGTATACCTATGGCAAAAGAAGATGCCGCGAAAACCGCAATTATCACCCCGTTTGGCCTCTTTGAATTCAACTGCATGACATTTGGCCTACGAAACTCTGGTCAAACATTTCAGCGATTTATGCACGAAGTACTACGCGGACTCGACGACATATGCTACTGTTTTGTAGATGATTTATTAATATATTCTGAAAATAACGAAGAAGTACACAAGCGACATCTACACACAGTCCTCGAACGTTTAAACCAATACGGTATCACTCTCAACATCGACAAATGCGAGTTCGGAAAAAACAAAATTCAATTTCTCGGCTACGAAGTTACACCGGACGGAATCAAACCTACTGAAGAACGCATCCAAGCCATACTAAAGTATCCCAAACCAACTACAGTACAAGAATTAAGACGATTTTTAGGCATGATTAACTTTTACCGCAGTTGTTTACCTCATCAAGCTGAACATCAATACCTACTTAATAAATATTTACATAATTCTAAGAAGAACGACAAGTCACCGATACAATGGACAACCGAGGCAGAAAAATCCTTTGAGCAATGCCGACAAAGCATACTCGAAGCCACTACGCTCACGCACCCGTTACCTAACGCACCACTATGCCTACTCACCGACGCTTCCGACACTACATTAGGCGCCGTGTTGCAACAAAATATTAACGATATTTGGAAACCACTCGCTTTCTACTCGAAGACTATGAGCGACACACAACGAAGATATAGCGTGTACGACCGCGAATTATTGGCTATATACACCGCTATCAAAAGTTTACGTCGACTTATCGAGGGCAACGAACTCACCGTATGTACCGATCACAAGCCACTTACCTACGCACTTACGAGAACTCAAAGCAACAGCGACACACCGAGAAGAGAGCGCCAGTTACACTACATAAGTCAATTCTGTTCAAACATTAAGTACATTCACGGCGAACGAAATGCAGCGGCCGACGCGTTATCACGTATTGCAGATATCGAGATTCTAAACAGCACAATCGACTATAACCAATTAGCAATAGACCAAGAAAACGACACAGAGTTACAAGCCTGCAAGAAACAATCCAATCTCAAATTCACTCAGATTAATCTACCCGGAGTTCAACAACCGATATGGTGCGAAATATCAACATCGAACATTCGACCATATCTACCACTGACTTATCGTCTTATAGCCTTCAAAGCTCAACACGATCTAAGTCACCCCGGCGTACGAACGACAAGAAAAATTATAACTTCCAAATTCTTTTGGCCTTCTATTAACAAAGACGTAACAACTTGGTCAAGGTCATGCATCGGATGCCAGCGCGCGAAAAGTCAAAGACACGTTATCAGCCCACTCGGCGAGTTTCAACAGTCATCGCGATTCGAGCATCTACACGTCGACATAGTAGGACCATTACCTCCGTCAAACGAATATAGGTATTTAGTTACAATGATCGATCGCTGCACAAAGTGGCCAGAAGCAATACCTACTCGCGACATCACCGCCGAGACAATCGCTAAAGCCGTGTACGACGGATGGATCTCACGATTTGGTTGTCCGTTACGAATCACTACGGACCAAGGCAGACAGTTCGAGTCATCACTATTTCATGCACTAATGAAAAAACTCGGCGTCACTCGTATACGCACAACTGCATTCCACCCTCAATCAAACGGACAGATAGAACGCTGGCATCGAACTCTCAAGGCAGCATTGATGGCAAGAACAGCGAGTATTAAATGGAGCGAAGAACTACCTACTGTTTTACTCGGACTACGTACAGCATTATGTCAGGACACCTCTGTAAGCCCCTCATTAATGACCTACGGATCTACACTACGCATCCCGTCAGATTTCTTCGTGCCTACAAAGCCGAAGATGGATGACGCGGAGATGTACGCCATCTGACCGAAACCATGACGTCACTATCACCGAAAAAAAGATCACATTCATCAAATCAGCAGACATTCATTTATAAAGATCTCGAAACATGCACTCACGTGTTCGTACGGAACGACACTGTCCGACCACCACTCACACCACCATATGACGGACCCTACAGAGTGATTCAACGAAGTGCAAATGGTAAACAATTTACAATCCAACTACCACTCCGTACCACAGTCGTATCCATAGACCGATTGAAGCCAGCCCATCTGTATAACGACGAGAAATTACAATCACAAACAAATACTTCTACTACAAACATAACAATGAACGCAAGTACATCGCCCGCAAGTGGAACAACCTCAGTACCGAGTACAGCAGCAATTCCCGCTACTCACCACGACGGCTACATCACCCGAACCGGCAGAACAGTCAAACCCAATGTACGCTTTGCTTGAGGGGGGGTACTGTGGCGTACATATGCCACGTACTCTATAGCTCTGAAAATGCATCAAGACAGCACGCATCCACTCGCACAGCATACCAAGCGGCGAATAAACGCGATCCGCGCGACACCGCGGTTTTATACGATGCATTAATTTATACTTACGCACACATACAACGACAACAGGAACGTAAGCTGATTGGTTGCGTGCACAGTAAATATTGTAAATATAGAATAAGAAATGTGATTGGTTAATCCATATAATGTGCGGTAAATTAACTCCATTACTTAATAGTCAAAAATGTAAATATAACTAGCACACTTTTAATCAAATATAAGTCGATTCCAACCATTCTCTGGTGTTTCACTTCAGCTACGGTTCAAGGACTAACCAGTCTGGCCGGCTAACATAGACACCTTTCCTTGCTCCTAGTATTATCTACTTAGCTACGGTTCGACGGCTTATACAGCCTGGCCGGCTAAGTAGATATCCTCACCTCATTCAGCCAGCTGGCACAGACGTAGGAAAAGTACTACTTCCAAAACTTATCGGGTCAGTTACCCCAACAGCTGATCCCGAAAATTTGAATCCATTTAGTAACATTTAATCTCAAATATTCTGGATAGAATATAGCTTATACTAAGGGATTGGGGAGAGTAAGAAGTCCTCGTTTCATACGAAATTAAAATAATTTATAACTTAAAGTTTATGCTTGTTATGTAATAATGGTTATTTAATGGCTATGTTAGATATAATTTTAGTTTGTCTTATAACACAATAATAATTTGCATTATAAAGAGATATAATTAAAAAAGTACACGAAATTTCACGTAGTCTACTATACTGTAATACTGTAATTTTTTCGCAATAAAACTTGCCTAACTTTAAGTCTTAAATTTCAAAGAATACTTAATACACATCTTTTGTCAGTAACTATGTAAGAAGTCAGTTCCTATTAAAAATAATACAAAAATTACTACTTCCTAAAAATACTTACTGGTACGTCAGGTCTAGACGGATAATTAAAATATACATTCTTGAGTTCTATAAAGCCTTCAGCTGTCAAAGGTTTCAGTCCACGGTCTAATAAAGGGCTAATTGTAGGTATACTGTCCAGGAGACGGTATATCTGAGCACCAGCACCTCGTGCCACTCCGAAAGACCGGACTAGAGAACCGACCAGACCCAAATTTCCAAGAGCTGTCATAATACCAAAAAATACCTAAAATTTGTGGAAACTATTTAGAAAATTCATTGAATTAATTAACCTTTTTAGAGCTGAGTATGCTACTAAACGTGGGAATATCCTTAGATGCTAATATTTTAACTAATAGTTACTGACTTTTTTTATTATAAGAATACTAGCAACGTGGGTCACACATTACTAGTATTCTTCTTAGCCTCAAAGCTAGGCTAATGCATGTGTGGGTTCAAGACGGTAGTGCATTGGGTGTGGTTCGAACAAGCAACTACTTGAATAAAAAGTTATCGTAAGTAAATGTGAATTTAAAAGCGGTTATGTTTTAGCCAAACAGATCCGTAAGTATGGAATGGGAAGAGAAGGCTTATGGTACACTAAACTCTACTACACTACATTTGGCTCGTAGCTGTGTCGTTACTGAAAACTATCATCTTCATACCACCTATCAGCTCCTATATTTTGTGTAGGTCTTCACATCTTTAGAATCTCTTCATTAAAAATAAAACTCCAAGAAGGTTAGAGGAATAAATCAAGCAGTTAATATTGCGTGGACTCCAGCGCTTACTCACCGAAAACATGACGTCAGCGTTATAATGTGTGGGGTCATGAACGACCAAATATATTCCAAAATAGAACGATAATGCGTAAGAACTAAATACGCAGATAAAGAGTAATCCCATGGACAGACCCGTGTAGAATTCTGTTGAAAGCATAATAATTAATTATGGGTTGTATTAATTAGCTAAATAAATATGTTCATGCAGCATCTACTATATTTGGTTAAAGAACATAAAAAATAAATTTATGAATGTTACAATGCGATTGCACTTTAGTGTAATATAGGGTATATGTATATATATACATATATATATATATATTATTCTTATTTTACAGCGGGTGTTCCTACTTTAACAGTCTCTCCAGTCATTTTAGATCCAGGGCATACGGGTGTGCGACTAGAAAGAACCCAGCGGTAACCCTTACTCCAGATTCCTCTCCCCACCAATTTTATTTTTACAAATCTCCCTTTATTCTTTCTTTCCCGTCTCAAAACAACTACATTCCAAAATAAGTGGGAACGAGTATAAAGCAACTAGCCAAAATTGTCTTGTAATATATACATGGATTGCACCAGCCCTTATTAAATTTAGAACAAGGGTAGGAAGACGATGATGATATCTTGTGTTACTCCTCCTAAATCCTCTTAAATCGCTGAACCGATTTTAATGATTTTTGTGCATTTGACATCCCTATGGTTTAGGATCACAATTGGACCCGGTGGTCACGAACTTGAAGAAAAGCAAGTGAACAAAATTTCACTACTCACCTTTCTTAATATGAATTCTTTTGGCAAACGCAAGAGGTTTTTTATATCTCTGCAACTCTTTCTCCTGACCATTAAAAGCATAAACAGTCCGAATAGAGCTAATTACTTCATGTGCTATAGCGCTAGCGTGACCTGTTTGTATAGCCTCTGTTTTGTACAGACGATCTGCTATCTGTTCATATTAGTAAATAGCAAATTGTTAGGAATAACCTTTCTCATACATATGTATAATATGATCCAAATCTTAAGATAGAACACTCGCAACAAGTGTAAGACGAAATCTTCGGATTTACTAGACTAGGAAATAACTAAAGCATAATTAAATAAGAAGTGAGAAATTTGAATTTGAAAAGGACATTACAATGTTATAAACTATGATTCCCTAACAAAAGACCTTGTCTAAAAAGTAGACTATAAAAACGACACATTTTAACAGCAAAAATTTCTTCTCAAACCTAATTAATTCATGTAAGATGTTACTTACATCTTACATGAATTAGGGTATATGTGTAAGAGAATCAAGACGACAACCTGGCACCCTAGTACCCTAATACGGTGTTTCAATTTTTAGTAGTATATACACTTTTACTTCATACCCTTCCAGTCAAACCGACGAGCGCGAATGTGACAGGCGTAGTTATGAGACAAAGAAGAGCCAGTTTCCATCCTTTGAAGACAGCCATACATATACAGCCAATAGCAGTAGTCACGCTGTATATGAAAGATGACACCTTGTCTCCGATACCTTCTTCTAATTTTATCACGTCGCTGTAAATATAGGTACTTGTTTTAATAAGAAAAGAGTTTAACCAGATTCTGATAAGCGTGACACGGGTGATCGTTTCCTACTTTTTTTCATTTTTGTTATAATAATTTTAATAATAACACACAACCTTATTATTGAAGTGGGTTGAGAGTGAGCTCCCAACCCACTTGCAGAAGTTAGTTGTTGTGATGGAAATTACAGTAATGTATAGTAATTTTTTTTTTATACGATAGGGGGCAAACGAGCAGACGGGTCACCTGATGGTAAGTGACTACCGCCGCCCATGGACACCCGCAACTCAAGGGTCACAAGTGCGTTGACGACCTTTTATGTAGGAGTACGCTCTTTTCTTGAAGGTTTGAAGGTCGTATCGGTTCGAAAATACGGCAGGCGACAATTTGTTCCATAAGCTGGTTGTGCGAGGCAAAAAGCTTCTGGAGAAGCGCACAGTGGTGGAGTGCCAATCGTCCAGGTGATGGGGATGGATATTTTGTCGCGTAGGACGATGGCGGAAATTTAATTGTTGCTAATGTATGCGACCGAAGAATGAGGTTAACTCTATAGAACTGACTTAAAATAGATTGACACCGTTCTTTTATACTAGAGTCCAGTGTTGTTACCGCTCGCTGTTATCGCTTCACCGCATTCCTGCTGTTATCGCTCGCCGCATTCCTGTTGTCACTTGATCTAGGTTCGGCTTACAAGAGGATGATAAAATTGGGGTGTTGCTTTACTACACTGCATTATGTTCGCTACATTTTAAAGTAGGAATAGTTCGTTTTATAAAATTCTTCGAATTAATATTATTAGAACTCCCAACATCATCATCATCAGAGTATTGCTGTCATCTAAGTGAACAAGGTTTTTTTACGTGTGAAAACCCCCTTGGTCCGTCATCCCACCCGATTGGCCGCAGGCTTTTTTTTTTGACCTGGTTACTGGGATCTTAAGTCGTCTTCTTTTAAGTAGGCGTCAAATTGGACCCAAGTGGAGTTTATCTTCCCGGACCCTCGCCGCCACCGCCTCCTTATGCGAAATGACATCCTAACAGAAGGTTGCGACTGCGGTAAAACTTTTGTCATTACTGGCCAGTGAGCGTATGGTGGCAGGTAGCGTTAGATCCTCTCCGATGACTGCATTGAGGGCCCAACACTGCGCTACCCAAGCGGGGCAATCCGCAACCATATGCTGCACTCCTCACAGCAGTTACAGTGGTGTCAGACGGGACACAGTTCCCTCCTAACGATGACGGCTGGAGCTGCCTCTACGACGGTAAAGCCAGCATGTGCAGCTTCTAGCCGAAACGACTAACGAGCCATCGTGGCTTGGCGAGCGGCCTCACGCAACTCACGTACCTCTTTGGGTGGGACCATACTGCCGCTACCCGCCCGAAACTCAGTTGTCCGTTGAAACACGTCGGCAGGCATATCCGCCTCCAAATCCCAGGAGGAATACCGGGCAACGCGAAAGCCACCTCCGTAGATACGGTGCGGTAACCCCGTACGATTCTAACAACATCTCTAAGGGCGGCAGAGGGTATTCCCGAGGCCCGACTTTAGTTGGACAAAGCCTCTACCCACACTCGTGCACTGTACAGTGCCATTGACCGTTCAACCCTTGTGTCCAGACGTCTTGTAGCGATGCTGGGTCCACCCGAATTCGCAGAACCACCCAGCGTTAGAGCAAGCTTTAGGAAATAATCGTCGAAGCGCCACTTTCCGTCAATGACCAGGCCCAAATTGCTATACGAAGGCCTCCCCCAAGGAGCGCAAACTAGCCCGATCAAAACTCTGATCTTTTCCCAATTTACTTACAGTTGATAACTGAATATGTATTCGTATACCCAGAGGGGAAGATGTAGCAGTAGTTTTTTTAAATGTAGAAACAAGTTAGGGGAGCCATAAATTCAAAATAGTTATTTTGAATAATATTATCTTTCAGCTACTTCACGACTAAAAATAACGCGCTCCTTGCCACGATGCCTTTAGGCCGTTTCTACCAGTTGTGTAGAAAAAACTATTAAAAGTAGAAAACAATACTTACTCAGCCATTTTAGATGCAAAATCTGTAGTTTCATGAAGATCAAAATAGGCGAAGTCTTGATTTAACGCAGCTTTTAAGTATTCTCTTCTCAGCCTGTATATCTGAAACCAAACAAAAGGTATATAACCAGAGTAAACTGTTATTTTCCTACCACATTGAATAAAGCATGTTGGTATTTATTCAATGGATATTCCTATTCTAAGAAGTTATAGCACACAAATATTCTTTGTTACGCTTGTTTACGTTTTAGATGGAATAGTTTTATATAAGTTTGGTTGAGGGGAAATAAAAAAAAAGATTTTATCAACAAAACGAAAGCATACAAGCATACCTGGTTTATAGCCGTAATATTCATGAGGGCATTTCCTAGATAAACACACGTGAATAGCACAACTCCGACGCAAGAGTAATTGATTCCGAATTTGTGCATACTCATTAGAAACTCTGCATCGTGCCGTTTCCCCTCCTTCCTGGACTTATCATATGTAATCATAGTTTGGAATATATTTGCTACCAGGGTGATAGCATAAGGAAGTGTCACACCGGCGACCATAGATGCTATCAATGCCACACTAATCATTAATTTATCCTTTCTAGATGCAAACCTATACTGAAAAAAAAGCAATCATTTGTAAGCAATGTTTGATACGTAATTTTGAATAACGAAATGAGGTCAAAACGTAATGAAACATTTGAAAATATATAATGCACCAAATATATAATATAAGGTGCGTATGCTGATCAAACGACTTTTCACAACTTAAGAGAACGTTATAATCAAAGTCAGCAAGCTGCTGCGTCCACGACGAGTACTCCTCCAGAATGCGCAGTGCGGTATCCTTGTCATTATAGTGGAAACACGCAGGCTCCCGGAAAGCCCCGACCGACCTGTTCGAGACAGATATTTTCCGAAGAAGACATAATACTCCATCCGCTTCGACATAAGCCTCTCCTTATATCATAGCACTCGGTCCTTCACGTAGTTTATAATAGATACCTTTTTGTGCGTCGACCTATCTTTCTGGAGAGCATCCTACATTTTGGAAACATCAATTCCTATGACTTAATTTGCTAAACTTTTATTTACAACAGATTTTTTATAAACACTTCGCAAGCTGTTGATAAAATTAAGCACAATAAAATATTTAAAAACTGGTATCCATACCAAAGTGAAGTAGGATATGCTGGGAGCAGTGTCCTCAACCTTCTGTGGATCCTTTGGCCTGGAAGTTGAGTTCATAAATATTACTTATTTAACAATATTTAGACGCGGCTATTTTATTAGCAGAAGAAATGTGAGGACTACCAATAAAGCTTCCTATCAAAGTATATACATATATATATTCATACTTAGCAAAGAATGTTTCTGTAGTGGATAAATTATAAATGCTGTACCTGTTTACTTTTGTACATATGTATTTAGAATATATATAATTGAGTACAGTACCGATGCCGATACGAGTTCTGAGGTACAAGAAGGAACACTCACTCTGAATATTTCTTGCTTTTTCTGAGAAACTTCATTTTTTTCTGGTTGTATGTAGGTATATTTATATTAAATAATTAAATGTGAAGGATTCAGTGCATTTCAGTATAAAAAAGTATTTTAACAAAATGTGTTTACGTTTATTACAAATGTATTTTTAAATGTCATAAATTCACTTTGTATGTTTTAGACAATTTTTTCTAAGGTTTACTGAAAGCATTCTTCTTACCATAGAGGTAATATTATAGCGCTAAAGTCGTAATAACAGTATAAATATTTCCATAACATAATATATCAATAAATTAAAGAGGCTGTTTCGCAACATTGTGATGATATATTAACATACTTAATTACCCGGCTATTCTACAATTCAACTCAAATTTAAATAGGCAAAAGGTAATTTTATTCACAGTCTTAAACCAAAACGATATGCTTCGATATTTAAGTACATAATTGAATTAAACCGTAAATATAGAGAAATAATAGAATAAGCAATTTGGTTCGGCTGCATTCATAACAAATAACATATTAATATATATATTTATAATAATGCCTAATAACCTGTCCCAGATATATAGATATGATATATATGAATATGGGATACATTAAGTCAATATTTACTAAAAAGGTAGGTAACAGGTTCAGGTAATGGAAACAGTAAAAAAACCTAGCAATTGCGAGTCTGACTCGTGCACTGAGGGTTCCGTAAAAAGGTAAGGTAATATGTACTTAACTTAATTTTTAAAAACAATATATTTTCCATTGACATCCTCTCTATTTATATTTTTACATTATATACTCAGCGCCTGATAGAGTTCTGAGTGCCATGGGCTGATTATGAACATCCGCGTATAACCCTCCCCCCACCCCCTTCATCACCTGCCCAAACCAACAGATAATAATTTCAAATATTGTGTAAATTGTTACTAATTTTTCTATCAGTACATAAAATAAAATTGTAACAGGCTGATGTCTGTACGTTATGGGTATTGAAGAAAAACTAAGAAAGGCTTTATTAGAGCCACAGAAACCTAAACAACGGCTTTTTTTTTATTTTTGTCTTTTACTTAGTCCTTACGATTATATGTACAAACATACAAACATATATCCCGCACACACATATAACCATATCCGGTAATACTCTGGTTTTTCGATGTTATTAGTTGAGGTTTTGGTCAAAAATTTGTTCACAATGATGTTCTTGTGCGATGGCACATTGTCGTGGTGTAATATCCAAGAATTATCTTACCACAAATTTTACCTTCTTCGACGCATACTCTCTCAAACACCGCAAAAGGCTCAAATACCATTCTTTATTTACAGTCTGACCTTCTGGCAAAAATTGCGAGTGTATAATACCTCGATAGTCAAAGAAAACAATCAACATGACCTTGACTTTTCATTAACTTTGTCGTGTTTTTTCGGTTTCGGTTCAGTTGGAAGTCGCCATTCCGAAGCTTGTTGACTAGTTTGTATGTCAAACTAGTTATAGCATGTCTTCGGCAACTTTATCGCGATTTAGTGTTTGAAGAAAGTTCTGATCTTTCGGGACTAGTCGAGCGGGAACGATTAAAATGGTACGAATCGATTCGTGAAACACAGAAAGTTCAGCTGCTATCTCTCAAACTTGAATGAAGATTTTCAGTTACAATTTCCTTCACTTTAGCGATGTTAACTCCAGTTAAAGATGTTGATGGTCTTAAAATGAGTTTACAAAACAGCACGTCGAGCACTTAAAACAAACTAAATGACAGATATTGCATGTTGCATTTCAGTTTACCATATTCTATTATATAGTAGAACCTACCTAGTGTTTAGCCTGAGGGTAAATCATGTTTAATTTTTTTTTTATGCGATTGGGGGCAAACGAGCAGACGGGTCACCTGATGTTTAATGACTACCGCCGCCCATGGACACCCGCAACTCAAGAGTTACAAGTGCGTTGCCGGCCTTTTAGGTAGGAGTACGCTCTTTTCTTGAAGGTTTGAAGGTCGTATCGGTTCGGAAATACGGCAGGCGACAATTTGTTCCATAAGCTGGTTGTGCGAGGCAAAAAGCTTCTAGAGAAGCGCACAGTGGTGGAGTGCCAATCGTCCAAGTGATGGGGATGGATATTTTGTCGCGTAGGACGATGGCGGAAACCAGCAGCCGGTATAAGTCCGAACAATTCCTCTGAACACTCCCCATGATACAAGCGATAGAGGATGCAGAGTGAAGCTACATCTCTACTCAACGCCAAGGTGTCAAGTCGATCAGAAATATCTTGGCAGTCGATGATGCGAGTCGCTCTCCGTTGAATGCGGTCAGGAGGGAGAAGTTGGTACTGGGGTGCACCTGCATAGAGATGAGAACAGTATTCCATGTGCGGCCGAACCTGCGCCTTATAAAGTTGCAGGCGGTGGGCCGGAGTAAAATACTGTCTCGATCTGTTTAGCACTCCAAGCTTCTTCGAGGCTAATATGGCCTTACTCTATAAGTAACCGCGAAACTGGACTTCGCTTGATATATCGACGCCAAGGATTCCGATACTGGCTGATGCCGTTAGGGAAGTGCTTTCAAATTGAGGTGATACGACCAATGGCATCATTTTAGCGGTGAACGCGCAAACCTGTGTCTTCGTGGGATTAAACTGGACTAGGTTAAGTCGACCCCAATCTGAAACTTTTGATAAAGGAGTTTCGATTTCAGACACAAGTTTGGATCGGCTTTCGATGACCTTACCCTGACCTTACCCGAGAAATGTTAGCACAGCCGGTGTAAAGGGCATCACTCGTGCTATCGTCTGCATAGCAATGGATGCTGCTAATCTGCAGCATGTCATTGATATGCAGAAGAAACAGCGTGGGTGATAGCACACAGCCTTGTGGGACACCAGAATTAACAGACTTGGAGTCGGAGCATGCACCGTCAACAACGAAAACTGGTGAGCCAATTGCACAGTTTCTCGGGAAGCCCATAGGAAGGAAGCTTCGCAAGGAGCGCTTTGTGCCAGACCCGATCGAAGGCCTTCGCCACGTCCAAACTAACGGCCAACGCTTCCCCCTTGGTCTCGATCGCCTGTGCCCACCGGTGAGTCAAGTAAACAAGAAGATCACCAGCTGAACGACCCCGACGGAAGCCGTATTGTCGATCATTGAGGAGCTGGTGGTCTTCTAAGTACCGGAGGATCTGGCAGTTAATAATAATGGATTCAATTATGTTGGAGAACAAGGAGATGATGGCTATGGGTCTGTAGTTGGACGGATCCGAGTGATCTCCTTTTTTAGGGATCGGGTGCACTAGAGCTGTCTTCCATGAGTTCGGGACTACGCCAAGAGAATAGGAAAGCCGATAAAGGCGCGTTAAAACCGGTGCCAACTCTGGAGCACACGTCTTCAGCACGATAGGAGAGATTCTATCGGGCCCACTCGACTTAAGAACGTCGAGGGAAAGAAGCGCTTTACGCACTGCCCTTTGTGTAAACCGGACTTCCGTCATGCGGCTCTCGCACTGCGGTATGGTCGGCGGTGCGTTTCCCCCGTCCTCCAGGGTCGAGTTGGACGCAAAGAGTTTGCCCAGAAGATCGGCTTTTTCTTTAGCGTCGTGGGCCAACGAATTATCTCCTATGTGCAGAGGTGGAAGGGATGGCTTACAAAAGTTCCCCTGGACAGCTTTGGCCAGAGACCAGAATGCACGAGTTCCGGAAGGGAGACTCACTAGTCTCTCGCCAATTCTGCCGATGTGAGCCGACTTCACCCCAGCAGTTACTCTTTTGAGGGACCTGGAGGCAAAGTTAAATTGCTTCTTTAATGTGTCGCTGTCGCTGCATTAGCCCATGCTTGGTAACATTCCTGCTTTCGGCGGGACGCCGCTTTGCAGGTTCGACCAAACCACGGCTGGGACTTGCCACCTGTGGGAATCAGGGAGAATGGAATAAAAAGTTCCATGCCCTGAAGCACAACATCCGCGACAGAGTCGGCAACGACATTGGGATCATCCGGCGAGAAGCAAACCTGCCCCCATGGGTAGGATGCAAAGAATGTTCGCATTCCATCCCAGTCTGCTGACCTATAGTGCCATACGCGGCGACTGCCTGTAACTCGCGGCCGCAGCGAGTGAACGAGTGGCACCATACTCCTTATCAGGCAATGGTCCGAAGAGCCAAGAGGGGCCTCAACGGATACTTTGTAGCCGTCAGGATGTGAGGTCAGCAGAAGATCCAACAGTGAAGGCAAGTGGCTTTCTGCATCTGAGATTCGCGTAGGCGTTGCTACCAGCTGCGTCAAGCCATATGCTAAGGCGAAATCGTGAACAGATCTTCCCGCTTGATCGGTTTTGCGCGAACCAAGCCATTCGGCGTGATGGGCGTTAAAGTCGCCAAGAATCACTATCTCTGCGGATGGGACCTGCTGGAGCACTGAGTCTGTAGCCATTTGGACGTGGTCGATGAGTCGGTCCGTTTCGGCATCACCGCTATGGGACCTGTAGAGGCATACGTAGATGCGGGGATGGTCGTCGCAGTCTACATGTAGCCATAAGATGGAGAGGTCCCTACCTTCAAGATTGCCGAGGCGGCGAGAAGTGATATCGTCTCTAACGTACACGCATACACAAGCCTTAGGAACAAAGGAGTGTTCCAGTCCGTACCTTTTTTTGAGAGCGCAGTTGAGCCCCCCCCCAGAGTACGAGGGGCAGCCTGGGCGTCCACGCTCAGGTATAATCCGTACTGAGGGTGGACATCCAGTGGGGGATTCTCCAACGCTAGCGCTGGTACCCCCCTAGGGTATCCTTTTTGTATCCCCCCCTATCATTAGGGGGGGTAAGGGATTTTGGGCCTCCGGGGACCTCACTCATTTCGGGGAAATGCAA
The DNA here is from genome assembly GCA_947561695.1 of Tyria jacobaeae. Taxonomy (NCBI): domain Eukaryota; kingdom Metazoa; phylum Arthropoda; class Insecta; order Lepidoptera; family Erebidae; genus Tyria; species Tyria jacobaeae. The sequence goes on along the minus strand of OX387219.1, from coordinate 13,977,099 downwards.
CGCAAGCGTTACTTCACAACCGGTTTTCTGTAAGGCCGTGGTAACGCACCGGTCGAGCCGGCCCATTCGTGCCTAAGCATGACTCTACCACGTAAATGCATGTAAGCATGTTGCATTTTTTTTCTGTTTAAGAAGCTTTTATTAGCTTTACTATTAATTAACTATGTAAACTAATGTTGGAAGTAAATTTTAACTCACAGTAACTCTTTATCTTTATTATTAATAGTTACACTTATATATACACTATAATATTCGCTACATGTGTGCTTACTTTTTGTTATACCTCCTGTGACAAAGAAAGAAAGAAAATGCAACCCTCCTTTCGCAGTCGAATGAAAAGTATATAACGGTCTTCACTGCGCCTATAATGATAATTTGTAATAAGCTGTATATTTCATTCTTAATTTTCCACTTTAGAGGTAGATATTTTTCTTCTTATTTAAACGAGGTATTCCATGAAGACCACCAATTCAATCAAAATATATTGAAATCGATTCAGTAATGACTAAGACAAAGATATCGCGTAACATATGTTTTTCATTCCTTTATTTTCCACCTCAGAGGTGGACTATGGTCTCTAAATTTTAAAAAGTACCAACCTAGAGTACTAATTCTCCTAATCCTTACTAAACCCCCTAGAGGTGAATTCTTCTTCTTCAGGCTTAAGCCACCCATTAAATTATGGTCTTTAAATTTCTCTCTAAAAATAAGACCAACCTAGAATACTGTGAGTTACATTCATTTAAATATACCGTTTTACTCATACTGACGTATGACGTCCGGTACAGTCGCGCCTAGACTTACTCCTTGAGAAAGGTCTCCTCTCGGGACCGAGACTAGTCGGGCATCCTTGAAATAGACACGTGAGTAAAACCGTATATTTAAATAAATGGGACCAACCGAGAGTAGAATTCAAGCCATCACCATCACCAACAGGAAAAAGATAAAAATTTAACATTTTTCTGTCTCTATTTTAGCGGACGTCATGAATGTGTTTGTCATTCATATATAAATCCATAAGTATATACACACACACATACTTATATATATACGTACATATATTTATACATACACCAGAAAAACATAACCCTCTGTCTTGGGCAGCCGGGTAATAATTTTTCTATTTCTGTCTTTCATATGTCTTTTGACCGTTTAACAATTTAAAAATTTTTGCATTTTTTCTTTTATCACCTTGTAAGGTAATAACAAGGTGATAACTCTATCCTATCTACCTTAAGATAAGAACGAGTAGGTGAAAAACAACTTAAATACAAAATTGCGCCTTAGTAAGATAAACATAAATCTAACGTCATATCATATATTAAAATTGTTTCAGCTGACAGTCTAAATAAACCGACTCTTCTCTTTCTCCTCAAAAAAAGATATAAGAGATAAGAGTGAGACTGACTCGGTGTAAACCAATTCTTTGTTAGGACTGTCATCTGGCCAAGGAAAGAAGATACATTAAATGCACGTACGTGTGTATATATTAAAAACCTTTTTGAAATCGTTTAAAAATGAAACCACCTTTGGTAGAACATGCCTGCTATGTAACAAATGCCCAGTTGGTCTAACTCGTTATTGTTGTGCAACATTTTTGTATTAACTGTCCGGTAATAGTAGACAGTCTCATGATTAAGACGCTCTCATTTAAAGGTAAAGGTAAATAAAAAGATTCTTAAGGGATCCATTATACCTTTAAACCCATCAGTCAAGAACCTAGGGTCAAGGATTGACGCTACCCTCAACTGGCAACCTCACATTGCTAGCGTTAGTCAAAGGGTCACCGGGATATTGCGAGCACTTTATAGACTTAAACACTTTCTTCCAACCAACACCAAATTACAACTTGTACAAGCCTTAATATTCCCAATCATCGATTATGGTGATGTATGCTACCTCGACCTGAATGCAGATCTGCTCAACAAACTTGACCGACTTCTCAACAATTGCATTCGATTCATTTTCAATCTCCGTAAATACGACCATGTGTCTGCACATCAAACCCATCTGTCATGGCTACCTTTACTTTGTCATGACTATGTTGTTCAGCATTCTTAACAGCCCAACTTCCCCTTCCTATCTCACTTCACAAGTTCATATGCTGTCCTCTAACCACAGCAGAGATCTTCGGTCTTCGCACAACCGCTTACTCCTTTGTCCCACACATAGCTCTTCCCTTGTTCATTCTTCATTCTCTGTTCAGTCTATTCTGTTATAGAATGCGCTTCCTCTTGAAATTAGGATGTCCACTAACCGTGACACTTTTAAAGCTAACGTTCGCAAATTTTATTTAAAGCAGTTGGCAGAAATTTCTTCATGACTCCACCTCACAGAAATTTTATGTGTATATATTTGTGTATTTAAATATCTATATATCTATATATATATATATATATATATGTATATATATATATATATATATATATATATATGTATATGTATGTATGTGTATAGTTTTATGTGAAATATTTAATTATTTATATGACCTTCAGTAGGCTCTTCATTAAATTTGTTTGTATGCACCTGCCTTGACCCTCTCTGCACCACCAAAGGGTTGACTGGAAGAGAATGCCTCCTGGCGTTAAGTCCGCCCCATGCAATAAAATGCAGGAAGTGTGTAAATAAAAAATAAATAAATAAACCAAAATATTTTACATTATTTCAACAAGTAAGTTACAATAACTAGTTAGCCGCACTGGTGTGACAATCTGGTGGGACCACGAGTCCGCAATGTAAAATTTATTAAATATTTATATATTTTTTTATATTACAAACGAGCAGACGGGTCACCTGATGGTAAGTGACTTCCGCTGCCCATGAACAATTGCAACTCAAGAGTCATAAGAGGACTGTCCGCCTTTTAGGGGAGTTATCTGATAAGAATTCAAACTATAGTGTTGCCGAAATAAAAAGATAATGAGCAAATGTGCAATCAAATCCAATGACGGCTCTCTAATCTATAGAAAGAAGAGTTAAGTTAATTTTTATTTATATTTATATAAACTTTTGTATAATATATACATACATTCTTTATGTTACAAGTATACAACATAACCTAATCTGTCTGTTTATCATTTCTTATAGTTAGGTAGGTACTGTAATAAAGATGATACCAGCAAAAAAAACTCGTTTCCTTTTTGATACCAGAGGAATATATATATACATAAGTTTTTATATATTCCTCTGGTATCAAAAAGGAAACGAGTTTTTTAAAATAAGTCTGCAACCACCGACAGTAAATCATAAAAACAGTACATAGTCATAGAACTGGATGAATATCTATTTTTCCGTCAAAAAACTGGTTACTTCGCACCACTTGTATGTTTTTTATTGTTAGATATGATTCAGACACTATTCTAACTATAACGATGTGATGACATATTATGTATATTACCTTCTTAGCTCGTATCTAACATACTTAGGACCTACTTAACATCGTAAAAAATTAAGCGCATATTTCATTGAATTCATTTCGGTCTATTAAGAAAAGTATAATACATAAGTATTTTAATATAAACATACCCATACTACAAATATGTGCTGCTTATAGATACATACCGGTAAACGTTTACTTTCGCATGACTGAGAGGGACTGAGCTTCCTGAGCTTGACACTAGACCTTGACCTATAATGCATACTTACAGAAACACTGCTTACTTCGGATTTACACAGATCTGTCAACCAAAGCCAGGCGAGACCGTAGTAATATCCGGAGCTGCAGGAGCCGTTGGGTGTCAAGTTGGACAAATAGCTAAAATATTCGGTTTGTTAATATTTAAGTACCTACATCATTTAACCCGATGCCTGGCCTTATGACTCTTAAAATTCTACGCAATGTTGTATATTCTTATTAATAATAAGAATATACAACAAATAACATAAGTGTTTTCTTATATAGAAGCGTAATATTTAAAATATTAAGCACATGTAAAACATACCATTTCCAATAGGTACTTTATTTTTACCAAAAACTTAAAGTATTTTTGGATGATCTTCGATCAAATAAAATAAAATCAGTAATTGACAGTAGATCATTTCGCACACTTAAGAATTTTTTACTGTTTAGACTTCACTATTTAAAATTATACCACACATTTTAGAAGAGTGCTTATTATTTTATTTATTCAGTTAAATTAGGCGCCAATAACTCTTCAGAGGACTACGAGGACGATCAACTTAATGACCCTTAAAATAATATCTGAAAGATGACTGAAGACGCCTCTTGCTTTCCAGGATGTCGCGTAATTGGGTTTGCAGGCAGTGACGAGAAAACCAAGTTCTTGGTGGAAGAATTAGGTTTCGACTGTGCTGCTAACTACAAAACAACAAATTTAAAGAATTATCTGAAAGAAAATGCTCCAAACGGCGTGGATTGCTATTTCGACAATATTGGAGGAGAAATGAGTAGTACCGTAATTTCGCAAATGAATGAATACGGCAGAGTAGCTGTATGTGGTGCTATTTCAACTTACAATGAAACTGACCCTGAAAAACGAAAAGGTAAATACACACAGGATCTGATTATTACAAGCAGTATCTTTTTTTAACTTATGTTTTTTTATGCAGCAACAGTACTACAGCCATTCATAGTCGGCAAGCAAATAAAAATTGAAGGGTTTTTGGTAAACCGATATGCGGACCGTACAATAGAAGGAGTGCTACAAAACTTACAATGGGTCAGAGAAGGAAAGTTGAAATATAAGGAGCATATAACAGAAGGTTTTGAATCAGCCCCCGATGCATTTATTGGGTTATTTAGAGGAGAAAACATTGGTAAAGCTATTGTTAAAGTAAAATGATTATATAACAAAGTTATTTTATATCAATAATTAACTTTATATTATTAATTATTAGTGTATAAAGTTATATACAATAAACAAATACAAATTACTAAATGAATATGTAAAGCACTATTCATCACCGATATTTTCGTTTTTTTGCTGGGGAATGACCTTGATTTTTCTGTACATATTTATTTATAAAAAGTTCTTCATATAATAAACTGTTTGCCTGTGGACTTAAGAATTTCGATATTTCTTGATAGAGTTGTTTTTTCTGCAGTTCTTCATTTACTTTCACCACAGTTTGTGTGCGTGCAACTTTTTTGTCAACTGAAGGTGATAGTGATTTTTGTAATTCTACTATTCTTCGAGAATTTTGATCTATTTTACTTAATAAGATATCCTCCATTTTTTTCATTCTAGCTTCTAAATAGGCGACAGTATAATCTTGAATACTAGGCAGTTCCGGATCTTTAGATAGATAAGAACTGACTTTTTGTGTGATATTACTTTTTATTTGCGCCTTTACATTATTACTAGTATAGTCAGTAGCTTCCTCATCATCTAATTTATCTAAACAAGATGCAATTATATCTCTTAGTTTCATGTTAAATTTTCTCTTCTCTTCAATAGCTGCTATTCTTTCTGGAGGTATTTTACTTTTCAACAATGATTGACTGTTATTTTTATACTTAACCCTATTTATTGCTTTGCTTTGCATTTGCTGGGGATTCTGCAAAGAAATATCATTTGTTAACCTCATCTGTTTTACTTTGTTTAATGTTTTGCCTTCAATATCAATTACTCTATGTGCATCATTTTGATTCTCATTTAATTTCTTAGGAACATTAACTGTCTGCAATACATTTACATTGTTCTCAAAATCAATAACATGACCCACTATATTATTGCTATCTACTAAATCTGGACCAGCAAGTTTATTGTTATCTTGCTTTTCATTCAGTTGTAAATTTAAGTTTAGGTTTTTTCTTTTATTTGACAGTGTTAGAATTGCAGATGGACATATTGGCTCTAATTTCACTGGAAATGGTAAAGGTACCACTGCAGGGTTTACTATTTTTTCTTCATCTATAATTGTAATTTTATTCTTAACTCTGCTGTTCCTCTTTAGAGGCTGTTCTTTAGGGTTATGTGTTAATACAGTAAAGTTATTTTGTGAAGGTTGTGGCTGTGGCACATTTTCATTTTGAGTGTTGGCCTTTCTTGGTGCATCTGTTTTATATTCAACTGGCACTTCAGTCACTTCAACTCTAATAACATTATTGTCGATTGTATGAGCTGTGTCACGACCTTTACCAAAACGATTAACGAGTAAAACTCTTTGACGATCTATATTATCATTCAAAATATTATTGCTGTGTTCCTCATAACATTCATCTTTCATTGTAATTTGTGTGCTATCATTAGTGACATTCATTGAATCTAACTCCATTAAGTCACAATTGGTTAAAAAATCTCCATACTTTACAGAAAAATTTGCCTTTTTATCATTAAATGTTAAATATTCATTTTCAATATCATCAAGAGATATACTGTACAATTTTGAAGCATCTCCTTCCGATTTTTTATCATTTAATTCACTAGAATCACAATATGGTCCATCAAGAGTGGGTACAGCATCAAACGTAAGCTTGTCTTTCTGAAATATTATAAAGATTATAGGTACATTATTATTGTAACATAATTCAGTAGGTAGGCCCTACACTAGTAGTGAGATGTATACTATTCAGATGTATACAATCAATGAAATGAAAATAGTGCAAAGAAATATACACCTGTAAAAAGCAAAGGTGTATTAAGAATGATTCCTGTGTAGCAGGGAATATTGAATACAAACAATGGACGCAAAGAACAGCTAGACTCAGGACAACTGTCTCTGGATCACACAAATTATTATCCCAAATGGGAATCAAACCCACAACCTCAGCTCAGCAGGCAGGAGCATTAACCACTAGACCAAAAGACCAGTCAAAGTAAAATTACATTTGTTTACCCTATGTATGAAAATAACATGACACCATTAGTTAGTAAACCTAATTTAATCATTGGTTATGAACATATCCAATATGAACCTGTGGGTTAACAGAAATAGTTACCAGAAAATTCATAAAGTTGTCATCCTTAAAATGATGTTGACATACAACTCTATTCTTCAATTGTGACACTTTCAAGTTCAGGAACTCTAATTTCTGTGCGTTAGTTAGCCATTGGTGACATCGAACTTTATCAAATACAGGATAATGAAACATATGTGTAACTCCATCTGATTTTAGTGAACAATTCTTATATGTGCAGCGACAACCTCCCATGGTTAAGCTGAAATAGTCAATAACTTATTGAGAAAATACTATGTAAACACAATATAAAGACAAAACACGGAATAAATATTATTACTTGTTGGGTTAAAGCCAAAAAATGCTCAATTCAATTCAATTCTTCATTGTGGCAAAAAAACCTTAATTGTGTCTAAAAAACTGCACTTGAAAATTGTTTTTTTTTTAACTTTAAACTTAAGGGACTGTAAACAACAATAAAAGACTTTTTCCGCATTAAAAAGTGATCGAATACAAACCAACTACTTTAACTAACGGAATATTTACCTTAAATATAATCAACAATATTTATCATCTATACAATATCCGACTATTACTCTATATTGTGTAATGTGTAAGTAGTTCAAGACAAAATGTTGATATTCAGATGACAACGAAAACTATATTTGACTGCACGTTATGTTAATTGCAGTGCTGCCATCCCTAATTTTGGAAAATTAGTAGATTGAGTGACAAAAATCGGTAGATCTACTATCTTCTACCTTTATGTAGTAATTATCGATATCAATCAATTAATTAGCCCACTGCAGTCCACTTAAAAATAATAATTTAATTAATGTAGGACACTTAAAACCTATTCTGAAGTCGTTTATAATATCTATAAATTTTGTTTTTCTAAAGTTTATTTTCTTTTTAACAGACTGACAATATTTTAATTCAATATGCAAAACAGTATTTATTTTAATTGTATTGTTGTTGATTCACTTGCAGACTTTTTGTCACAATTATTCCATCTAGTCATGTAAATAATGAAAGCATATTAGTTTTAAAACCAAAAAAAAAAGGATTTAGAGCTAAGAATGGTAGACAGGTACCCCAAGCTCTAAATCCTTTTTTATTTTGTTTTACGTACTTTTTAGCCATTTTGAAATGATTGTTTTCGCAGTAGATTTATTTATGAAAGAAATCAGACTAAAAGGAAAGTAAGTAGATTTACCAAAAAGTTGAAGATGTGTTAACGACGGTTAATTCTTATTCTTTTTTTCGTTGTGGCAACTGAGCAAACAAAAGTAAGTTAATACTGGAAAGTACCATGATGAAATACTTAAATACTAGCTGACCCGGCGAACTTCGTACCGCCATATTTTATTTCTCTAATCGCAACTAAGGAAATAAAACCCTTCCGATAAAATCGAATTAGCTAAATTGAAAATAAAACTGGAGTACTCAATTGAAAAAATTATATTGTTGTACAAAATGCGTGGGGTGCTTATTATCGTCGTATCGTTAAAATATTTACAGCAATGAAAATCAAGCCCCCCAGGCTTTTTGTACAACACTATGAATTTTTCAATTGAGTACTCCAGTTTTATTTTTAAATTTTTAGTTCAATTACTTTCAAAAGCGTGTTTTTTTTAGTTTTTTTCAAACTATAATTTATTAAATGTATATTTTATTTTTCTTATCTTTAACAATTCTTTATAAACAATGACTTCTTTACAAAATATATACAAAAAAATAATTTATAATATGTATTTAAAAACTCAAATTTATAAATAAGGTAGATAACATTGATTTTGACCAATTGTTTCCATTTAAATAAAAAAATAATTTAATAAAATTGACAATTATCTCAACACTAATTTGTGCACAATATTCTTGATTAACCTGTCTTTTGCTAATACAAACAAATTTGATGGATGAAACACGTACTTTCTAAGTCTAAACCGCAAGTCAATATTGTTTGACCTTGCGATTTATTTATGGTCATCACAAAAGCTAAACGAATCGGAAATTGAAGCCTTTTGAATGGTATTGGAGATTTTGACGCTATTAATGGAATTCGCGGCAACAGGACGATTTCTCCAGTCAAAATTGTTGCTTCAAGAATATTTCCGGTGATCCTCTTGATGACTAAACGTGTACCGTTGCATAATTTAGGTGGGTTTAAATTGCGGCGAAGAATAATTGGTGAACCAATTTTCAATTGTAGATTATGTGGTGGCATTCCTGGTAAATCGAGAAAATTTAAAAATTCAATGGGAAAGTTTACGGCTTCGTTTTCGTCAACAACTGTATCGATTGATTTAAAAGTCATCAAATCACTGGGTAATAATTGTTGTATCTGGAAGTTAATTTCGTCTACATCAACGTTTCTTGCTGCTTAAATAGCACGGTTACAGAGCCAATCATGATCTAAATAATTATTTAATATATCCGGTAAGACACTCTCAATTAGTTCATTTTCGTCTCAACAACAATATCCAGCAACTACTCAGAAAATACTTGTGCCAATGGATAATTTTACACTTGTACTCGCATGTTTATGGTCAATCGAAGAGTCTCGACGTTTCGCCATAAAAACGATTGTTTTAGACATGCGTTAATTTCGTCGGCAAAAGTAGAGTGAGGAATAACTGGTAATGTCTGTCGGAAGTCACCAGACAATAGTAAGACAGTACCACCGAAAAGTTTATCGTTGCCTTTCAAATCTTTCATACTTCTATCCAATGCTTCAAATGCATGCTTATGAGCCATAGTACACTCATCCCAAATTATAATTGCACTCTTTTGCAACACTGAAGCCGTTCCACTTTTCTTTTTAATGTTACACACTGCATTTGGTTTGTTGTGAATGTCTAATGGCAACTTCAATGCTGAATGTGCTGTTCGTCCACCATCTAATAAAATGGCAGCAATGCCTGACGATGCAATTGCCAATGCAATTTTTTGTTGCGACCGTATCTTTGCAAGGATTAATGATATTAAAAATGTCTTACCGGTTCCACCTGGTGCATGTAAGAAAAAAAATCCACCTTGTTTAGCATCAACAGTCCTCATAATCCGATTATAAATATTTTTTTTGTTCAGTTGTCAATGATGGCTCATAATTGAAGCTAAATCAATTTCATTGTAATGTTTTTCTCGTTGCAAATCTGTGTTAAGTAAATCAGTGGCCGGACGATTAGGTGCTGGCATACCATAATGACTAAGTGGTAAATTTGAAATTAAAATACATAAATCTTCAATCAACACCAATGCTTCATTATACATCTCTGGTGTGAAATTTAGATTTGGACATTGGTTTGTTTATTTTGCTCGATACATGATGTCTTCAGTCATATAATTTTTATATTATTCCCATAAAGTCAATGAATGTGTTGGATAACATGTCGTCAAAATTATTGCATACTACTACGCATACTATTTGGTGTGGATGTTAACGCTGCATCAGCAATTGTCAAGTCCCAATGATTGTCTGCCTCCAGTAATTTCAATTCACAACATGCTTCTTGATATGTATTGAGCATTCGACCATTAACTGTGCGCAAAAATTCAAAAGATGTTGGTCCAGGAACATTTACCAACAACAAACGCCAAAAGAAACATTCACGTTGTTTTAGATGTGCAGTGTAAAGTCGTCCCAATGTCTTGGCTTTAAATAAACCTGGTATTGATGGATGTGGTGTTCCTTTTTTACGTGGTTCCCATTTTTTGCTTACTTTATTCCAGGTTAAATAGCGTGGAAATTCGGTGTACAATAATGTTTTTGCGAATTGGCCAAACTCATCAGATTTTTGACACAATGCAAAAAATTCAGTTAAAGTCGTCTTTGGTGGATCAAGCGCTTTTTGGACAATATTTTTTTCAGTAAAATATACTCGCTGACCATTTTCGAGATGTACTGCAAGATGCTGGACAGCAGGATCTCTTTCGTGTATGGGAAAACTAAAAATATGAAAGATAGCCTCGTTACTACTAATATATCTCCCCATTTGGTATTGTGTTATTTCGTCATTTCGGTTAATATTTTGTACTTCAAATACGGACCTTTATTAACGTATTTGCAAATGTACTTAACGGATTTCACGGAACTACAAAACTCGACATTAATATGAGCCTTATACGTTTTCGAAAGCAGTGGTGAGTATGGGACTACCCACCGATTATCAATTTCAACTTGATTTGTAGAATTTGACATTTGCATATAAAATGTGCGGCCACCATGGTTAGTGTCTCTACGGCGATACAATGGATAACCATCGATATCCGTAATAGTATCATTCGTAAATGGTTTTGGGAAACCTTTCTTACATTTTCCATTCTCCATGCATTGCGACGTCATGTTAAAAGTACCACATGGTCCATGGATCATCTGACTGGTAACAACCTCAAATAACTCTGGGTCAGTTGACGAATCCGGAATTTCAGCAGAAATTATTTGATCTATTTCTTCTGAACGAATTTTATTTTCAAGCCAAATCAAAATGTGAGCATGAGGTAAACCTCGCTTTTGCCACTCAATAGAATACAGCCAGCAACATGTATTACCAAAAATTTAATATTTAACGATTAAATCAATTATAGATTTCAATTTTTGTCTTAATACACGTGCAACGATATCATGGCGATGTACTGATTGTTGGCCTGATAATAACAAAGTTTGTATTTCTTCCCAATTTGGGTTACACGTAAATGTAATAAACAAATCAGGTCGACCATAATGACGTACGTAAGTCATCGCATCTTGGATGTATTCTTGCATATTCCGTGGACTGCCTATGTAGCTTGAGGGCAAAATAAATACAGTTCCAATATCATTGGTGCTTAAGTTCTCTTCGACGTTTCCGATAATAGCATCTCGTAAATGGATGTATTCCTCTGATCGTAATTTAGCCCGATTGAATCTAATGAATCGTAAACGTTCACTTTCGATATTAGCGTACATATCGACAACGTATTGATGGTACAGCTGACGATATCGGAAGATATAATTGTCTTGATTAAATCTAATCATCAATCGGTGCGCATAGTAGTTCATTGAAGTAACGTGTTTATTTGTTTCATTACCAGTGGCTGGATCACGCTGTTTGATGTTGATGTGATATTCAATTTGCTCTTGCCAGAATATCAAAGGATACTGAAGTGTGTCATATGAACGATGTACATCTGAAATAACATTAACAGTTCTATCTCGACGTGTGATTCTAATGTCTCTTTTGTTAGATGGATCACCAACCATAATAATAGCAACTTCATCTACGGTTGGCGCGTTGAACCTGCCAGCATGTTCCTCAGACGGTACTTGTCGGCTTTGATGACAATTTAACATTTGTCACTTATCGATTGTGGCGATACTCTTTTAAATAAATGGAACATGGAAACCATCAAGGTTACCGTTCTAGTCTTGATTGACTTTTCTAATGCCTTCAACACCGTTAGTTACGATACGATGTCTTAATATCCATCCTGTCTTATCTTATGATCTCATCAGAAGTATTGGAATGGTTCTCCACTTATCTTCAGGAATCATCAAATTGATGTGATCTTCATACTGTCGTCACTCAAGGCGGTATTCTATTTCAACTTTTGTTTTCCACATACATACAGTGTGCATATCACAGGCAAGCGTTGAATTCATACCGCAAGCCGTTGAAAAAATTAACAAGGATTTGGAGTTTATAATAAGCTCGTCCATGAGTTTTGGTTTATTCGTGAACTTCACTTCATGTCGGGCAACTACCGTGGGTAGCAAAAGAATTATGGATAGGATTGATATGAACTCCATCTCACCGGTATTGTTAAAAGGCTGATTCATACCTTTGACCTCAGTAGTTAATGATTTGGGCATACATATGCATTGACCCAACACTTGATTGGCGTACCCAGGTGTCAGGGGTGTAAGTACTGAATTAAAATAGCTTCCGATTCGCCAGTGTCCACACTGACCCCTATTTTCTCTTTTCTTATCTCTCCTTTTCCTCCTTCTTATTTAGCTTCCTATCTTCGTTTGTGTTCAAATCATGACAGAAACCTTCGTTCCTCATCGAACAATATTTTTTCATGTCCCCCTCATAACTCCGATTTTGTGAATGCTTCGTTCCAATGTCCAATAAGTACTTCTTTGAAACGCTCCCACTCGAAATCAGGATGTCCACAAACCGCTTCGTCTTTAAAAAAAGGTACGCGATCTCCTTCTCAATGAGTGATCTTAAATGTCACAACTGTACTGTATTGTTATTTATAATATTTCTATGTACGTACATATATGTGTGTATATAATAAGTAATGAAATGTATATACATATATATTCCTACATTTTGTGCTCTTTTCCTCTCTTTTTTTACGTGTTTTTTTTTTATTTTTTCGTCTCGTCTGCACTTCAGCACAACATAATAATTGATTAAATCTTCGCAAAGATTTTTTTGTCACAACTGGCTATCCTTAATATCTGGCCGCCCCTGAGCCGGGCCTATTGGGCCTTAGGATAAGTATGCCACTGTCCCAAAGTTATATAAATAGGTATATCAACAACGTTTTTGATAGTGTAATAAAACATTTGAAAAAATAAATTGGTACCAAAAGAAAAAAAAAAGCTTCTAACTTTTATTGCTGATATTATCTTGAAAGTTTATAATACCTTATGACAGTCTCCCTCATTATCCCTGTCAAACAGACTTCAACAAATAGGGAAAGACCCATTGAAATTCTTGAAGCACTTTTTTCAATATAAGGGTACTTTTTATGTATATCTTCTTAGCTCGAGCGAGGTGCTTTGTTATGAAAATGGGAAAATAATATATAGACACACAGTTATAGCAATTGCGGGATTTTCCTGTTGTAACTTTATTATTTTTTTTTTAAATGACCACTGCTGCATTAGTAATAATTCCTGTCTTGCGGGGGACTGTACAATCATTCATCCAACGGATACAAATAACACCCAGACCTGGAGCAACTAATTGTGGTTCACAAAAATTGTCGTCCCTTGTGGAAATCGAACCCGAATCGAATTAATTATCGTATCGTATTCTAGTAAAAGAGTATTGAATTAACATTATTTCACATTACTCACAACTTATTACTTATGAGTCTAGGAAACGTACTTCGTGGTTTTGTGTTAAAAGAAAAACATCGAAATCGGTTGGCGTGATATTTAGTTATTCGTCCATTTGTCGCGTTATGATTAATGCAAATTTAAGACTTGTATGGTTTGCTCATGGATGCCACTGTCAGAACTGGACCAAATTAAAATGGGACCACATCGGAAGCACCAGCTTTCAAATAAAAAAAATCGTCGAAATCGGTTCACGCAGTCGAAAGTTCTGATGTAACAAACATAAAAAAAAAAAAACAATTTTTGAAATCGGTTGATTCAAATATCGTGTTTAGTGTGTAGGTAAGCAAAACAAAATATTTTTTTTTTTTAATTTCATTGTTACGAGTGTACCGTATCGATCTATAAAATCGGACACTTAATAAGAAGAAATCTGATGAATATGAATTGTAAGTAATAGGAATGACATATGTTTTTATAAAAGATTGGTCTAATTAATCTTTTATACAATCATTTAAAACGCCAACATTTTGTCAACCATTATGTAATTTAATATCAACTATTTCAATAAGCGTGTATAATTAATTAAACACATTCCGCATATTTAAAATTATTTATTTATTTTTGTAGTCATGGCAAAGTTAAGTTCTCCTATCAGTTTTAAATATTTAATTGTAGTACATAATTGAATTGACGATAATGTGCCTTTACTTGATTAATCTCATTAACTTGAGTGCTTCTAAAAACGAACAGCCTGTGTTTAGATATTTATCTACTATTTAATTTTATGTAAAAGCTAGGAGAGTTATTAGTTATCAGTATTTATTGAATATAAGCTTTATCCATGACTCTGCTTCCATTAATCCTGAATCGTGTGTTACCGTCAGTTGTCAAGTTTCCAAATGGACTGGACGTTTATCTGTGTCAGTTTACAAAGGCAATGCAATGACATATTGATACTACTTCGTACCGAAATATTTATATTAACCGGTGCTATTATTCAAAAATATTCTATAGAAATGGTTTAAAATATTGACTGAGTACAAGCCTTGAACAAATAAATAATCACCATTTATTACTATAATTTTCTTTCGATACAGCCACACCGTTAAAGCATACACAGGCACCTAGTCGTTCGTACATTTATCTACTTCTGTTTATTACTTACCGTCATTGCGTATTCATGGGGTCGGTACCGACGAGTATATTACGTTACGATGCCGATCCATAAATTTAATTTCTCTAGTCTACATTTATTTAGTGCCAACCACAGTACCTAAGTATTTAAAATTGTAAGGAAGTCGTGGATAAATTGTCAATACTCAAAAAAAATATTACGCTATTATGAAGATTTGTGACGTTGCAATGGAAGGTACAGACAGGAAAACGTATAACTCAATGTTACCTCTAATTTGGTTTTTAAAAATATTTTGTTTAAATTGTAATATAGAAGAGGAACACTGTAATTCTAATTTTACTCTGGTGAGAAGCATTATGACAGCGCTAATTCTTGCAAGTCTAAATTTCTCTAGCCTGTATTACAAAATAATTTATGTGTACTCTTATATGGACCTATCTGTAAGATTAACCGATTTCGTACAAATAGTTTACGATTTCTGCCAATACACAATTGACCTATATTTTGTTTACAAGTATGGAAGACACATTTGTTTAGAATACTTTAAACAATACAAATGCATTGATAATATTCTAAATATGACCTGTTTTTCTGTTATGAAAACGAAACTCCTAAAGAGAATGGCTTTTTTCTTCACAATTTGGGCAATAAGTTCCGTATTTGATTTCTCAGCTTGGTTTCTTTCATATGGGGAGACTCCTTCAATTTTTCACTCGATATCATATCTGTTCCTTCTTATAAAAATGTTAACAACGCTGGATTTCATAGCTCATATAATACAGATCGAAGTTAGATTAAGAAGTATTTGTGACGTGATGTTGGACTGTTATTCATCGATAGACAATAGTCCAAATATCATGACAGTGGACTGTATTAGCAACAAGAGGTGGTTTTACACGAAAAAGGGAATAACAACTAATGTACTTCAAGTTAACTGTAACTATACTGCAATTGTCAAGTCACTCACAAGCTGTTATTTATTGTTAACTGAACAAGTAACTTTCATCAATAAAATTTATGGATTCAGGGTAAGTTTGACAACCGGTAGTGGTTCGCTACTATATTCTTTTCTACTAATGCATTATTTAATAAATCGATATAACATCGATTGTTTTACTTTTCAGATGTTACTGAATAGCTTGACTCTGCTAACAGATATGATAAAACTATTGAATTTGGCAATAAGGATCATCTTGCGATCTCAGGTAGCAAAATTGTCACCATTTAACTAATATTGCTATAGGAGAAAGTATATACCTTGTTATCCATAATATTTTGTGTTATAAAACTTTCATACCACCACGGACACAAAGAACACTAAAAGACAATAATTCTTGTTGCAACGACGCTAGCGACGACTTTAATCATTAAGCCATTCAACATATATAATACCAGTTTGCCAAAATCTATGACAATCGTACCTGTCCATATCCGACCCTACTTACTAACCAGTATTTTTTTTATTTAGTTATTGTACATCCCGATCTGAATAGGAAGCAAGATAACAGTACAAACTGTTGACAAACATGAGTAAATATATAGAGTAGGCCAGGGGTACTCAAACGGTCGATCGCGATCGACCAGTCGATCGCGAGTGCTTTTAGAGTAGATCTTGAGAAGAAAAAAAATTTTAATAAGTAGGTAACTAAACTACAAAAAATTATTACGTAATAACACTGCTTGCGGCAAAAGGCGGCTTTATCAAAGGAACGCGCGGTACTTGTCAAAGAAAAGCCGCGTTGTTTCTAGACTAGACTGTACTAGACCATTTCGGGCGGCGCGTTTGACGGGAACATTCGAGACTTTCGTTCACGCCGATATAAATGTTGCGCCTGCAGGAATTGGAGTCATTCTGAATTGTAACTTGAAGGCGATACTACGTCGATACAAAGTTTATTATTAAATAGTGCGAAATGAGTGCAGTGAAGAAATCTAAAACGTATTATTTTAATAACGATTGGGAGGAAGAATTTTTCTTTTGTATGGTGAAGGATAAGTGCATTTGTGTTATTTGTCGTGCGTCAGTTGCAATACCTAAGCGTGGTAACTTAGAGAGGCATCATAAAACGGTTCATAAAAACTATGAAAAGGATTTTCCGCCACAGAGTGAATTAAGAAAACGAAAAGTAAGTAATTTGATATCTTGTTTGAAAAAAGAATAAACCATGTTCACAAGACCAGCCAAACAATCAAAAGCTGCTACGATCGCGTCATTTAAAATATCTCATATATTGGCGAAACACAAGAAACCATTCGAAGATGGATCGGTTGTGAAGGAAGCATTTATTGAAGCGGGTGAGACTTTATTTGGAGATTTTAAAAATAAAACAGAAATCATGTCTGCTATTAGAGAACTTCAGTTATCTCGTCCGACTGTCACAAGGCGTATTGAAGTCATGAGTCAGGACATCGCAGATAAACTAAAACATGATATCATGGAATGTACATACTTTTCTTTACAGTTCGACGAATCCACCGATATGACAGACACTGCCCAGCTGTGTATTTTTATTCGGATGGTATTCAATGACATGTTGGCTAAGGAAGAATTTTTGACAATCATTCCTCTGAAGGGGAAGACCCGTGGCGAAGATATATATGACGTTTTCATCAATTTTGTTAAAAACTACAAGCTACCAATATATAAATTAGTGTGCATTACAACCGATGGAGCACTAGCAATGACTGGAAACAAGAATGGTTTTGTGGCATTGTGTCGAGCTAATGAAGAATTCCCTTCATTTTTTTCATTCCATTGCATTATACATCAACAAGTTTTGTGTTCAAAAGTTTTAAACACGGAGGAAATTATGGGCATTGCAACAAAAATTGTGAATTCCATCCGTGCACGTAGCTTGCAACGGCGGCTCTTTAAGTTGCAGTTGGAAGATAGGGTCAGTCAGCTGCACACTGATTTAGTTCTTCACACGGACGTCAGGTGGTTGAGTCGCGGATAATTCCTTGAAAGGTTTCAAGAATTATTGCCCGAAATAACAGCTTTTCTAGACGAAAGAGGTGATGACACTGAGATGTTGAAAAACGAAAAATGGCTGACTGATTTGGCATTTTTGACTGACATCACAATGCACTTAAACACCATTAACTTGGAGCTTCAAGGTAAAGGAAAAACTATTATTGAGATGATTAGCGCAGTAAACGCATTCAAAAGTAAATTGCAACCTATGATAGATCAACTGAAAAGAAAGGATCTGAAACATTTTCCGTCTTTGACAGCAAGGATTCCTCAGTTGAACGTACGTATGAGGCTGAATTATCAAATATTTTGGGACAATTCGAAATGCGTTTTTATGATTGCAGTAAATTGGCAAATATAGCATCATTTATGAGTTATCCTTTTTCATGTAAAAACATTGAGGAATTAACCACTGAAGTAGCAAGTCAGTTTAATATGAACTCATGGTCTGTTGAAAATGAGTTGGTGCAGATTATATCAGATAAACATCTCAGAGCTACAGCATCTGATACAAATTTCTGGTGTTTTATATCTGAAGATAAATATCCGAATCTAAGGCAAATCGCCCTTCAACTGACGGCAATGTTTGGGTCAACTTACTTGTGCGAGTCTGCATTTTCTGAAATGGAGATAATTAAGTCAAAATATCGCAATCGACTAACTGACGATCATATGTCATCATGCTTGCGATTGGCATTCAGTGGTTACGCTCCATCTTATGAAAAGTATGCTGAGGACATGCAGTGCCACGCTTCAAGATCCAAAGTCACTCCTTAGTTGAGTTTAACACCATATGTAACTCTTTTGTTTTGTAACAACGAATAAACTCGCAATTTTGAATAACTAGGAGTTTTTTCATTGATATTGTAGAGAAGAACTTAAGTAAACCTAACCCAAACCTTGACTAAGATAATGTAAATTGTGCGGAAAGCTAATATCTATATATGCTACGGTACACCCTACCTAGGTAGGTAGGGTGTATCGTGTATGTACGACAACCCTGCATCACACATACTTGCAGCCTCTCAAGTCGATCGTAAGTAGTCTAAAAATATTGAGGTAGATCGCCAGCAGTTCAAGTTTGAGCACCCCTGGAGTAGGCAATAAAATAATGCTATAATAAGTACTTACTCTACAAAACAGCTATGAGGGTAGAGTATTAGTATGGTATTTTAAATCTTAATATTATATACCATACAAAGTACTGTACCTAGGTACAGTAAGTAGTTATTTAGAATCAAATAAAGAAATGTGTTTGATCTTAGGAATTTTGCTTCTTCATTTAAAGGAATATTATATCATGTGCTAACTATGGAACGGCGATTTCGTTGCTTCCAAGGCGACAAGTTTTCTTTGGCTCTTAGCGCCAAATGTTAAAAAACGCCACAGCCAACCGTCGACTTCAACAGTCTATATTGATTGATACCTATATGACACAGATTTATACGAGGGAGCCAGACCAAAATTAACAATCTCCATGAACATCCAACAACATTTTAGTAGGTAGATCGTATTATTCTAAATAAGAAAACTTAAATACTGCCAAGACATAAGAATTAAATGCAGAATCTCAATGCAACATATATAAAGCACTTACTTATTGGTTCAATTATTGTCAGTAAAACAACGAACACGTTGGTATCTGCAATCCTATCTAAAATTATATAATTATTGTTTTACTGTTTTCATGTCGTAATTAGACTACAACTAAGAGTACAGGATATTTGCCAGCAACGTCAAGTTTTGTCCGTCTATTAACATGTGCTGCCATATTCGTAACTTTAGTAGACCAGGGTGAAAGGGCATACGATCAACGAAAAAGGATTGTCAATATCATTGACCACTTGCTTATTATTAAAAAACCTGGTAAGAAAACTACTTTCGATATGTACAGCTAGTCTTAGATTTTAAGTGGTTTTATCGGTACAACACCTCCCATTAGGAATTATTCAAGTGTCTAAGGGGACTTGACAAGTAAGTATATAAAAAAGTTTGGATTGGAGTTGTCCGAATATTTACATTCGTCTTAACTGCACGGATGGTGCAGTGGTTTAAGTGGTCACCTCGCCTCTATGCTGCCGCCCTGAGTGTTGTGGGTTCGATCCCATACAGGACGACATTTTGTTTAATCCTCAAATTGTTGTTCTGAGTCTGGGTGTGCTTTGTATACAAGAATTAATCCTAGTGCGAGAGTTGCCTTTAAAAAAAAAGAAAACTGGATAAAAGTGGATCATCAGATTCTATGCAAACAATGAGAAATGTATTTAAGTAATTGTTGAATATTGTATATTTCAGATGAAGATGTAAAAGTTGCAATTGAAACGTTTCGCACGTTAATCAAGGACCGACCCGTAATTTTCGACATGGCCCACTTTTTCAATCTGAATTATGCTCTTCTTGTATCACTTACTTCAGTAGTCGTCACATACACTATAATATTGTTGCAAAGTGTGAATTAAATGCTTTACACAAACCTTTTTTATTTATACTGTTTTTTCGTATAGTTGACCCCGTGAATAACGTAAGTCGTTAACAGTTTTAGAAAAAATCGTCATTTTGAATTGAATACAGAAAACCTACTTTGAAACTGACAATTGATTCTTTTTTTTTAACCCTAACAATGGTTTAGTTAGGTAGAGGGCTGACATATGAATGGATATTTTTATAGACTGTTTTTTTCTCTAGAAATACTTGACTTTTAACAGTGGTAGAGCCATGCTTAGGCACGAATGGGCCGGCTCGACCGGTGCGATACCACGGCCTCACAGAAAACCGGTTGTGAAGTAACGCTTGCGTTGCATTTCCCCGAAATGAGTGAGGTTTCCGGAGGCCCAACTCCCCCTCTCCCCTTTCCTCTCCCCTCATCTTCTTTCTCCGCATCCCCCCTTTCTTCTTTCCGCTCCCTGCATCCCCCATCCCTCATCACCCTCAAAGGCGGGCAGTGCACTTGCGACTCTTGAGATGCGGGTGTCCATGGACGGCGGTTGTCACTTACCATCAGGTGACCCGTCTGTTCGTCTGTCCCCTATAGTATAAAAAAAAAAAAAAAAAAAAAAAAAAAAAAAAAAAAAAAAAAAACATTGGCAGAATCTCTGCGTTGAATATACACGCGAGAAAGAGTCCATAAATAAATAATAATAATAAAAACTTGACATTGGCAAAATTGTGGTGACATCTCCACAAAGGCCACAAAAAAATAAGAAGACATATGAATGACACTATAGGAATTTATTATGTACGGATTTTTCCGAAAACGTATTCATAAAAAATAAAAATATTTGAAACTGACCAGAAAAATCATAGTATGTTGTTCAAATATGTGCAAGTAAAAAGCAATATTTTTCGGAAAATATTGATATCTAAACTAGTATACATATTTAACAGTATTTAATCTTATATTAAAATATTTAAACAATCATAGTGATTGTGAAAAACCTTATGCCCAATTAAAGATAGGCTCTTAGGTATTATTATTATTATGATAATAATGATAAAACTTCATAAAGTAATTATCATATAAAATTGCAATATTTTCAATTACTCTCTTTGCATCAAAATCATTTGATAACATTATTTATAAGTGAGATCCGAATAACAGGAACTTTTTTTAAATACTTGTTTATTATGTATTCTCAATCAAAATTAGACAGTTACATACCTTATTCTAGCAGTTTATTAAATAAGCTACACATGTCTATTTTCAAATTTACCAAAAGCATAATGTATTTTTTTTATGATTTTTTGAAGTCATCCATATGAATATGTTAGACTTTAAATATGATTTCCCAGAAAATTTAAATTTTTAGGTAGTTCAGAGTGATTCAGTTCAGTGAATAAAGGTATATTTTCAAGTTTTAGAAGTTTGTCTTTGCGATCTTCACCACTGTTGTATCCTCCTTTAGAATCAGCTCCAACGAGCCTGTGACAGGGCACTACCACCAACAAAGGATTGGCACCACAGGCTCCCCCTACAGCCCGAGAATGACTTCTAGTGTGTCCAAGAGATACTGCTAAATCAGCATATGTTTGAGTTGACCCATATGGTAACTCCAAAAGCTTATTCCATACAGCCTGTAAAAATAAACTAATAAGATAAATACTTCACTGATACTATGATATACTCTATATTTAAGAATTTAACTGTAAACTTTAAAAGTTGCTTCATTAAGATCAAAGAATTATATTACAGCTGTTAAGACATAGAGATGAATGTCTGTTAAGACATTCATCTCTGACCAATATCAATACTCCAGGACACAACCACTTTTGGCATTGTTTAGTTGTTACTTATAATTGGATTCCTCTAGGACATCAAAGAGGAATAGACTTCTCAATAAATAAGTGCCACCACTATTTTTTGGAAGTAACTGCTTACGATCTGGCATGCAGTTGCAGTCTGTGTTTATGAAACAAAACAAGGGTTACAATACAATAAAAAACTTGTAATTACTTTTTGAAAGTCTGTACCAAATAATCTGACAGGCACAGTGAATTTCTTGAGATTGCTTTTAAAGTATTCCGAGAATTCTTCTTCGAGTTTTTCTGTTATTTTATTCTTTCTTTCAACAAATTTACTCTTCGACTGTGTTGAAAGCAATTCAAACTTCTTTTCAAGATTTTTAGTGTCTTCAAAGGAAAGTATGTACAAATAATCATCATCGGCTGCTGCAATAGCTTTGCCGATTGGTGTAGTAAATGTATAAACGTTAATTACATGAGTATATTTCGTAGAAAATTTAGAAATTATGCTATTTACAGACATATTTTTCTTTGTATGGATCTGTTAGTGAACATAATAAGATACAATTCTTAACTTGAAAATGAATTCGTTTCCTCTTTCAGAAAACTATTTAATTAAATTACTTTACTGAGATAAGCTGCACTTTTTAACTTCACAAAAAAGTAAACAACACAAAGAAGTACCTTTCAAATTCAAATTAGAAACAAAACAAAACAAAAGAAAAAAAAAACAGAATACGAAGCGAGGGAGCGAGACAGGTTGTTGGTTAAATGTTGCCAGTTCAAATTGTAATTGTGTACCTAATCCTTAATGAAAATAAAACCGCCCGGCACGTTCAAGTTATAGGTATGTGACCTTGACTTTCTTGAGATAGCTTATATTCCCCAATCCATCTGTATAAGCAATATCCCTTTACTTTCCTTTCCATCCTCCCTTTCCTGTCAATATACCCCATTTTTCCCACTTAATTCCCAAAAGTGCCCGGGTGACGGTTATAACCCCTATTATTTAAATGGGACTTCATTATTATCGGCAAAATGGGGGGTAATTACTTCTACTTACTACTGGTAGTACTTCTACTACTAGTACTAAATCTAAGATTGCCATGTTACTTGTTTTTCAGTTTTCACTGAGAAAAGAAACGAACAGAGAAAGAAAACTCAGAATTGTATGTTTTATATTTCACCCTTATTTTTTTTTATAATACAAGGGGACAGACGAACAGACGAATCACCTGATCGTAAGTGACAACCGCCGTCCATGGATACCTGCAACTCAAGAGTCGTAAGTACGTAACCCGGTTTTCTGTAAGGGTGGGGTATCGCACCGGTCGAACCGGCCCATTCGTACCTAAGCATGGCTTTACCACTATCAAATTTTAGACTCCCTAATTTTTTTTACCTTGATAATAATTGGCGAGAATATGAGGAAGAAAAAAATATTTCATGTTCTTTCTTTGTGTTAGTGTAAAGCTGAAGGTGCGAAAGTCATTTATATTTTTAATAAAATGTGTTAGTGATTGTTAATATTTTTCACAAATTAATTGAAATATAGGGTACAACTGTAACTATTTTATTTAAAGATATCTGATTTTTCATAGAAGATCTCGTAAATAATACTGTAATTTATTTTAAAACGTTCGAATGCCGTGAACTGATTATTTACACGGATCACAAGCCACTGACATACTCACTTTTAACGACTTTATCAGAAACAGAAACTCCACAGCGCACTCGTCAGCGTCATTGTCGTCAACTGTTTATTAGCGAGTTAACAAATGATATGTGTCACATAAGTGGTTAGGACAACGCGGATGCAAACGCTTTGTCACGAATTGAGGTAAATTTTGTCAATTAAGGCTAAAATTGAGTCTAAGAAGATTATTGTACCTAACTCTCACATTAAAAGTTAAAAGTTAATCGACATACGTTAAGTGACATTGGAACTTTTACACCCAGTGATTGATTTCAACACATTCATACTGATATTGTAAGGGTTCGTTGGATGGGCATCGGTAATTGCTGACCATCATTGATAGAAGAACACATTAGCCCGAAGCAGTACCTATTACAGTTGAAACCTTAGAGAAGTCTATAGGTATACATATATATGATGGAAGTCCCCATACGATAAGTACTGACCAAAGGTGACAATTTGAAAGTCATGTGTTCTCATTTTTGACTAAATTATTCGGCATGGATAGAATACGGCCTACAAAGCAATGTGAAAATTGAAATCTGGAAATTGGGTTGAGGAACTCTTTACCGTGCTACTAGGACTGCGTTACACATTGCATAGCGATACTGGTATAAGCGCGGCGCGGATCACATGTGGTTGCTAAATACGATTGCTGGGTGATTTCCGTGTTGCGTTGAGTGTCAGAACCGACACCTAATTATGATTATGTCTAAGATTAAGTCAAAGATTAAAGCCTTTACAAAAGCAGTCCAACAATCGTAACAGTTTTGTGCTACCCGACTTACAAACATAGGAATTTGTTTTCTTGAGAGAAATATCCATACACAGGATATTAACCGGTATTTAAAAGCAGTGACAAAGTGTTTACCATTCAATGGCCCGGACGAATCGTCGATATGTCGTTTGAAGCCCACGTATACATTAATCCTCGACGTGCTTCCAAAAAAAAACCCTAGACAAGGTGTACTCGTCAGGTCGCACTATCAGATTAACAGTACGCTTTATTTTGAAAAAATAATCAACATAATTAAAAGCAATTCCTTATAAATATATAATGTGTTTTTTTAAACACAACCTGATTAAGTTGTCAAAAGTGAAGAAAGACAACGTACATGCTAACAACTTTCAAGAGTTTTCCTACATTTCTCTTTGATCCTATCACCAGATCCGGACCGAAGCGATCCCGGTTATAACAAAAAAATACAATAACAACTTTAGTATAAACAAAGATATTTTAAATGTGAGACAATAAAAAAAACAAAGATATAAATAAAACTACACAATATGGACATAATTGTCGATTAATATAAGACAACATTTACTAAATGTTTAAACACAGTTCTTTTTGAAATTACTTATTACCGTTATTATTTTACTTTAACAACCGCCTTTCCAGTATTTTCCCCTCTAAGCATTCCTACAAGAGCATCCACCATATTATCAAAGCCATAATATACTTTTTCTAGATACTTCAATTTTCCTTCTCGTAACCAATTAAGGTTTACATTAATGCCTTCATTCCAGCGGTCTGTCCAACGATTTACCAGGAACCCTTCAACTTTCAGTTCCTTGAATACAATTGCAGGTTGGACTATAGTAACTGTAAAGAAATGTTTCGTTTTTATCAATGTATATTATCAGGTAGTAATATCTCTTCACTATATGTACACAATCTATATTTGAAAGAGCAGCGGTTAATAGACAAACATTTGGATTAAACTGAAAAAATTAAAATGAAAATTATACCTTTGGGGGGTTTGGTATCATTATAGGACGAAATTGAACCACAAACTGCAACTCTGCCATATTTGTTCATATGACTCATTATTTTCGAACTTATTTCACCTCCTATCTGTAAACATCATAAAAAAAATAATCAGATAGCTAGGTAGGCTATGGTAAGAAATGATGACATTCAGTAAGATTAAACATATTTAAGTGTCTACCTAGTAAAAGAAATACCGGAATATGTGTTTCTTTTAACTCACTCCTACAACAATATTTATCTGGAAGTACCCCCCTTGTACTTACAGATAAATATTGTTCTAAACAGCTGTTCTCCAAGGTAGTTCATTGCATGGCCCTCACATAATTTTAGGTTCACCAAATTTAGGTTTTCAAACAACTTGTATGCCTTTGTTATATTAACAAACAAATCATACTTACATGCCTATTATCTATTATAAATTTATTTTTCTCCTAAAAAAGTACTTACATTATCGAAGTAGCAGTCAACCTTTTGAGGACAGCCTTCTCTTAGAGCTGTTTTGATATCAACAGTTTTGTAATTAAAGGCACGATCAAAGCCCAACTCCTTTTCTAAATACTGACATTTTTCATCAGTGCCAGCAAAACCTACTACGCGACAACCTATAAATAAGCAGTTGATGCATTATCAGAACAGGTTTAGAAGTTGCTGGGAACAACGGGATGGGAAGAAAAGAGGAAATGACTAGAAAAGGGCTACGGAGTGAAATGCCTTCTAAAAGAATAGAGTAGAAGAAGTTTATACATATATTGCACCACTCTGGATTTAATAATTTGGAAAACTGGTAGGAGGAAGCAAGAAGTAGAAATATCAGAAGGAAATAAGGTGGAACGAAATCCCTATTTTATTGCTTAAACGTTAGTCTGTAATATAAGAGATATTGGCTTGGATCAAGTGATTACGACACGGTTAAATCGTCAAACTTGCGATTGATGGTTTAAACCTATTTTCAGAAATGACCGACTTTTCAATCGACCGGGCAAGCCTATTGCCATCATCCAAGCACTGTATGACTGTATAGATATATTGACCTCTATACACTCTTTAAATTTAGCATCATTTTTTTTCGTGCAAGTTGTAACTCTGAAATTTAACAGCTGTCACCTATGTTTATTCCGATTATTAAAAATAGAGCGCTTTCCGAAAGAACAACGCGTTATAATTGTGAAAACTCATTACAAAAATGGGGAAAGTTATGCTGAAACCGCTCGTAAACTTCGCCAAATATTCAGTCGAGAAAGTGCACCTAATGTGTCAACCATTCGGAGAGTAGTAAAAAAAATGTAAGAAACTGGGTCCATTAAGGATGTTAGAATCCTTTGCGTCAACGTACCGGTCGGTCTCTTGAAAACATTTCTGCTGTAAACGAGAGTATTGCCGAAGACCTTCACCTTTCACGTTCAACGTTCAAATTCAAATTTCAGCACTGCGCAGCGAATTTTGACCAAAGACCTTCATGCATACAAGATTCAGCTAACTCAGGAACTCAAACCAGCAGACCAAAGCGTCGGCAATTCGTTCGATGCGTAATGGAGCATAGTGAAGTTGATCCAATTTTTCGGATAAAGTCATCTCCGATGAAGCGCATTTCCATCTGAATGGCAACTTGAGCACATAAAATTGACGAATTTGGGGCTCAGAAAGTCCTCATGCAATCCATGAGAAACAAATCCAACCAACAACGAGCATCTGTCTGGTGCGGATTTTGGTCAGGCGGCGTGATTGGGCCTTAGTTGAAGCTTTATTTTTTGAAGATGAGCCCAAAATTGCAGTGACTGCAAACGGCATTCGTAACAGGAATATGATAACGGAGATCTTGTGGCTTCAACTGGACGGCATGGATCTGGACAACATGTGGTTTCAGCAGGACGGTGCCACCTGCCACAATGTGCATTAAACAATCGACTTATTGCAGCAACGATTTCCAGAACACATTTTCTTACGAAATTTGGATGTCAACTGGCTACTAAGATAGTGCGTTTTAACGCCGTTCGTTTTTTTCTTTGGGGTTTTGTGAAGTTTCGGGTTTATGGGAATAAACCAGAAACAATTCGTGAGCTCAAATCAGACATCCAACGCGTCATCGGTGAGATACGGCTACATCTTTGTGGAAAAGTCATGGAAAATTTAATGAAAAAAGTAATGGCCTGTCATTAAAGCCGTGGGGGCCATTTTCCGGATATTTTATTCAATTCTCAATCGGAACATGTCTTCTTTATAATGCAATAAAAATATCACAACTCTCTCATAAAATACGTGTTTTTTAAATGAAAAAGTGAACTCTTACTGAGACACTGACCCTTTTAAGACACTCACTGGAGGAGACGGGGTGGTCAGTGAGTGTCTTAAAAGGGTCGTCTCTACTCCACCGAGCACCTCACGCAATTCTCAAGCCAAAATTGTGAATAAAATATATGATTTACCTTCACTTTAATCTGTTAAATTATATTTTAAGTGTCATTAAAAGGAATAAGTAAGGTAAGAATTAGTGTAGTCTAGATAAGTCATTGACAGCTCTTACCAAGTATTTTACCAATTTGACCCACATGCGACCCAACTGCGCCTGCTGCACCAGTTATAACAAGAGTTTCTTTTGGTTTTAGTTGGCATATCTCCTTTAAGCCAAAGTAAGCCGTATTACTAAAACAATAAAAAATACTAAATTAAAAGTTAGGTACAATACCTAATTTATATTTCCAGAGTAGTGATTACACTACTAGTCAAAATGTTCTTTGCTTTTTACAAATCTATCGGTTATTCTATCTATATAGATATCGGTTTTTTGTGACATCTGTTGTCCAACTGATATTTAGATTACACATCGATATTGACATCTGATTTCAGATGCCGATTTCTACGGCATTCAAAATCTGCTAAAGAAAATAATAGAAATGTACGATTACGTTTGTTTGGTTGGCGCTTTAGATTTGGATATTGAATATACTATTCGTTAAAATTAAATTGTAATAAGACTATGGTATTTCTCTTTATGTTTACCATAGGCTTAGGACTAGCCTAAAAATGTTGATCATAAATATTCTCTATTTACATATTTAAGTTAAATAAATTAGGTGGTGATTTTTGAGTTAAAAAATTGGGGCGCATTTAAAAATTACTATATTTATATTTATATTATGTACAAACTATGTAAAGTTTTAAACACTTCCTAATCATTTTAAATATTTACAAAGATGTTGTTATTTATATATTATATATTAATATTAGTCACTTTGTGAGCGTAATTAAATAATAGGAATGCAATGAATGAATTATTATATACTAAAAATGGCGAAAAAATATATTCATAATAACAATATAAACATTAGATGAGATCAACAATGAGATTAATACATAAGAGTTTAAACAATAAAGTCCTTACTTTCTTATACTAAATGCGATCTTATCTCAATCACATAATAGCTATTTTAGAAAATATTTTGACGAATAAAATCGTTTAAAATTGTTAACTGGTAACCAAACGTTCGTTCGTAACTTACACGGACAGCACACAGCTGTACTTTGGATATCGGTTTGACATTCGCTTCATCTCTTTCTTAGAGACGGGTCGAAGTAAAGTTAAACAGAGAGGGAGCGAATGTCGAACCGATATCCGATGTACAGCTATGAGCAGTACGTGTAAGTTAGATTTTTCGACAGTCAAACCTATAAATTTAATCTACGTTAGATAGCTTTTTAGATGTGATGAAAACGGATGTCTCGTAACATCCAATCGATGTCATCTGATGTTCGGACGACATCAGATGTTAGATGTGGTTTGATACATCTGACACATGTCTAGCTTTTCTGCATTCGTACCATTAACGTCGCTACTTAAGTATTTAGTTCTGTGTTTAAGGACTATGAATGCTCGAAATCTTTACTTAAGTATCGTGTATCCCAACACTTTTTCTGAACAACTCGATAACATAGGTCTATTCAAACTGGGGTGTCCAAGTAACTATGTTATCGTTCATTGTTCACCATGTATTTAAAAAATAAATACTTACCCAGGCATACCTAGAATTCCCAAAGCCAAAGATACTGGATACGGATTTATATCGGGTAACAGTGTAATTGGCAATGATACTGGGTTATTAGCTAGTATATCAGGATTACAAACAGTATACGTTCTCCAACCAAAAGATCCAGAAACGTAAGCACCAACAGAATAGTTTTTATTGCGGCTAGCTATAACTCTGAGAACAAATTAACAAGGTACACCATTAATCGAATCAAGGATTATGTATAAATAAATACATATCATGATTTCATCGATACACACTTCGCTACTTGTTCGCCTATCATGTCCGTAGGTAGCTTATATCCGACCATGTAAGCTCGCATATAAGGGTCCACACTGAGATATTCAGCTTCGGCCAATATTTCTGAAAGAAAAATACTTCATTACAAAATAATGTAAAAGTATTTGTCAATTTTTCTAAGTGAAAAACTAAAGGATTTTGGTCACCTCCATCTTTTAATTCTGGAATTTCCTCTTCAACTATTTCGAAATCACTTTTCTTAGGTTCTCCTTGAAAGTACTTTGTCAAGACGTATTTATTGGCTTTGACTTTACTCGGCACTCCAGAGTACATCCGTGTCGCAAAATAAAACATAGGTATTACCTTAGCCATATTTACTTTTGCTTTATTTCTGGAAATAGTGTATTTAAATTATATAAGTTTCTTTTCTATTGCGAGAAAATGAACTAATAAGAACTGAATCAGAACAGACGACCCGTTATGATTACCATGTACCTTGTACAAAATTAACGAGCATTGAACTGCTTTTCTATATATCCATTAGATAAGCAGAGAACACAAGGTGAACTTTTGCCAGTACGAAACACGCTGACTATGGAAAGAAAGGCTTTTTTTAGGGAAAAATGGAACTAAACCCCAAATTTCAATATAACCTCTTGGTAAAAGTTTTGGCGAAAACCGAGGACAGGTCATTAAATTAAAGGATATAAAACTCTTTATAAAATTGACAATTGCCGTGTTGTTATCGGTGGAGTAGAATAGAGCCACCCCTTTGATGATGACTAAGGGATCGAATTATATATATACCGTGCCGGTTGACGGTAATAGGCTTACCCCATATTACGTTCGTGGGACTAAATTCTAATAGGGAAAATGTGGGTGTTTAATACACCTCTGCCTACCCCGTAGGGGATACAGGTGCGAGCATATGTATGTATATAATTACCTAATATCATTATTTACCTACACGAAATTGTCCCGTCTTCCTTATAGACATCCGAGAGTCATAAGGTAGAAATCTCATAAAGCTCTACAGCAAATCCACAATGACCATCCAGTCTTTAGACAGCAACAGCAAGCAACCTCTAAGATGTTGAGGCACAGCCATCGTAATAAAAAAATAATAAACAAACACAATATTTGATAAACAATATACGATAAACAAATATTGGTCTACCGATGTGCAATGAGATTATCGACTATTCCATTTCTTGGTATCGACTATTGATGAGTTCGCAGCGTGCGTTAAGTACGTTTTGCAAATTATTACAAGAAATATAAATAAATACCTACTTCCAAGATGGCCTGCGTTTTGTTTGGATTTGGTGTTAAATGTATTGATATTGAAATATGACTTGAAGTTTATTCTATTTTCAACTAATTATAGAGGGCCAGAACTATTATCTTTAACTGTACTAGAAATGCAGTGCATTATTCTACAATGGGTTAAGTTCATTAAGGTACTAGCGTATTTTGCTGAAGAATAATAACTCGACATCAACATGACTACAGAACAGAATTTCAATTGTATATTTTGCAAGGACGTTTTCGAGAGTAAGGAAGAGTTACAAGTTCACTTTCGGTAAATTATTTTTTTCTTGTGAACAAATGTCAGAATATTCGGCATCTCTTGACGTACAATTTTGTGATTGAATTATTAATAAATGTTTAGGAAACACGCTGATCCGCAGTTTAAAAGTAAAAATCGCTTTGGAAATGATCCACAAGTGTCAGATGAAAAAGCTAAGGATAAGTCTGAAATGGTTAGTTGTGACGTGTGCTCACAAATGTTTCCAACGATATCGAAGGCGATAACTCACAAACACAAGGTACACCCAGATCACGATGTCAAGTATTTCTGCCCGTGGTGCGGGAAACTGTTCACTATGAAAGTAAGTGTCACACCTAAGTATATTATACAATCTTTGACCCCTCCCCACCATACGTCGGCTTTTCTTATCGACTTTTATCAATTGACAACATTATTTTGATTTCCATAAATGCTACTTCTTCTTCTTCCAAATGAGGATCTGACTGGCATAATGCTACACCAGAATAGCTTACTTCCTGTTTAAAATTGTATTTTGACTGCTTAAAAATTTAAAAAGCTATATATTTTTACAACTATTTTACTTGTGCTAAATAAATTTTCTCTAGTTTTATGTATCTTTTTGTGATATTAATTTTAAATAATTATTATTTTAATATTTAAATTTGCAGCACCCTTATAATATTCATGTACAGACTAGCCATGAGAAACAAGAACAGATAGAAAGTAAAATATTTCACTGTGACTGCTGTGATGTGGATTTCTTTTTACCTTCAGCTATGTTATACCATAACAAATTCTTCCATAGGCAAGACTCGGACATACCAGATGTTGGTATATCAAAAAAACTGAAATTATACAGTCAGGTAGGAATACTCATATTGTCTAGTATGCTTTTTTTTTTAAACCTATTTGGATATATTTGTTATGCCAAGTAATTTGTTACTATGATGCTTTTTTTTTATCAAGGTTAGGTTGTTGTAAAGAGTCTTGTGATGGTTAAAGATTACCTTTTTTGATTGTCAACCATTACAGAGCTTTACTGTAATATATTAAATATGAAACAACAGTGACTGTATAAGTAATTTAATGTGTTTGAACCTGTTGAGTTAGGAATCTTGTTCTCTCATGTTCTTGGTAAGGGCTATCCCTTCAGGAATGGTAGAGGTAGATGCTTAGAGTAGCAGTGGCAGCATAGAGGTAAATTATACCTTATTCTAACATTTTTCTTTTTTCAAAGTGTCATTTAGAAGTTTTTGGCAATCTAAATATATATTTTTACTTTTACTGGCCTCTGTGGGCCTAAATTGATCTATTGAGGTTCATTTAAGGATGCAAAACATAAACATGAAAGTTAGTTTGTCTTACTATCACATTTTAATCTTTCAACTGATCATCAAAAAAGCTTGTAAGCACATCACCTGGGATTGAGAGGAAAAGAGTGCTGAATGAAAGACAGACACAATAACTTTTAGGTCATCAGACAAAAGTTAGTACAAATTATAATACATAGATAGTTATTCCTATTCTTCCAATTTCTGTGTCTTTGCTACTTCTGAAGTGGACTTTGTTTAACTTGTATTGCTGAATAATTTCCAGGAAGTACTACAGCTCCACTACTGTGCATTTTGTGGAGAAGAATATGAAAATAAAGTCAATTTATTTGTAAGTACATATCTAGTAATTTATATGAAGTTAATTATTTTGTTTAAATTGTTCTCTAGGTAAGAGAAATTGTGCCTGGATAGCATTTTTGAAACTCCCATTATCTGCAAATTGTATGAGGTTTCTATGAGGTTTATATGCACTTACTGGCTTTACACTTGGTGTGAAAAGCCAGGATAAACAGGAACACTATACTTAAAAAACAATATACATAACAATATTATATAAAATTCTTTTTTGATCTATTCGTAGTAGTAGTAAGCTGGTGTTTAAAGTTTGTTTTATTATAGAAACACATAACAGATGAACATAGTGATGAAAATCAAAGTCCTGAAGAAGTTTTGAGATGTCCTTTATGTGAAGCAATATTCTATCATCTAGATGCTTATGAAATACATCTCAGTTTTCATACAACAGAAGACTTATATAGTGCACAAAATGAATTGTAAGTATTTTGTTTATGTATTGTCATGTGCTAAGTTAGGTCACGATTACGTGTTAACATTACACACTCTCCCGAATGTGTTTTTATGACTGGGCCTCTTGTAATATTGAAAAAATCAAGATTCAAATGGTTCCCTATGGTAGACACACTGATCTGGTAAATGTTATTTTTTTGTTGTTGTTGTTTTGTGGTACATAATTTAAATATAAATATGGGTGAGTATAACACCAAGTGTTCTGGAAATAACATACATATGGATAACATACATATGTTATCCTTTCTACCTATTAAATCTTCCCTTTCCATTTCTGTTTATTTAAAGCTATAAAGCCCTATTTAAAAAAACAAGCATGAATTTGTTCCTTTCCTTTCAACTTTCTAGAAGGGGAGATAAGTAAATTTCACTATTGTAAAGTCTAATTGTCATATTCTATTTACAGATTTGCAGATTTATTGGACTTTTCACTGGAAACTGTGCCCCCAATGATAGAAAAAGTCGAAACCAGAGGAGACTTTGAAGCAGAAGTACAGTCTCAAGATACTGATACAGAATCAAATGTTAACTCAGTGGGGATTGTTAGTATCACTTAGTAGAATGTTACTCCATAACACACTATTCTAATGAAACTAAATAAAAAAAGTTGACACACAAATTAGGGACTATAATAATAAAAAACAATTGATTGCATAGATAGCTGGGCAATCAATTGTTTTTTATTATTGATATTGATTTTTAGTTAATTTATTCAAATTTACATACATTATACTATATTTTGTCAGCTACTATTACATAGGTTAAACATTTTTTAGCAATCTTTAATTTAAGCTATCGTCTGAGAGCCATACTTAGGCACCAATGCTTGTGTTGCATTTTGCCGAGAATAGTGAGGTTTCCCAAGAATGCCCAACTTCCATCCACTCAATCACGTCTCCTCTTACTCTTCTTGAGTTGCAGGTGTCGGACGGTTGTCACTTACATAGTCCTCTGTCCCTCTATATAAGAAAAAAATATATATTCATAATCTAGATTCAAACTTAACATTTTGTAATTACAGGAAAAGTTTTTGGAGTTGGCAATGGATCAACCAGAGGATAGTAATTCTGGCAAGGTCAAAAAGAAAAAACATAAAAAATCAAAGAAAGCTGCCATAACACTTGATGAATTTTTAAGCATGAACCAAGATGTGTTTGGTGAAGATCTAGACTTTCAGGGTGTAGAAGAATTACCCACACGTATTGTTAAAAAACGAGTTAAAAATAATAAAAAATCTGCCAATACAGTAGCATCAGCTGAATTAGAAAAATTAAAACAAAAAGGTATTGTTGTTGTAAAAGTAGGCTCATCAAAACCCTCTAAGACTGCTCAAAAAAAACTTTCGAAACATACTGCTCCCAAGCGAGAATTAAAAACCTCTAGTGAAGTGTTGACCAAATTAATAAACCAAAGTAATAATCAGATAAAAATAGTAAAAAAGTCAGTACCACTTGGTACGATAAAAAATGAGTCTGGTCAAGATGTGAACATGACATCTGTTGATGATGATAAAACTGATCGAAATGAGAGTGAGACAAAAACAGAGAATAAATGTGAAGAAGAAACAGAAGAAAAGAATATTTTTGAAGGAGAAAATAATATTGCCGGACCTGATACTTCACCTATAGTTAACAGTAAGGACATAGCTTCCTCAAAAACGAAAGACAATCAATCATCAAGTCTTAGTTCCTCAGGCACAGTTTCAGAAATTGCTATTAATAAAAGTACTGAACTGTTGCATGCATATCATGACACTAACTGTAATATTGCCAAGGAGTCTAATCTCACTACAAATAATGCTAATTTGGAGAAAACTGTGGTGGACACTTCACAAAAACAAGTGGAAAAAAAGGATGAATTAGTAATGTTAAATACATCAAGCAATAAACATCAGTTAGACAATAGAGAATCTAACTCTGAAATGTTTGACGAAAATAATGTAATAGACACTGAGGGCATTGAAAGTAACGAACATATTAACGAACTACAAGAGTTTAGCAATAAGAATAGAACTGAGCCCAATATGAGATCACCTGTTAGTTCTTTATCTACTTTAAAAAAATTAGGTCACCTTACAGTAAAACCTGTTAATCAGGTAAATACAGCATCTGAATTTATGATGGAAGTATCTAATTCTTTAAACAACGATAAACTAAAGATTGATAAAGAACAAACCTCCTTAGTTGATAATACTGATAACACCATAGCAGCAGTTAAATTAAAGCCAATTATAGAGAAAGATCCCAATTTAGATGCTTTAAAAATCTTGAGTAAAAATATAACTGTAAAATCTTTACCTATGTCTGCAAATACAGATATTGAGAGTGGATCTGAAGCTGATGAAGAACCAGACAAAGCGATAATTAAAGCTACAAACAGTATAAAACTAAAAAATGTAAGTGGAAATAAAAATGTTACAATAAAGAAAATTAAAACCGAAACAGATGAGCCTGCTCCCATTACTAAAGTGATTAACAAGGTCAATAACATTCAGTCTATAAAATCCACTAATAAGGGCACAGCATCATTATTAGAAGTGCAATCAAATGAAAATGATGCTACTGTGCAAAGTCCCCCAAAAATAAATATTTCAAAACATCTGCCTAAAATAACAAATAAACCTATTCTCTCTACGAAAAATGTGCACTCTCAAGTTCTTAAAGAAACTAGTTCAACTATGAAAATTGTCAAGGAGCAAGAGATAATAGAAATTTCCGATGTTGATGATTCTGATAATGAAACTGACTACTGTATTAAATCTGAAGCAAAGCAAAATGCAACAACGTCCATGGATCCTTTAAAAAATCTGAGTAAACATATAACCGTCAAATCAATAAACCAACCAGTGCAGTCTGTTCCAAAGCATATAAAAATTGAGAAACAAGAACAAAGTGATGATGAAGATCTCGAAAGCAATGTATTTAAATGCGATGTTGACATGCCTTCAAATGCGAAATTAAGCAGTCAAAAGGTTTCAAGTAAAAATATTGCATTACATAATGCACTAAAAAATTTGGGTAAAAATATAACTGTAAAATCTGGGACCTCTTCGCCATGTCAGTCATTTAAATCTCAAGACCCTTACTCACAAGATTCTAATATAGATGTGAATGAACCTGATAATTTAGATTCGGATATTGGAAAAGTTAAGATAACTGAGCTCGAGGATGGCAACATTTCTAATCATGGAGATTTTGAAAATTACGATTCAGAACACAGTGATAATCAACCAATTGTCGAATCCCCACATAACTCTGGTAGCGAAAACGATGAAGTAGACGACAAATTATTTGACTTTGAGTCTGAAATAAGTGCTAGCGCCGTCATGAAAACCAATCAAGAAGTCACATCTAATAAAAATACTATATGCTTAAATAACCTTAAAAGTATTAGCAAAAATTTAACAATAAAATCTTTAAACGTAAACCCTACTGAAGAGCAACAGAAACCTAAAACAACAATTACACAAGAAAGTGTTGAATCAGCGAAGACGCACACTAGACAATCAATTATTAAACCAGCTAAACAATTAGTAAAAGAATCTTCTGATGAAGGTACTTCTACAAGTAGAAATTTAAAAAATGTCGCAAATTTTGTTGACAATGCCTCTAATGAATCTTTAAATCAGAAAGTGTCTGTAAATAAAGAAGTGACTGTAAAAACTTTTCAGACAAAGACAGTGATACAAGAAATCACGACAACTGTGACAAAAACTATAAAAACAGTCAACCAAACAGTAAAACAAGAAACTAGAAACTCTAGCCCGGTAATACCCCAAAAGGTGCAAGGCATGAGACCAAGTACGTCTAAAAACCTCCAAGGCGTAGTTATTCGCCAAGCTGCTCCTACTGCAGTCCGGCCAAATAACATTGTGGCTCAAGTCAGACCAAATAACAATGTGGCTCAAGTCAGGCCTGCAGCTACTATTGTTAGGCCTTCCAGACAGATCGTTCCTGTAAGAGCTGGTTTAAATGTAACGAGACCCAACACTCCAAGAATGCCACATTCAAAAACTAACTTGCCCAAATCTTCTCCAAACAAACAAGT
This sequence comes from Tyria jacobaeae, assembly GCA_947561695.1. NCBI lineage: Eukaryota > Metazoa > Arthropoda > Insecta > Lepidoptera > Erebidae > Tyria > Tyria jacobaeae. The sequence goes on along the minus strand of OX387219.1, from coordinate 13,939,363 downwards.
AATAGGAAAACCTTTAAAATTTTCTCCTTCTGCCATAGTGTCAATTGCCAAACGGCCAAATACTGACGATGTGAGTGGACCATTCAGTTGTTTCAAGAAACCAAAGGAGTCGCTTATACCTGTCTCAGATATACCAACTTTTGCTGGCGGTGGTGACACCATGGTACAAGTCAAAGCAGCTTCACACACCAGTTCAAGCTACATGAGCTCATGTAAAGTTGTTAAAGGTAATTCCATAGTTACAGCAACTCAAATGAAATCTGAAGTATCATCTTCTATGCAGCAGTTAAGTAGGCTCAATAATTCAGCAGGTATTAATATGAAAAGTGCTCAAGTCAAACAAAGTCAAGTACAGGAAAGTGAAACAACTTCAAAGAAACGGACTACTTTAGAAGCAATAGAAAAGTTACAAAAACAGGGATTACTAGTGAAAAAACCCCGAATAGAAGTAAATGATAACAATTATTCAGATGAACCTGATGATAATGTAGGTTACAGTTCAGCTGATGAACAAGAGGAATAACAATAGTTGCAATAATATTTTTTGTAAATAATAGACTAAATATTGACTGATTCGGTTAAACTTCAGCACAAATGCCAATTCCTTATTTACATCACATTCATTTATTCATACAATATTGTATATGGACATATTTTCTGAAGTAGCAATAAGAGGGACATGTTGTATATAATAAGTTAATATGATATAAATTAAATAAGATTAAATCCTGTTATTTCATTTTTAACTGTTTTGCATTACCGTTTTGTATTATATTCCTGTACATCATAATATAATACACGTTCGGTATTGCATCTTCGATTATTAACTCACTTCGACTCTTCATTTCTTAATGTCGGTAGCTACCACAGAAAATAAATAGTTAAATAATACTCCGTTTCCTTACCTTGCAAATTGCTGACTCATGAAGTCATTTCTACATAAGTAGAAATTACTTCATGAGTCAGCAATTTTGAGCTAAGATTTTGAGCTTTTGTTCTCGATCAGTAGAGAAGGTCCTTTAGCATCATCTGTATATACTGTCTTGCATAAAACATTTATTATTGTAATGTGTGTTAGTTAATACGTTAATATAATCAAATTTAAAATATATGAAGCTCATTCAAAATTATCTCCATTGGCTTTAATACAGTCTTTTAAACGGAGGCCAGTTATCAATATAATAATAATAATATCACTGCCAATATCATGGATTGTTCTAGGGACTCCAACAGTATCAAGGCGTTTAGAGCATACCATACTCTCTAAAACAGAATATAAATCATAATCCAGCGGATTAAGATCGGGATTAGATGACGGCCCGTCTTCAGATCTGATGAAATCAGAAACGTTCGTTTCCAACCACGCCTGGGTGGATCGAGCTTTATGACCCGGTGCTGAGTCTTGCTGAAAGGACCATTCTTGGTTATGTAACATGGTGTTGTTAAAAGGCTTAACCACCTCAAGAATCGCCAAACACCCCACCAAACCATCACTGAAGTCGGATAATGTCCATGTTGTACTCTGCTGATTAATTGGGAAGCTTCTATTGAGTTTTGAGCATAAACTCGGTCATTCGGCTTTTTTAAATATTGCTCAATAGTAAAAAAAACTTCCCGTCCGTAAATAAATTGTGACCTCCCTTTGCGCACCGCATTAAGAAGTTGTTTTGATTTAACCACCCTATTCATTTTTAAATTATGAGTTAAATAATGCCCAGTGCGTCTCTTATAGGCTGCAAGTCCTAGACATCTTTTAAAATACGCGACATGGTTTTTGGTGCTATATTCATATATATATATATGTATATATATTCCCTAGCAGCAATAACCTACAGCACATCTTAGTATGGAAATTATGAAACTAAATTGATGGATAATATTCATGAACCATTTTATTGAAAACATTTATTGATTGCTGTTTTCTAACATTCAGTTATATAAGATAGGTCAATAAATTTTGTGGAATGCTGCGGATCTTCAGATAACCCTAGACATTTTTCATGTGTGTTATGAAAGAACTTGAACCGTTCTTTGCGATAAAAAGAAATCGTTAAAAAAGCTCTAGGGTTGAATAAGATGTAAAGTAAAAAGAGATCATAAATATGTCAAGTTAAATAAGCGAAAAATAAAATAGATGCTTCTGTGCATGTATTAAAAGAGGATATTTCGAAATACCGATATACCTACCCATGCTTAAAAAGGGGATGTAAAGTAAAGGCCTTCTTCTTGTGACGAAAATTCCTACATGTAACATCATAAAAACATCTATACGGAGGCCGTAAAAGACAAAGTTTCAGACACCATCAGAAATGGCTATTCCTTTAAAATTTGAAGAGGACTTTCTACTGTCTGGCTATTCCGATGCTAAATGTCGCATTATATTGTTTTGCAAGAATGTTTTGGGGACGGGACTTATAGAAGTTGCCCTGCACCTTTCGCCCGGTCATACTCTATTCACGGAGATGTAGGATCTACAACTGCAAGAAAATAAAGCCGTTTCATTTGTGTAAGCTTTAATGTCTGATAGGAAAGAACAATCGTACATAGTATTGTTTGAATTGATAAAATCCCAAATCCCTGTGTGATAGATATATATAGACTTTGAAAGCGCACTAATAAAAGTAGTTCCGGACATAAAAATCTAATATTGCTTTTATCACCTTACCAAAAGTTTTGTAGGAAAAGGCAAACACATGGAAATAAACCGTAAAAGAGATCGATTGTGTTCTGTACTGCACTGGAGGAGGCAGGCTGGAGGGATGGATGCTTATAATAAATAAACCAATCATTTTCAAATTCACGAAATATATGAAAACTAAAGTGCTGTGCTTTTCGATCGCAATGGTGTATGAGTTCTGAGAGACACGTTAGAGTTCGAACTCAAAAATAAAGAATTAAAAAAAAAAGTCCAATTTCTCTCTTGAGATTACTAGTGGAGTTAGAGCAGAATATGAACTGAGATTTAAGAGACTGATATGGAAAGACAACGAGAGTAGGTAGGTACCAATATAATGTATGAAAACAGGCCTAGAAATTACAGGGTGTGACGTAATATAGCAGGTTGTACGGTATTTCCAGACTTCGATCATATTTATATTTATTAATCTTTTATAAGCAATATTGTTCTTGTATTGTTATATAATTAATACCTAGTGTGAAATTGGAGACTATAATATTTTTATGATTACTTTTTTTAAAGTTGGGTATTTTGGAAATGCCTAGCTTGCGCACCTGACCTGCCTGGTCAGGTATATCATGAGGGTAGGTATCAAGGGTCGTGATGCGTGTATTAACAAACAAAATAATTTTATTTAAAATCTTATCTCCTTAGAAGTCAGGTGAGAATCCCTTATGCTTGGATTCCATTGCTTATTTGTATTTAGATTACATAATCTGATTTAATGTAATCCTGATTATATCAATTGAAATTACATTTATTACGTAATTGTCTACATTTGGGTAAATGTTACATTTATTACAAACCAACATTCAAAATTGGTGGACGATCTTGTAGATCGCAGGTCGACAATGGACGCAGGCGGCTTCTAACCGATGTTCTTAGAATTTATTGAGGGAGGCCTATGTCAAGCAGTGAACTTCCAATAGCCGTATATATAATATAATAATTAATCAAAATTACATGACCCCAATTTCAGTAGTTCGTAGATACTATTTAAAAAAACCTACCGAACTAGGTATAATGCTTGTATGAATTCTTTGTGGTTTACCTAGTTGTTACCAACAGGGTAACCACGAGGAAGACCCTATTCTTGTTGGTTCCCCCACCGTAGAAATTGGATCAGTTATCGATATTAAGTACTATAATTGACATGCTGTTTAATATCTGTCTGCGGGAAATATATCGTGTTTTACCTACCGATATATAATTAATATAGATGTTAATTTTGATGTTTTCTGGTATGATAATGATATGTGTTTTGATTTAGTACTAATGTTTTACTATTTATTTATAGAATAACAGGATAATAAAAAACACCCCGCATATTTGTTTATGCACAGACAAAAATGCAACAAATTATATTGCACCAGCTTTTAACTTAGCTAAAAACAGCAGCGACAGTACCTGAAACCTATTACTCGAATATATAAGGAAACGATTGAACTAATGGTTAATAATAGCAACAAGCAAAGTAATTTTGTAACAAATGTTCAGTTTTCAGGCTTCTAAAAGTATTCTTTACAATGCTAAAGAAAAGTCAACGTGTACGAAGACTGTTTTTCGTAACTGTGCGGAGGTTAAGTAACCACATCAGTTTACAAAGTTTTGAAAAGGAGATTACCGACCTACCTCATAACTTTCGACTGCGTGAAAACCATGTAAGTCTTAAATTTGCATTAAGCATGTGCGCGACAAATGGACGTATAACTTAATATCACGTAAACAGATTTCCATGGTTCTTTTTTTATTGGAAAGGATGTACTTTAAGGGTAGTTGGATGAAAGTTTAGTAAAGTTGTGACAATGGCAACCATGAGAAAACCATATGAGTCTTAAATTTTATGATAGACGCATTGAAGTCAGTTGTCTACTTTTTTAAAGTCCGATCATATCAACTTCTAATGGTGATGTAGGAAATACAACAACATCAATACATTTAAGTAGGTCAAACAAAAAGTTTTTAGTATAGGCCAGTAAGAAAAGAAGAAATTCATTTAAATTTCGAATTAGGAACTTTGGGAATCTGTAATGTGTAATGAATTCGTATGTCATTTATTTTTTTCAAATTGGCGGAAATCTAAGAAGTATCTGTCTTGCATCGAAATAGATTGACTAGAGAAAATTTTCGCTAAATGATTTATTAATTTCGTTGCGGTCTTACTCAACAAATAAGACCGCAACGAAATTACAAACGACTGACTTCGATTGGTATTTGATTACGAAGCCCCATCTCGTGCCTCTGTTTACAACTGGTTTAATGACTTTAATACGAGGTCGAAGCAAACTCGCTGATGATTCTCGATAAGGACGTCTTATGACGGCAACTACTGAAGATCACGCGAGTGCTGTGCGGCTAATGATATAAGCTGATAGAAGGGTCTATCAATAGATGGGCGTCAAAAAGCCTTGCACTAGATGGATACCTCATAATTTGAGAGAAGATCAAAAACGCCGTCGTTTGGATTGCCGCTCATTGCTTGAAAATTTTGACGGAAGCGGATATATTGTTACGAACCCGAAACCAAAAAACAATCTGCGTATTGAATGTTTCCATTCCAGGATTTGCCGACAAAAGTAAAGAAGGGCAGAAGCCAAGGGAAAAAGGTGATTGCCTCATATTTTGGACGAACGGGTCAATTCGAAACAATCAATCCAGAAGATAAAACTGCAAATTGGTATGTCAGTCATTGTTTACAATTCGTCTTGGAAAATGATAGCAGCGCCTAAGAAGTAGGAACCTCTTCCACCATGACAACGAGTGGGCTCACTGCTACAGTCTATGGTTCCATCGCATGCGACGGTGCTTCGAAAGGAACGGAGATTACTTCGAGAGGCAATAAAAATATAAACAGCCTTCTATATCATTCCATATTTTATTTTCTAAAAACTTTCAGTGGGAATGGGTATGAATAACAAAAGTGAATGCTATTAACAAAATGTGTTCGACATCATAACAACTGTATTCCCACGTTGGAATCTAAACCAAGTCCATGCTGATTTTGAGTATGCATCTCCCAAACTCGTCAAAAGCGACGGTAGCGGGATGGCTGAGGCGTCGAACTTGCGATCAAGTGGTTGCGGGTTCAAAACCCGTCCAGTAAATTACCGTCGTAAACCCATCCCATTTTTTTTTTTCGTGTGGAAACCCCCTCGGGCCGTCATTCCTCCCGGGTTTTCGGTGGAACGGTGTGTCGGAATCGAACCGACCGGCTTAAAATAGGAGGAATCCTTGCCGGAGTCCGGAGTCTTTATTAAGACATCCGGACCCCTCCTAGCGCTTGCCCGCACTATGCGGGCACCAACTACGGGTAACCTATCGATAAGGCGGCGTCCAGATACACGCGGACGTCACCCCCTCGCGGCTAGATATAAGGCGGATGGAGGGAAAAACCCGTCCCGACCACCCGCAGCCACACTCAGGGCGGCATGAGGCGCTGGTAAGCGGGCCTCCGCCACCCGGTTCGCCGGCGGCGAATTGGGTCCGAGTGGAGATGACCTCCTCACAGAAGGCTGCGACCGCGTTAAAATTCTTGTCACCGCCAAACATGGAGCGTATGATGGCCGGCAGTGACAGATCCTCTCCAATGATTGCAGTGAGGACCCGACGCTGCGCCGCCCAAGCGGGGCAATCCGCGAGCGTATGCTGGGCCGAGTCCTCACTACAGTCGCAGTGGTGACAGACGGGACTCAATTCTCTCCTAGCGACCGAGTGCAGGTACTTTCCGAAGCAACCGTGCCCGGAAAGAACCTGCGTTAGTCGGAAAGAAAGGGTCCCGTGCTGCCGCCTTGCCCACTCGACAATGGCTGGAGCGCCTCCACGGCGGCTAAGCCAGCACGTGGAGCCTCCAGCCGGGACGACCAACGAGCCATAGTGGCTCGGCGAGCAGCCTCACGCCACTCGTGTACCTCTTTGGGCGGGGGTAGATTGCCACTAAAATCCGCCCGGAAATCAGTCGTCCGCCGATATACTTCGGCGAGCACTTCCGCCTCCAAGTCCCATGGGGGAGTTCCGGCCAATACGCACGCCGCCTCCGTCGACATGGTGCGGTAACCGCGTATGGCTCTAACCGCCATGACCCTCTGGTCGTAAACCCACCCCTAACACAACCATTTAGCTTAGCTGAGGGGGTTAACAAGAATACTAGTAATGTGTGCGTTGCTAGTATTCTTTAACCTTTAACCCACGTTGCTAGTATTCTTTAAAAACAAAGGTTTAAAAATGTGCCCTAACGTCAAAACTAAAAGATGTCATTTTTTCCATAACTTATGACGCCAGTCGAAAAAACAAAAAGACAACATTGAATCGTATTGTTGGCTTGTGTAGAGCGTTGGCGTTATTATCTCACGATATAGGACTACATAAAAGAAGAGTGATATAACGGTGACAATAAAATTAACCAAAAAAAAAACAAACCTATTTGAAAATAATTTTATTACTCGGTCGCATGAGTGGTGCATATATAATGAACGAGAGGACAAACAATGTGTGCGAGTTTTAATTCGAAATTAAATATGTTAATAAAAATTATGTTACGCTTGCAAAGGTTCTCTCAGCACTGTTTAAAAATTACAATGCGGAAATCAGTTACAGACGACGAAAAGATGACGTTCTAAAAGACTTAATAATATTTATTGCGCAAATGAAACTCATAGACGGTAATATTAACTCGCCTTTTAGAGATGCTGCGATAATAAGCCATAATCATTTCCCGTGTAAGTTTCATTTATACTCTGAATGATCTCATGTTTTAAAAAAACACTTTTTGTTGTATCTTCGACTGGAATATTTTTATATAGGAACGCATTGAGTTACCAAGTTGTAATTAAAATACAATACTCAGGTCTGCAATCCCTTGGAGCTGTAAAAAACAACATCTAAGTGAACGCATAAGATCGGGCTGTTTCTGCAGCATATTTTGACACTCGCAAGGGAATCAAAACCTATATGGTACCCTCCCTTTGACCTGGAATCTCTTATAGCAGAAGTACCTAAATGAAAAAAACTGAAAAAAAAAGAAGTTATTATTAACATCACAAATTTGAAAGTGAGGCGACCGTATCATGTGAAATGTCGTACAAAAAGGCTGAATTAGCATAAGCAACCTCATATAATTTTTTTTATATTATAGTTTTCGATTTGACGAAAAATGCAAAAAAATCTTTGAGATTTTTTTAAATTTTTGCTTCAACTGCCTGCTTTTTAATAATAATAATAATAATTAAATTCACGAACCATTTACTTGCAAATTTGTACGAAAACTTCTTTGCGCAAGTCCGATTCGCACTAGGCCGGTTTTGTCAAAATATAATATTAATATATTATTTTTATCTGAATTTTAGTTTTTATACTCTGGTTTTGATTCCATTTACAAAATTTGCTACTATTCCAATTCTCACAGAACTTTTATGCGGGGACTGGAAACTAGTATTTCCATGTGGAATCACAGATTTTATGACATTGTATGCAGCACGGTCAATGTAGAAAAAAAAATTAAGAGTGTAAGGAAAATAATTATAAGATGCAATCATTTTTAACAAAGCTCATATTGAATTCTATGTTTTTGATTTTTCATTTGTTTTCCTATCGATATTACGTATGTAATTGGCTTAGCCAAATGGATGATAGAAGGACAAAAACATTTCCGGGAAACTGATTATTAGACCTGCATACAGATATAAAACAGCGTGTCAATATCCATCCAATCTCTACCGTAGGTCAAGCAACGGGAATAGTGTATTCTTCGTGGTTATCTCGACGTACCAACTGAGTGAACCACGAGGAATGCATCAATGTTATTTTACAAATATTCTGATTTCGGAATATAGTTGGTGCCCGGAGCGAAGAGCTAAAGCATGTAGCTCCCGCTCGCAAACCACGTCTCACACGCCCCCGAGTAAGTGATGTCCTAAACACTAACGCATTCCTAAGAACTGCATTTATGTATGTTATCTCTACCCATCATTAAGAGTTAAGTTATGGATCTACTGAGATAATATTTTTTTCTTAGTAGATCTGTTTTTAATACACTGGATAGGATGATAATTTGTTTGTTAATCTATTTTCAAAAATATGTTACAATTAATTGGCGCCAATCATTGTCTAGTCTCACTAGATAGAATGTAAAAAAAGTTATCAGCAAAATATTAAAAAAATATGTACCCAATTTCAGGGAATGATACTCAAGTTACTACTATCGTAGGTACCTTAAAAAAGTGGCCAAGGTATTTTCGCCATTTTGGAGATGCACTTGTGCGAATACAGCGCAATCCACTTTCAACTCTGGATCTGGTTAACAGATTTAATGAGAAAAGTACCTTTCAGTAGATTCACCCGAAAATTGGATCTATTTAGAAAAAAAAAAAATGATGTGAAGTATTTACTATTTATAGCAATCTGTAGACAACTCATACATATTATTAATAATGAATGATGACAAAAAAAGGTATTGTGACAAAGTTAATACAGATTAGTTCCCAAAACAAGCGGTACATTTAATAAAAAGCCAGTGAAGTATTAAATAACTATATTTACATTAGAGAAACAACGCCATTAGATATACAATATTAAACACCGTGAAATACGAAAATATAAATTGTCCATCAATCTATTAGACATAAATATTCGTTAATTTCATGATAAAATCACAATAAAACCCATAGGCCTGATATAGTTAGTCGTTTTTCGTTTCCGCTTTATTCTGTCTCCATTTTTGATCCTGTAATGGACAAATGTTAAATTTGAACTAACTGTCGTTATTAGTTCAATGTTGTGGTTACATATTTATCTACTAAATACTAAGGGGGACACCGCACAAGATCAAATTTCATAAGGTTGTGTACAAACTGAAATTTAGGTGCGTGTGGGACAAAAATAAGGCCCGTGACGTTATTGTCGCTGGAATAAGTAAATATATAACCACAATCCTTCCACCATTATCTCTAAACTATATCGCAAAATACTTTAATGGCATGCCACGCACTATTACTTACTATAATACTTAGGTACCTACTTGATGAATACTTATACCATTGCTATACATAAACCCCTCCCATTCCCAGGTACTTGCAAATGTCACGTGAAATACAGCATAACGATAGCAAAAAAAACATCAAACGAAATAAGAACAAGTAACGAATAATTTTAAAAGATACTGATATTGATATAAGACTTAACCGGTACCAACATACAACACATATTAAAAAAATGAGGTACACCTAAAGTACGCTACACCCATATGAGAAAACACTATACACTATAGTTTTAACTATTAATATGCATAGATGACGCGTGATTATCCACTACAAAACATTACTTACCAACTCAAGACAGACACCACATGCACATTCATATTTTCTCATAAATGAAAAATATAAGAATAATCTTGTTTACAAGACCTTATAAATCCCCTTCTTCTTCTCTAAACCTTACGAATAATAAAACATTTGAGAGGGTTATGGAGGGACCCAAGAGCCATGAATATATCCCCTTATTAGCTGCCCTTTATCAACATAGTTGCATGCTGTTATTTTCAAGATTTTTTCTAGTTTTCCGAAAGCGCTTAAGTTATTATTATACCATTGTTTATTTAGAAAACGTTATTTTAATGTAAAATTAACTAACAAAACCAAACAAAGAACCTTTATGAAACATTATCTATAGAACAAAATGTGTGTAAATAAATGAAGGTCAAGGATAGCTTCTTTAAACTATAAAATTAGGTTAACCTTTAATTCATATAATCAAGCGTAACTTTGTGTAAATGACAGTTCTTTTACACGTCAACAGATTATCCAATGGCTTGGAGGATTTTAGATGTACTAATATGATTGTACATGGTATTACATTCACCTAAAGGAAGCTAGTGCCATAAACAACCTCCACCTTAAGCGATTATTATACCATTATTTTATAACAAACCACACCAGAGATAGCAAGTATCTATTCGTGAAGGAAAAATAACGAGTCATCGCGTGTTTTAGAAAATAAGTCATTAGTTATGTATCTTTTTTTTCCATTAGCATAAAAGCAATGTTGGAATAATTGAACTAAACGCGACTGCTAACAGAGTACGTTTACTGACAAAAAAAAAATGAATAACTTCTAGAACGAAACTTATCCGCTACCACTCTGCGATAACAGTCAACGGCTAAAGAAACCAACATTACACATACAACATTGGTCTTTGTTTATCTATCATTAGCTGTAACAGCCCCGTAGCCTTTGCTTCAATATCAAAAGAGATAAGCTAATAAGTAAAAGAACTTGAAAAAAAATATAACAAAGAAATTTATTTATTTTTTGCTGACGTTATATCACAATGTTAAAAGGAATAACACTCCTACTTTTAAGACGTTTCAAATGGTACCTCACCTGTTGAGACCCATCAAGGCGTCTAGGCTCTAGTTTGTGACAAAGGAACATAATTCATGTACACACTTTAAAAACATAACTCTCATTCTTTTCGCAATTTTCGACGTTGGTTGGGCAAAAATAGAGAGCTCATTAAACCATGTGGTATAATATATATAATGGTTCTATACTCCTACACCTCCGCGGTCATCAAAAAGCTTATGTTTATCCAAGTTCAATCAGTCTTATTACAGTTTTAAAGAACACGTTAGCACTTTAAATGAATAGATATAACAGTCTATAAATAGGTAGGTACAATAAGAAACTAGCCATTAGTGCCTCTTTCTAATGGAATATATACATATATTATAACACTTCTGCATTAAACTCATGTGTCGCGGGGACTTGACAAACATACACACAACGGACACAAAAAACACCCACACTAGTTGTGGATCATAAAAAAAATGGTATAGGAATCGTAGGAATCGAACCTACAAACTATGGCTCAACAGTCAGGAACCCTAACCACTAGACCAACAGGTTAGTCAAACAACCAAAGTGAAAGTATCATAAAATTAAAACATTTTAAAATATAAAGACAGACAAACTTTTGTTTGAACGATAGACAATGGAATGTAAACAGCAAAAGACCGACCGCACCGCAGAGTGGAAAGTTTAAAGAGCGCTTCATAGTGATGCAACATACACGTACCAATACAGCGATCTCATTAGATAGCCGGTAGGCAATTGCTCGTAATCTGTACCGTAGCTTCAAACTTCCTCGCAATTTCTTACGTAACGTCTGCAGTATGGTGTACATGTTGAAACAGTGCAACGTAAGAAACAAAGCCGCCAGGTAAGATATCTGTTGAACGGTGCAAAACAAAACATGAATAAAATAAATTTAAAAACTCAAGTGTCGCTGAAAAAACAAATTTATTCTATCAATGCATAAATTAATAACACAGTTATAAATAAGAGTTAAAACAACCTATAAATACATGGAATATACAAAACCATAAGTACAATATTACTAAGTTTAGCGATCCCTTTTGTTAACTTGGGTCCTGACGTATATTACATATACCCGATACAAATACATATGTACATAATAATCTACTCGTACATACATTAACATTATCATAATATATTTAAGGATCTATCTAGTGCACGTGTATTTATTAATATTTATTACTTTGCTATCATCTGTTTAATGTTAGGTATATAAATTATAACTTGTACAGTGACAGTTAATCAGCGATTAAAAATATGACTAGTGTGCTACAAGATACACCGATTGTTGACATTATAGTAAGCATTATAATAAATAAATTAGGACGGTATATGTACCTATTTCCTATAAATCTTTTATCCCAGTATTATTATAGTAATCTTTCCACTAAAACAAATAATTTTACATCTATTAATCGTGTTGTCTTCTATTGCGCCTTTGTCAATAACACTAAAAAGCATACAAACCACTCATAACGAATATGTATATTAAAATGTATTTGTGCCTTAACTCTACCATTTCAGAGTGCTAAATAATAGCATTAAAAACCACTATAACAAGGAAATATTTAATAACAATAACTTCAGACATTTCACACACTTCTGTCTGATCCCAAACGAAGTAGAGTAGTAGTTAGAGTAGAAAATTAGTATTCAGACTGCTGATAAACATTCTAATATATATTTTAAAATAAATAAATATCATAGATAAATTACACCCTGACACAGAACAAACGATCATGCTCATCATATAATTATTTATCTTGGATGGGAATCGGTTAATTTATTTAAGATTATTTTAGCTTTTGAGTGTTTATTTAACTCTTCAGATCCATAGTTGTTATATAAGTACTAAGAGTTGAATGAGTTATCTATGAAAATCGAATAATGTTCGAGATTATAATGACTTGTTAATATAAGTAGAAGAAGTAAAACATGTATTTAACCATTACTGCCAACCTTCAATCATTTAAAGAAATTGAAAAACTACTCATACTCAACTTATCAGTTGTAAAAAACCTCATAATCATTTAGCAATACTTTTGAATCGCGCATTTTCACAAGAAATTCGTGTAAACTAAAACAGTAGATATATACTTTTTTATTTGGAATCCTAAATAACATAAATAAATAACAAAACCATTTAAAATGGTAAAACATGCGTGCCGTTTAAATTAAGTAGTTACTCATGCAACAAGTCGAAAGATGATAAAATTTACTGATAATGTTCAAGATAACATTATATCAATAATTGAAAAATTCTGTCCTTAGAAGTAGGTACTTCAGTAACAAATCATAATAATAAGTAAGTTCATATTTCTTTTTCAACACCATTTAATAAATGACATATTTATCTTGAAAAATTATCATCAAAGACGGCGATGATACCATTAACATATATATTACAAAGAGAAGATTAAAATACATTTGTCATTAAAAAAAGTGTGTAGGTACAGTTTTTATTCAATGAATTATTTACAAAAAGTATTCATGACAATAATTAATACTTTGATCACATTGTAACTTTTCTAAGCAGACCACGTGGTAATATTGCAGCTCAGTTATCAGATTATTGCTGATCATCATAATCGTCATCTTATTAGATAATGAATATGATGATAAATTAATAAAGATAAAAATTTATTATTAGGTATTTTGTGCGATTTACGTATTGAAAGTCAATAAGCAACTTTTTATTATAACATGAAACAAAGCATTTTTGGCGCTAATGTTGTTGTTCGGTTTTTTTTTATACAGTTATTCAAATGCGCTCTCTTTGTGAGTGTAATGAATAAATAATATGAACAATATCCAATTAAAGAATAATACAAAGAAATATTAAGAAAATACGAATACACGGCAGAACAGTAATTGGTGACTAACATCATAAATATAAAATTGTAGGTATAAATAAATTAATCAGAACTGATTAGCAATAATATGATTTGGTTTCAGATCTTACAATCCGCAAGCGACAAAATGCTACATCAATAGATTGTTGTCACAAATATGTATATATACATATATATTTAATTATATAATAAATGCTCAATATCCTTTATTTAACATGATCTATAAAAAGCATCCCTTTTTATCTTTATTTATCCAAATGGCGGTTATTCTAGACATAAAAATGTAAAATGCCAGTTCAATGCAATATAATCTATCTGGTTTAAAAAAAAACTAGTAGAAAACAAGAATCGTACAAATTGTACAAATTGGTCCAAGGTAAAATATGACAGCTGCGAATACAAGTGTATTAAGATTGAATCGTATTTACAAATATGATGCAGCTCTGAAAATAAACTCCAAGCTTAGAATAATACTAAAGTACAAATATATATAAATATATACATATAGAAAATATTATACTATCTTTCTCACTATTTCACGAAAAGATCACAAATCTGTGGATGGCTACCACAATTTCCAAAAGCTACATTTTAATACAAAATACTTTCAGACAATCATCAAAATTAATAAAGATTTGGGTAAAAATTTCTCCTTGAATCAAAGGGCGTAAGTCGGAGATCTTTTAAGGGCGGCAAAAGTTTTCAATTTCCTTTAAATGAAAAACGTATTGTATAATAAATTTTGTATAAAAATACGTAATCGTTGTCTGAAAACATCCTTAACTAAAAATCGTTCGAATTACGCCAACCATTCTAGTGACATCATTCGAAAGCAATACGTGCTACGTGTACTGTGAGAACTGGGCAGACTTTAGACATGATCTAAAAAAACCAGTAGCCGCTCTTAATATTAATTATTATTAATAATAACCCAATTTATAAGATAATTTAAAATCGCATTATATAGGAGGTCGAAGGAAAGTGGAGCTAAATCTGCCAAATTCTTTAGTAAGTTGTTACAAAAAGGTGCGGTTTTACAAACCTTAGGGTTCAAGCAAAACTTTGAAACGGACAAATTGAACATGAAAATCGACCGATAAAGTAATATTTCATAAGCGATATAGCTGACATGTATGCAGCTAGGGTACTAGGAACGAAGAAATAAAAAAATGTCAGGAATTTTTGGAAAATAAAAATAAAAACAAAATAATTGATATTTATATAAAAATATATCTTTTTTTACCGACACCCCGATAAACATTTTACGTTACGTTTCTAATTTGACCACAACTTTCTGTAACAGCCTGTATATTATCTATTATCTACATCTACATAACACAGGCGTGCGTTGTTGAGGTCCATGTCTGTCTCAGTTCCACTGTACCTGTTCGTTGAGTTTCTGCGGTATGACGATGAGAGTGGTAGCGAAGTTCCCGATGCCAATCAGCAGGAATGACATACTTAATGCAGGGACCTGTTGTTGTTTGTTACAGGATATTCATTTTATATACATATATATTTCTCGAAATTACAAAAATTAAAATGTTGGAAAAACTACTTACTTTTATTAAATAAACAAACGCATTCAAGATATTTTACCATAAAAGCTAATTATAATTCCAGACAATTAATTGGCAAATAAAGGTACTCTTAAAACAGAGAAGTTTATTTAAAATAGAAGTAATTGGTTTAAACGCATGTTAAGTCTATTTCTATTAAACATATTTTAGACAAGACAAAGGTTAAAGCCTCGTTTTACGTTTTAAAAGAACGTCAAAAAGATCACGGTCCATACTATAAAAACTTACAATAAAAAATATAACTTTAAATGATGACTACAAGATAATGCGGACACGGACTGTTTTTAGAACTAGGTGGTTTTGAATGGACTTTAAATGTTACCTGTGTATTCTTTTTCATTATACCTTTTTATATTTAACCATAGACATCACTTAAAGATACATCTAAAAACTTCTTACCTGCCAGGTGGCATCCGGATGATAACTGAGGCTATATAACGTATATGCAATATACAGCTGGAATATATAGCCTCCAAACAAGAATGGCAGTAGGTACGAAAGACCTCGCCACATCCACGAGTGAAAACCTTCAATGGTAATGTCCATATTATGTCGAGCTCCTAGTGCTTTAAGCCTGTACAACACTCCACTTTGGTATCTAAATTGCATGTATTGAACTACACCTGTGGAAGAAGGAAATAATTTAGAAGAAAGAAGGAATTATTAGCAAAATTGTTAGTAATTGGAGGGGTTAAAGCTCAATATTTAAAATCTGTTGTTTTTTCATGACATTAGGGGCAAACGAGCAGAAGGGGCACCTAATTGTAAGCGAGCAATAGAATAAAAAAGTGAATTCTGTAACTCAGATGATTATAAGCAGTGTCGCTATAAATATTTCTTACACCGTTTAACTCTCTATCAGGACTTGCATCATTTGTTAAGAGTTGCTATATATGTTTCTTACATCATTTAACGCTCTACCACGACTTGTCGTGTAAAGAAATAGAAATATTTTTTTAATCGGGGCTTGTGCAAAAACATATAAGGTATTTTTTCTTTTGAAGTTCATGTTGAATTAATATAACAATGCATTAAGAAGCTCTTGGCGTTCTGAGAAATTTGCTGAATTATTTACTATTTTAATTTACCACCTATCCCATTTTCATACAAATCCAACGAAAGGAAGTACCGGTCCCGAAAACACATGAAAAAATACTACGTAATGTAAACCAGTATCTAAAAACATACTTACTGATATAAGCGATAAACCACATGAAAGTATGTCTAAACATGTTCCAGGGTTCATTCTGCGGCCAGATGAGGAGTACACCAGCGACCACTGTGGATATGAAGTGGTGAAGCCGCCACCACCCCTTAATTCTAGAGCCATTCACTTTCAAAATACTTTCCCGAATTGTCAACGTACAGTAATACCATACCAGAAGAAACAGCAGTATTAACTGTAAAGGCCTAAAAAACAATACAATTTTGTTATAATAAAGTACAGTTTCAAAAAAAGATTTGAAGGCTACGAAGAACCTGCAAAACCATCTAATTACATTTGAGTATTATAAACGCCCATACTAATCAATATATTTTACAATTAATTATTAGTTGCCACTTCTAAGTGTCAGGCGTGGCGTAATGCTCACTTTTCATATTTTACTGAATAATATACACATAATTGGGCGAAGCTATTGTTATTCGTTCGTAACAGATATACGTTGTGTAAAATATATGAAATAACAGCCTGTAACAAATGGTTATTAATATTTACCTGAAGTCTATGTACAGATTAGCAACAGCTAACACAAACGCTATAGCGCTAAGTATCAACTTAAACTTTTCATATTCGTCCTTATATTTAAACCTGCAAAAAATAATTAATATAAACAAATTCTTCGGATCAAAAATTGATGTAAAGTGGTTCGAAATACAAATCGTTGGTCTAAAAAAAACAAGACATTACTGAATAGCTGTATTCTTTTGCTGGCTTAGATTGCTACATAGTAGTAGTAGCAACCAGTTAAGTTTATTTTATATTGGTATAACCAAAATCGTATATTTTACTTGATTTTAGGTATTGAAGATATACGAAATATTGATGGTACAAATGGTACTCATTAAAAAAAACAGGTTAGTTAAGTGCTGTGACTCTTACAGATCTTTGCATTATAGATGTTGATTGATCCTGAGAGGTTCATTAAATTCAGGAAATCAAGGTAACGTGTAGGACTTTTCACGACAACTGGTATAACCAGTTGGTTGGTTACAAAAAAATTATTAGGCATTTTATCCGTTTCGAGAGTAAAAAATAGTGCTCACTTAAATTGTAATTATGATATTTTGATGCAATTTTATATGAAAAATTGCGTTAATGGTTTCTACTGAAGACTTGGCACTCTTTTAAGAAATATTAGCATATAAAAACTCAAAATGACAAATTACGATACAGTCAAATGTGCGTGGTGTCATTATTTTTTATCTTAAAATAATTATCATGCCAAAATTATCATTAGAAAATAGACACGTATATATAGACTTTGTACCTATCATAAATATAATGAACTATACGCCATCAGATTTGCTTTAGAAGACTCTTAAAGTCGTCTAATGTTAAAAAGAATTCAACACAGTAAAATACTGTTACGTGATTTGTTTATTACATATTGGTTTTGTTTTTTTTTTAAGATTATAGCAACATGGAATATGTCACCATTTATTTTAAAAACGACTGTGCCAATGACGAGTCAATGTTAACAGCTCGAGAGATAAGTTTAAGGCTACAGAACTAAAGTGGTTTTGTTGTTAGCCCCCAAACCGTTAGAAATCGCCTGCATGAATTGGGCCTACGAGCACGGCGACGAATCAGGTTCTCACATATAAGTTACGGGAATCGCGTTCGTCAAAATGAAAATGTGTAGGAAACACATAACATAGACCCAGGAGAAATGGGCTTAAATGTTATCTTGGGGTGAGTCTTGACTCGGGTTCAGGCCTGATACAAGAAATACTCAAAACCAAAGGTGCATTCGGGAAGTTCATCCAAAATGAAGAACACATAAAATGAGCTCAAATTTGAAAATGGACACATGAATGAAAAATTGGTTGAGGCTTTCGCGGCCGATTGATGGCTCGTTGGCTTTATTCGGGTCTAAAGGCCGTCGTATGTTGGAATGGTCTTCAGAGGTCCTTCCATCTCCGATACTGTCTGCATCCAGTATCGGAGATGGAAGGACCTCTGAAGAAGCTGGCCACTCGTGCTAGCGAAACGTTAGGAAGCAATTCCAACATACGACGGCCTTTAGACCCGAATAAAGCCAACGAGTCAGGAAACATGAATGTTGAAAATACGTTGAGGATGTTCTTAGAAGTAATGTCCGACCATTTGTTCAAACCCTTGGCTCCGATTTTACGTTAATGATTACAATGCGCCATAGCATACCGCTTTGTGGACCAGTGAGTACTTGGCATTAAAAAACATCAGGGTATTGCCGCAACCCTAGACTGTGTTGATGGGTGTATATTGGATTTGTTTTCATATATCACTCACCTAGGAAATAAATTCAAATGCTTCATGTACTGAACTGTAATGTAATGTGTAATTTTGTATAAATGAAATTCTTATAACATAAAAATTTTAAAGAATCTTGTAGAAAGGTATTGTCTATTCTACAAACTGATGATCAGATGTTATCTACTCAAATGTAAAAAGTCTAAGCAACATCATTTTTTTCAAAATTATTTGTTAATAAATGTAATAAACTTACCCATATTTATTTACCAGTTGATAATTAATATTATAGTTGATTATACCTATCTTGTAGGTGTAATAATATATTACAATATTGAAAAGATTCAAGTTTATTCAGCTCTTTTTGCATTCAATCCATCAAGCTTACAATCTTAGGATTAGGAATGTATATAATAATATTCTTGCAGTTGCACTCTTATCAGAATACATAATCAAGTTATGTATTCTGATTAAAGGAATGGATTATATCAGTACAAATGAATAAAAATTGACCGTTACTAACATACATAAATATAGGAACTGAAAATATATCATTTATTTTGCTTAAGAATCAAGTTTCTTCTTGTTTATTATACATAATCAAATGAGATATATGAATATAATATCTATGGATATAAAATCCCTTTTCATATAATTTTTTAAACATACTTCTAGTCAAATTATTACAGGTTATATTTTAATTAGATACATTTTAATACAGACCCCTATCAACAGATATGAACTGAGATTAAAGAAGATCATACATATTAACTATAAAAACTCAGTTCAACTTCAACTTCAAGATACTCATTTAAGAATTACATAACAGAACCATAATTGTGAATAGCACTTACTTGTCATTTTTGTTCAGGATAGATACATTAACATTTCCAAGTATAATGCGCAGATACAAACTGTTCTGTTTTGGCAATGTAGCTTTGATCTCATGGAGCATTGCTTTCCTTTTCATTATTTCCTTTTCTAAATTAGCAATGCGGTCATCTTTTGTGACACCTTTCTTTTCCAACCTGATTCGAAATAAAAATTTGTTTAAAACATAAGATGTGTTAAGTTTATATTGTTTTTATATAAACATACTATAGTTAAATTAAGATTACTAGTACTTTCATGAAAATAATATGTTTCATATTTGTATTTTTACACTGACAATTACTGCATAGAATATCATAGCAACATAGAATATCAAACTAGTGAACTAGTGAATATCAATTTATGTTTCTGTATTAAAACTTGCATATTTGCTAGTCTAGATTATAGTATGTATGTATAACTCTACACTCATTTCATCTAGATCCATTTAGCCATTCTGGAGCAACAAACATTAATACAAACTGTCCCATTTATTATAGTAATAGTAGTAGCAATCATTTTAAATTTTACAAGGAGTAGTCATAGTAACACTATCAAATACATATATTGAGAGGCAAAGATCACCTTTTCAGATCCTAGTTCAGTTCTAAGTTTAACTAATAAGATAAAACATAATACTAAGCATAAAGTTTAAAATTATCTTCCTTGAGAACACTCATTTGAACATCAAAATGATAAACAATATCAAAATGAAAATAGATATTATATTGTTTACTTAATAGGAATATAAACAAATAAATGAGGTCATATCTATCAAATGACATTAGATGCAGTAATGTCAACAAATAAATTCATCTGACCTTTTGATTGCAGAGATTATAATGGACATGCGATACTTTTGATGATTGATTTCTTTAAGACATGCTGCTTGCAGCTCACCAACTTCCTCCAGTTTAGTAGCATATTCCTTACTTACGACCTGCAGATTAATAATTACCTATTTAGCCTGAAACCTAAATACGTTGATGTTAAAATCAATGTTTGTTTAAGACAAATATCAAACAAACACAGAAAAGTAAAATATTCAAATCAATGAGAAAGGTAAAAGTATCAAATTAATTTAAAAAATCATAGCAAGGAATGGTATTTAAATGGTTTGTATATTTTCGTACCAGAACGGGTGGCAAAATTTACATGACATAAATATACCTCTAGACGTTTATAATCTGCGACTAAATCTTCCCATTCTTTAACACACTCCTCAACCTCCATTTTCGTAGTATATTTTGTTTAAATTGCAATTTCTTCACAATCTATTAACGAGAATATTGAGCGAACGTGAAAATCCCATCACCGTTTCTATGACCTTTTTCCTTATGTCACCTGTAGGCGCAAGCTTAACCCAGCTGTCACTTTACTGATTATTTTGCTTTAGAGATGTTCTACTTAAGAATTATTAGTAAACTAGTCGATAATAATTCGATTGAAAATTAACAAAATTAGTGATAAAAAATCATTGTCATAAAATTAAGATAACACTATATCCTAGTAAATCTGTTAAAGAAAAGTGGAATATGACGACTTTTAATAAAGAGCCTTATTTTTATCTCATAGGGGCAAACAAGCAAACAGTTCACCTAATCGTAAGTTACTACCGCTGCCTATGGATACCTGCAACTCAAGTCGAATATCCTTATACAATGATGCTACACAGTCCGTCAAGAGCACTTAGACCTCATCCCCAGAACTTAAAGTGAATATGTAAAATGTACGTGGATAATTAAGAAATCATCTAATATAATAATATCTCTCTCTCTCTCATCTAAGATAATTAAGAAATATACTAATCATTGATATGGTAATCAAATCAAAGACGTCGTAACCGTAAAGTTTTTTGTTTAGTGAGGATGAATGATGACTAGATAATGAAGAAAGATGTTACAAATGGAGTACCTAAATAATAACGGATAATTACTACAGTATAAGCTTAATTAGGGTACGTTATGATTATAAGACAGTAGACTCTATTATTATGTTCTCAATGAAAGATAGATTTTTGGTTTAGATCAAATATATAACTTGATCGAGGATTTAAAAATATACAAATAAAAGTAAGCTTTTATAATGTGAACTCACCCTTTTTTTCATTCATCGAGTGCGGCTGAATTGGGTTATCATATCAATTACTATAGCCCCTCCTCGGATAGCAAGCTGTCAGATTTGTTTACTAATCTAGTTTGCCGTCTTTGAAAAAAACCGACACTATATGACACAAAATATAGTGTAGTCCTGCCCCTTATTGTCTCATATATATCAATGGTTGTCATAAGTCTGCCTCCTTGGTGTGTAAAGTATTACATCTATTATATTCTGTCTACAGGTGCATACTGTAATGTGTACAATATTGATTATTATTTAAAGGATTTTAATAAAAACACACTAAAATTAATTAAATACTTGTTTATTTACATGAAACGCGAACCAAATTTATTTGGGTTTCGGTAATAATTTTGACGAGTTACAGCAGTTATTATGAGTAAGGGTACTGCAAAATTCTGCTGCAAACAGTTGACATACATCCTATCAGAGCTTGAAGCAATTGGCTGACATACAAAGAGCAATTTGTTTTTAAGTTTGCATGTTATTTGTAATACCTTCCCATTTTATTAAATATATTAAAATAATACAAGCCATTATACAGGGAATATAAAATGGTAATTTTTTCAACTTTCCTTTTACCTACCCTACATTCTAGTATAACAGTGTATCACAACTATTATAAATAATTAAATTATATTTAATGAATAGAAATAAGCAGCATCACTTTGAACTTGTTTTCAGAGAATTTTGCAAGTATATGTTTAATGTTGATATTATTCTTATGGTAATTACATTTTAAAAAGTGCAAGATACTTATTTTTTTAATTGTAATACAAACAATTTTTGAAGAACAATCACATCAACATCGTTCTGCAGAGTACTTATTTTATAATAGGCGATTGCCAATATTTCAAAGATATTATATTAATATGCCAAAATAATACAGCACACGTAGTTATAGAGAGCGCTCTTTACGTAATCAAATTTATTTTTTTATTTATGCAGCCCAGTTAAGTTACTTCTAAACTTATGTTTATGGCAAATGATACTTGCCCATAAAAACTACTAATAACTTTGTCTTTTAAAAACAAATAAAAATAAGTACTTATTTAAGAATAACAATAAAATATTTTTGCATTCATAAAAATCCCTGTAGAACAATTCTTTTCCTCAAATAAAAATGGATTTACCCATAAAAATATTGATAAGTATGTATTACAATTAATAATAGATGAGTGTATATGACAGTCGCAAATAACAAGAATGACTAGAAAATTCTGTTGTGATGATGTTTTCAGAACATAAAAATCTGCTGTAATGTTATTTGACTACTAATGTCGATATTTAGTTGAGCGCTCTCTACAGATACGCCACAAAACTATTGTAAAAAACTCCTTGGTATCTGCATATTTACGAATTTACACCGACTAAGCGATTACATTCCTTAATGAGTTTCTAGCTCTATCCAGACATGAGGCGCACTATGCATAATTTTAATTAGCAATACGAAAGCAAAAATGACATATTGTAAGTGATAACTCCCTAAATATTATATTTTTATATTAGCATGGTGTTACCAGCTGTCACAAACTTTGCAAGCAATGTACATTTGTATAATGTCATGCACTAAACACGTCTGCTTTTATATGAGCGTACCTACGCAAACTACACTACAAAATTACCTCTATAAAACCAGGCAACAAAATTATTCCGTATAATAAATAACTATTCATAGCATTAATAGATATTATTAAAAAAACTAAACCTCGACCACGGATAACGAATACTGTGACAATTCACTGCGAGGGCACAAGATCTGTTAGTCTGTCCACATTGGTGTAGTAACATTAAACAAAGCAGTACATTAATACATAAATCATAAACATTACTATTTTTTTTCTTCTACATGGTCGAATGAAAACCTTTCATCTAAGATTCCCTTTCAATCTAGCTACCTTAAACAGGCCTGTTATTCAAAGTATTTTAGTTTATGTATATCACACATTAATTTACTTAGATATAATTACGATTTAAATGAAATCGGCTTAACTTTAAAATCATTATATATTTAATCATGTAAAGTATGAATTGTATTACAATTACTCATTTAGCAATTCAATTCTCTACACTTAACAAAATTGTTGTTTTGAGACAAAGGAAATAAACACTGGCAATACTAATAAATAAAATTTTGAAATATAACTCACTAACTTATAGTTAAAGTTTTGAATTGCCAAAACTTAAAATAAGTCCCTATGAAACCGATTGATACAAAATTTTACAATAAGTTGCTACATATTTATATCCATGGTTTCGTTGTCTCCATAGATCTTCATCCATGTGGTTGGCGCGCTTGCTAACCGACATAATGAACATCGTATCGAGCTGAGACAAACATCAAAAGCTTTATTTACATTACTTGATGAAGCATTTACGATGAGTCCTAGTGCTGATCACTAATCATTATTGAATGGTTGTCATGAATAACTAGCTATCAATATCAAATTTCATAAAACTAAAATTATCAATAAAGAAATCAAGGTACAAAATCTGATTGGCATGGTAATAAATCAAATTACTTATTATAACAAATAAAATTTATATCTAAACGTTTTACGAATAAACAATAACTATAAAATAAATCAGGACATTGAAAGTTTACAATAACACACAGCTCACTCCATCGTTTCGAGGGGGTACATGACGAATGCTACGTCACTACTTAACTAACGTAAGTTCCAATTATTTCATAATGCGGAAAAAGCAGTTTAACTAAAGAAATATACAGAAACTATGTGCCATTACACTATAATGGAATGTGTGAATCTAGAACGAAGAAGTTGAACACGAATATGTACGAGAACCGGGGCAACAGGTTTCGCCAATAAAGATAAAAAGAGACATAGCATCGTCAGGTATACAAAAACTACAATGAGCAGAATGAGAGAGAATAATCCCTTTCAAATGATTGACCATAATGACAGCAGTTTATATTGCCTTCATTGTAGCTCCAACGCGAAAAAATAATGATAAGGATATCATCGGTGAGTTTAAGTTACTAAAATGGCAACCGCTTCTAGCGACACTCCCAAACTTTGACGGTCTGATCGACGCTGCCGGATATGACGTATGGCAAGATCCTGTGGAAATCTGAAAGCAAAATATATCATTATAAATCTTAACAAAATTATTTACAAAAAAAGAAAACAAATCGAGAACAACTTTAGATTATTTAAGATGGCATTTGTCGACGTAGATTTGTGAGAGATGCCCATGTGTCCTTATGCATTTAGCAACATAATTTGTTTATGTAAGTAATCTGTTCTCATTAATTTAGTGGTTGAAACATAGCTAAAAACGTAGCAATCTTATAACACAAACGGTTGAAGTTGTGTGTGTACGCTAAGTGGCAATAAGCAAATACTGGGCAGAACTAACTTTATTTGGCAATTAGTACAATATTTCAGGATGAAAAAAATTATGTATTTTCGTGTAACTACAATATGTATGAAAAATTAGAACTGTTTTTTTTCTACTAAACATCAAATTTTAGACGCCCGGGGTTTCCTTCGAGTTCTATCATCGCGTAATATCTCCGCGCACTATGGCATTACACAGCACGCAGTAAGCATCGAAATGCAAAGTATTAACGAAGACCAACTGTTCACATAACATTTTTACGTTGTCACGCATCTCAAGCACAAATTCACATAAACACACATACGTGATCTCTAGTGATTTAATAAGGCCTTTATCTCATGTATTAATTAAATATTTACTTAGTGCACCTACTTGACACACACAACACATCATACATTCCATACCATTACATTACACATAACGTGCGTACTGCTTATTGAGAGTGACCGTTGCTTGACGCGCGTCATTACAGGTGATATTTGAAGTAATGCCATATCACATTACTATTCAGAGGTATGTGTTTAGTTGATAGTATCCGTGTGATACTTAATCAAAATTATTATTATTAAAACGATTCACCTAAATCTTAAGACTGGTTTTGCAT
Organism: Tyria jacobaeae; assembly: GCA_947561695.1. Taxonomy (NCBI): domain Eukaryota; kingdom Metazoa; phylum Arthropoda; class Insecta; order Lepidoptera; family Erebidae; genus Tyria; species Tyria jacobaeae. The sequence continues at coordinate 13,913,478 of OX387219.1, read as the reverse complement.
TCTCACAAACTTAGGGGCTTATAATATTAATAAGATTGTCAAGAAGGATATGTGTTAGTGTTTGTATTAAACGGTATCGTGTATGACCGAGGCTGGTGGCGAAGTGCTGGTGCGCGTAGAGCGTCTTTAGGCAGCGCGTGTGCGCGACGTCCCAGACGCGCAGGGTCTTGTCGTCGGAGGCGGTGAGCAGGTAGCGACCGCCAGGGTGCCACGCGGCGCCACGCACCCAGTTGTCATGGCCCACTAGCGTCGCCAGGCACTGGCCCGTGCTCACATCCCAGATCTAAAACACAGTCTTCTATAACTTACTCTATTACACACTATAATATTCATACGAACAACAGAAAATTAATTATTATAATTCGTTGATATTTTAAAAGCAACTTCCACACTAGAATTATTCCTGTGTCGAGATGGACTTTAAAAACATAAAATATTGACACAAAGAACATCTATACTCGGGATAGGTATTTGTAGAAAAAACTTATTTTGTTCGTGTGGAAATCGAGCCCACGACCGCCGGCTCCGCAGTCAGGATCACTAACCACTAGACCAACAGGTCAGATATTTGAATTGTAAGGGTTTTTCAATATTTACACAAAATTTGATATTAAATTGAATTTTAAAAAAAGTTCTAATTAAACGGGACCGTTAAAATTACATTGTAGCTAGCACTTTAATTAGCCTATGGGCATAATTAAAAGTACTTAATTCAATAACATAATTAAAATTATGAGCGATTCAAGATTAATATTTTACCAATATTTTCATCATAACATTATTATGCTTAAAAAAGTTACTATGAAATTAAAGGTACAAAGTGCAAGTACAAAAATTAAAAATTTATTTATATTAATAGGAAATAAAATGCATTAAAAATGTACGAACCCAATTCTCCTATCAGCTCTTGACGGATTTACGTCCAATTACAAGTAACCCTGTATTATGTGAAAAATTCTCAATTCTCATATTATACATACATGATACACGTCCAGTAGACGACTTCCTTACGACTCGACTAAAAACGGTGATAGCGCCTATAAACGTAAGGCGATATACACCTGAGATAAAAACTGAGACGTTGGAGCGACGTGTTCCGCACGCGTCTCTCTGAACTGAAGGAGGTAAGATAGACCAAAGTGTGGTCGCATGTTTATAATAGCAAGCAAAGCAAGCTTATAACCAATACATAGTTGTAGATGGTACGTTACCTTGACGGACTTGTCCCGTGATCCGCTGGCGAGGAAAGGCCCGGCGTGGTTGGCGCGGCGATTGTCGGCACCGGCTGCCTCGTTGATGGCGGCAGCAGCCGCATCGGGTGCCCACGACACACACTCTACTACGTGCTCGTGTTCTCGCAACTCCATCTGACAATACATCAATTGATTGTTTAACGTCCAAATTCTCGTCATCATTGGTTCTGTCAGCTACGACACTTATTATAATTATCAGCCTATCGTCCACTGGACGAATGCCTCCCCCAGGGAGCGCCAATTATTGCGGTCTTGGGCATGCCGTCACTTACTTTCAGTTACAAAATCATACATCCACCTCCCATATCCCACAAGGGGTGAGCAGAGGCATCTCCAAGCCTAGTTGCTACCGTGTGTTGTAAATATCAAGCCCACACACACCATACGTACATAAGTATGTATGTGCAAATGTATACTTAGTCTGGCAATAAATGCTGTAGCATTGAAAAAAAAAAAAAAACAATATTACATTTGAATTTGTATACTATCATCCTTATATGAATATTCAATGCGGTTTCATTTTTTTCGTGCCAGTTGGTGTTATTATTTTTGTGATATTAAGATGGAGTGACATGATAAAGAGAACCAAATTGCTGTGATAGCCTTACGCAAAGTAGGAATAGTGCTAAATGAAATTTTTGAAACTCTCCAAATGTATTCTCTTCTCTAAATTTATTTCCCGAGATAATATATTTTGCTTGTGGACAGGATTTCTTCAAATTCTTTCCTACACTCTTTCGTCTAAGTTGTTTACAAAATTTATAGATTTTAATATATACCTAACTAGTTACTTTGAAAATGTTACTGATGTATTATTACGTTAATGTTGAATGTTCAGACTCAAAATCTGCCATAAAGTAAGTGACCGCTTACATGTTGTTTACATATGTATGTTGTTTAGTATACGAATTTGCTTTATGCACAAATCAATTTCGGCCAGATTCAAAGTCTACGGCCAGTTTTTTTTTTTTTCACAAACAGAGGAGGTTCCATTGTACCCATCAATAGCCGGTACTGAAACATTCGACTAATACCAAGACGATAGAGTTTCAAATTGCATTTGATTCCATACCTACCTTGTGTAATACTACCAGAAGAATCTGGTTGTCTACTTTACTCTCACTGGTACTTTTTAATATCACAAAAATATTTAATACCAATTGGAGCGAAAGTGAGAAAACAATAAATAAATATATAAAAATGACAGATTCCAAATTCAAATGTATTGTTTTTTTTAATTGTTACAGTATTTTGATACCAGGACCAGACTGTTTTTCGATAATTTCGGTACATTATGTGAGTATATCGATGTGTACCTTCCTATACACATCGATATACTTACTCATTAAAATAATTAAAATAATGTTAATTACTACTACTATCAAGCCCCTGGTCCGATCCCTTAGTCAAGACAAGACCCCCACAGGAATGATGGGGTGGCCCTAGGAGTAGACCTCCAGTAACTACACGCTATGGTTATAAGCTATAATAATAGTATGGTAATTGCAAAAATAAGAATGTACAGATGTACTCCTAATACATAATGTATTGTATAAAAAAATTGTCAATGATTAATTGAGATAAAAATACATATTATTTATATATTATATATTACTCTTCTACTACGCTAGTACTCGAGATAATCTATTCCTAGAAAACACATACATATATATTATCGGGCTGGTTCAGACGAATATGCAATCTATTCGTTTATTTCGTTACATAATCTTTCTTTTTCTGCTAGTTTATGCATTTCTTTGAGATTTTTTTTGTGTAACTTCTATTGTACCCATCAATCAATCAGAATATTAATTAGTTGTTTTACATAAGATACTATAAAACTAAATAAAAATAAGCATAGCTAGCTGTAGGTACCATAGGTAATATGTGCTAGAATGTTACTTTAATAAAGTTACTGGTTCTTTATTAAAGAGAAAAATATTTCTGTTATAGTTCATACCTTGCACTCATTAGTATCCGCGTTCCATATGCGGACAGTTTGATCGTTAGAGCAGGATGCCAGCAGCGTACCGTCCGCCGACACGCGGACCATGCGCACCCACTCGCGGTGACCTTTGTATGTTTTGACACAATACCTACGATAAAGGGACAAATATAAGTACAGATTAGGCAGAACTTACAAACAGAAATCTTACAGCTTGAAGATTCTTAAAAAACAACTCTCGCACCTAAGCTAAGTAATTAAGTAGTAGTGTTTTCTTGCTAATTTGTAGCAAGAAAACAATAAAATCTAGTTTACAAGAGACATTTAATTGTTGTAGGCCCTGGTTATACCTATAAATAGCAGAGATTCCATTTTGAGAACACACAGTATAGGAGTATTTTGCAGGAATGGCAATACATCAAGGCTATCTCTATTGCAGCCAGTCGTCAGGCCCTTGTTTTGGTTGCATAAAAACATATACAGTCGTGGTCAACTAATTAAGGACATTCAAGATAGTGGACAGCAATAACCGGCTATGTACATATAAATATAAAACCCTGTTGATTTCTCAGTAACTATTATTTGCATAATTTGATCCGATTATTATACTATAAATGGCTGTAAATAAAAGATTAAATAAATATAAAAAAGTGTTTAATATCAAAGGTTAACCATGTATTCAATTTAAGGTACAATTCTGTAGCTGGACATTTAATTAAGAACAGTAAAGTAAAATGAAAAATAGAGTTAAACAGAACTAATAATCTGCAGTATTTTAATTTCTTTAACAACTTCATTTTATTACGGGTAAAATCAGTACCCAGTAGCAAAACCTTTGTTAGTAATTACCGCTTGACACCGATGTGGCATAGACATTATCAGTTTCTGACATATTTCAACAGGAATGTTTGCCCATGCCTCACAAAAAGCTTCATTAAGTTCATCTAAAGTTGTGGTACGATAAATGGCAACTTTTTTCTTAATTTCGTGCCAAAGGTGCTCGATTGGGTTGAGGTCGGGGCTATTTGCTGGCCAATCTAGCACTGATACCGACTGTCTGTTAAGAAACGACTTGACTGAACGGGCTGTATGTTTTGGGTCGTTATCATGCTGAAAAGTCCATATAATAGGAAGATGTTCCTCAGCATAGGGAAGCATAGTTTCTTCTAATATTGCCTTGTATTGATGTTGGTCTAAGTTACCCTGAACTTTCCTCACAGGTCCCACTCCACGTCCAGAAAATGATCCCCACATTTTAATGTTTCCTCCGCCATGTTTCACCTGCTTTTTTGTGAATCTTGGATTCATTTCCGCTTTTACAGGACGCCGTACGTATTGCCTTCCATCTGAAGAAATCAAATTAACCTTGGTCTCGTCAGAGAATAATACATGTTGCCATTGGTCGTAGGTCCAATGTCCATATTTACGTGCAAACGCCAAACGTGCATTTCTATGCTCTTTCTTTAACAACGGTACTTTGCGAGCCACTCTTCCGAACAACCCTGCTTCTACCAGACGTCGTCGAACTGTCCTCGCTGATACACTGACTCTTTCGTCTGCCCCAAACACTTCATGTTTAATTAAAATAGAGCCTAGAAACGTATCTTTCTTAGCTAACCTGGTTATCATTCTATCTTCTTGCGGAGTTGTTTTTCTCGATCTTTTTTTTCTGGGCACATTTAAAGTTGTGTTATTGCGCCTGAAATGTTGCACTGCATTGCATACCATAGTTTTTGAACAATTTAAATATCCTGCTATCCTTCGGTATGACCAACCACGCTCGACAAACTTCATGATAATTTTTCGTAGTGTTGCATCGCAACTTTTATTTTTGCCCATTGTTCTTCAAAATAACTCTCAAAACTTGAAATTACAAATCTAGATTGCCGCCAAAACTACCACAAAGAATAGGAGAAGAAAGAAAATAATAATTGAGATTCAGATTTTGAAACTAGAACGCAATATCTCAGTGTCCCTAATTAAATGGCCAGCCAGCATTCTTTGAACAAATAGCACTGTGATCATCTATCAGCTATACTGTAAAGAGGTTTAATGTTTAAGAAGTTGTTATTGTTTGTATAATTAGGCACATAAATGACTAATTATACTTACATGTAAAAGATGTGGAATATTGTTTAGACTCGTTGGAAAATAAAAAATAAATTCACAATTTGGATTAACTAGAGAGTGTCCCTAATTAGTTGACCACGACTGTATGTATATCTAACTGTATCTAGATTTTGTAAACAACTCAGGGATCCCTAAAACACAATATTTTTTTTAATATTAGGATATTCTTACCCAGTGGCGACTTCCCATGCCTTGATAGTCTTGTCTCGACTGGCGGAGTACACAATGTCGCCACTTGGTGAGAAGGCGACAGATGACACGTTGTGGTCGTGTCCATGCATCGTCTTCACGCATTCGAATGTTTGGTTGAACTCCCATAACTTGATAGACATATCTGCGCTGCAAGATACTGGAGAGGAAATTGCTTAATTAGTCACACTTAACTCGTTTCCCTCCGGGGTAGACAGGGACATATCTTTTTATTAGCAAAAATAATAATGGTATCTTCAATATCGATTTTTTCTTATTTATCTACTTGCTTAAGAGTGAGTGATCAGATCTGATCTGGTCTGATGGATTTAAATTTAGTATCCTGCCACTTCAATATTATTCATATGTCGCTTCAGCATCACATGGATTTAGTAGGTTACCAGACTGATCACAAACTTACTGCAAAGGTACAGTGTTTGGACTGATGTCAATAAACAGGTTTTGTGTAGATAAAAGCTAGATAATTGGTAATCATAATCTGATAACTGAGCAAGAAGAGTACAGTGTTTGGTTTTTGAGTTATTTATATATTATTAGGTTTATATATTAGTAGGTTTATTTATTAAATGTTTATAAATAACTCACCGAGTAGTTTCCCATGATGATCGAAGGCGATATCCTGAACGGAGTCGGTATGACCCTTCAGGGTTCGTTCGTACTCGCCACCTTCGAAGTCCCATACTTTGATGGTGGCGTCCTCGCTCGAGGACACCATCAAACTGAACACTGGGTGAAATATTACCTGTAATTAATAAATAATATTTTTATCAATGTATACAAGTTTTCTAGAATCTGTATGGTTATTCCTCCACTTTTATTAGACATTGAAATTGAGCCCTTTCTCAATTAACGATAAGGTATAGCCAGTGAGTAAGGCCATATTAGCCTCGAAGAAGCTTGGTGTGCTAAACAGATCGAGACAGTATTTTACTCCGCCCCACCGCCTGCAACTTTATAAGGCGCAGGTTCGGCCGCAAATGGAATACTGTTCTCATCTCTATGCAGGTGCACCCCAGTACCAACTTCTCCCTCTTGACCGCATTCAACGGAGAGCGACTCGCATCATCGACTGCCAAGATATTTCTGATCGACTTGACACCTTAGCGTTGCGTAGAGATGTAGCTTCACTCTGCATCCCCTATCGCTTGTATCATGGGGAGTGTTCAGAGGAATTGTTCGGACTTATACAGGCTGCTGGTTTCCGCCATCCTCCTACGCGACAAAATATCCATCCCCATCACCTGGACGATTGGCACTCCACCACTGTTCGCTTCTCCAGGTGACCCGTCTGCTCGTTTGCCCCCTATCGCATAAAAAAAAAAGACTCGTACTATGTTGGCGACGGCGAAAATTGAAAACTACATGTGTCATACTTTATGTATGACGTTGTAATAAGTTGACGTTAAAATACGCAGTTAATTAGTACAGGAGGGTGAGTGACGTCGTGTCGTCGTGAAATAAAACAAACATAAAAAGGCCATTCTCTGCTTAAAACAAAAAGGATAGCGCATTTTTTATAAATGGAACTAACATTTTTGTATCAGTATAGATTATGATGATATCAGATTAGGTATATGAAATAGTTTCTTACGTACATAGATTAAAGATAGGCCTGTATTAATTGTCAAGTGCTGGCAAATTAACCAATCATTTATGAATATGGTTTGCAGTGGAAAAGTTTTTCAACTGGATCAAATTTGTAGTACAATAGATATTGCTAAACAGAATTTAAGAAATAAACACAAATATAAACTAGCTGTTACTATACATTTATCAAGTATAAAAGAGCCTTTATACTACTCCAGACTATAATCTATATCTGTGCCACATTTCATCCAGATTTGTTAAGCCAATTTTGCGAGATTAAATAACAAACAACAATACAAACACTTTGCATTTACAATAATAGTAAGATACATCATACCTTATGAGTAGTCAAAAAATAAACAATGTAGAAATGCTCAATGAATCTGTGAGAGCAATGCACAAAACCGATTCACTACCAACGGAAAACTACAATAATCACATTTTTCTTCGCTCTAAATCAATTGTGCGTGGTTATGTACATTTAGAAATTATTGAGACTCTGTGAAAACAAGAAAAAGGCAAACAATGCATTTATAAAATCTGCTTTCATTGAATTAGAAAGTCATGACATTTATAGTAAATTCGTTACATAAATAAAGGTCTTCTTGCAATGGACAATTTATCGTTTAAAATGTGGGTTCAATGATACTTTACATGAATACTTTTAATTTATATAGCCAAAATATGCATGTTATAGCTTAACTCCTGGTACGTTTATATTTACAGGAATTTGTCCAAAACTATGTATATATATTTTTTTTTTTATAAACCTACTAATAAAATGGTACTGATAATACAATTCTCCTATTATACTAAATAATGTCGTTTGAAATTTTATTTGTCTGCATATACAAACTAAGAAAAAAAATAACGACAGTATGACAAAAACTTATAAAGTTGTAATAATTCTGAAATAGCCAATAAGTCACCACAATTTAAAAATAAATTTTCGAACAGACAAAATTAAAGATTCTTTTCAATATTTATTTATATGTTTGCGTATTAATTTTTAAACATGCATGTTACCTAAATACGCCTCAAAATTAAATTGGCATTGGCATCAGGTATGAATTCAAATAAAAATGTCTATGACATAACTCGACATCGTTGGCCATTCTGCAGTTTGCATTATTTATTTCTACGTAATTATATATTTTTTAAATCTAGTAGTTTTGAGATATTATCTATCTCAAAACTACTAGATTTAAAAAGGGTGGAAAACGGTAAAATTTGATCCCTATCTCTAACAGTATAATGTGTTGATGTGTGATTAACAGTTGTTGTATTACGTATATATCGTTATATACCCGAAACCTGCGGGCTAGTATGAAATGTTTAATGACAATAGAGACAGCCTGTGAGGTATGTACTTCTGTGTATAATGTATAAAGTACTGTATGCTATTGGTTTAAAACAAGAACTAAAACTAACAACAAGATAATATACATATATTGTTATTTTTTAATTATCCACTACTACCTCCTGAAATACTATAATAATAATAATAATACCTACTAGTCAAATGCTGTTTATATCAACACCTTCTGAACAAAAGTCTGATGTTATCATCCAACCAGCTAAGTCAAATATTAAGTTATAGAGCTCAAATGCACAAAAATTACCTTAGTAATAGTTGCCCGGTGTCCAGTTAGACAGAACTTCTCTGGTGGTCTCGGAATCCACTCGGCAGGTGTGCGTTTGGCACGCGTCGGCGCACCTTCGATAACTTCCTTCTGAGCCTCCGATAACTTCGATTCCAATTCCATCACCTGGTAAGTTAAGACAATAAAAAATAATTGTTTTTGGGCAATTGTTTATAACTCTGACATCTCTATGAAAAAGTTATTTCGTGATTTATTAGGCTGCGATAAATTAATACGAGGAGAATGAAAAAGTTATCCGCAGCGTTCGTAATTTGTTTACAATTACCAGATCTAATTATAAAATACAAAAAGCACGTATAGCAGTTATTCTTATTAAGTAACTATGATGCATAGAATGCATTATAATGTGTATCATATAATGACTGGAGCTTTTGACTTTTTATTATTCGACTGCGAAAGAAGGAGTATGTATTGTGTTTCAAGTATACATATTATCGGACAGATAATAGTTCATTCCCTTACTCGCTTTTTGCGACAACCACGTGAAGAGATGCGGTGGTCCCATTTACTCCACCGAGAACCTTTTATAATTTCATTTCAATATTACCTATTTCTAATAGAATTCAAATTGAATTGTACATCTTTCTAAATAAGAATTAACGTATTAATGATTCAAAATGATCTAAAAATATATAGTGTAAACATTTCAATTTATTAGTAGAACGTGATTTAAGACGAAAACAGAACACCGACTGACCCGATTACACCACCTTGAGAGTTCGTTTGAATAGTTGGCATTATTCATGGATAGATAGAGTCAATGAACAAAACGTGACACATGTATATTTGAGAGTCCGCGTCGTGGCCGACTAGGCGGCATCGACCGCCCGCCCAAGAAAATCGTTCAGAGCGACCCAGAAACGTCTACTGGACATATCGATGGGGTTATTCAGCTCCGATCGTGTTCGGATGTCGTTCTAGATCATTGTAAAACACGTTTTTGCCATTAGCGTTTTAACAGCTAGCAGTGTTGCAATATATGACCATTGAAACACGTGAGAGAGGCCCCTTCCAATTATATAAGATATTGCGTATAGGGGGACACTAATAGGCGTAATCATCTTTTGTGCTCACAATCAATTACGTGTAATCAATTATAGAAAGTGTTACACGAGTTTTACTACAAAACTACTTTTATTGTTGGTATATTGGTAAACTGATGCATAACTTAACTGATACTGAGGAAGTTTATGTGTATAATAAAAAAATACATCCCATTACAAGTTGGATATTAAAAATAGACATTATAACTTTGGCAATTAATGTTCATCAATAACTCACTGACACTTGACATGTAATCAACACAAATTTGGTTGCATACAAAATTGCTTGCAGAAATACAAACATTACACAATGAAAAAGGTTAACCTTAATTCAATGTCATGTTATTCGGTAGTTAAAACTTACAAAATAAGAAGAATTGTATTTATATTAATTTGATTAATATCAAAGGTCTATCGGTTAAGATAACATTATAGTGAAAAAAACGTTTTGCAAAGATATAGTATGATATATGACGAAGAGATAACAGAAACTTTTTACAAGGTGGGAAGCCTAATATCATTGCATATAAATAAATGAGTTAGAGCTACTTACAGCTCTAACCAACTTCTTGGTTTTGGTATTTTGATGTCACTGAGATTTGTCACTGAGGTGCGTGTTGTGGCCTGAATGATCAATGTTACGTAATTAATAAATATAACAAGAAAAAACTTGAGAATAATAATGAAACGTTTGTACAACTGTGATGGCAATCAAATGAGCTGCTCTGATAGGCACGTCAACAAGCACTTTGGAAGTAGGACTAGGCACTTACAAAGAGAATAATAAATGATATACGCCTCCCTAGCTTAGTAGTCCTAATAAAATATATAATTTATAACTAAGCAGTTCTCGAATGCCTATGAAAAATGTAAAAAAAAAGTTAAATGAAACTGTAGTGAGAGGAATAGATGACCATGGATAAACAAACGTATAATTAACATGTGCAAAAAGAAAGAACAACTCCATAAAATATGCAAACAAGATGAAAGTAATATAAATAACAGACTATTGTATAACAGATATAGTAACATAACTAATAAGTACATTAATAAGACAAAAAATTAATACATTAAACAAAAAATTAGTACCAATTTTAAGAAACCAAGAAAAATATGGGAAGTAATAAACAACCCGTGTGGTAAAGTTTGTAAGTCGGTAGATGAAATAATAACTAAACATTTCAAAAGTGATACAAAATCAATTTGTAACAATTATGCATATGAATTCGTTAAAAATATTAATACAAATTGTACAATAAAGTTATTAGACCAACCGTGTATTAGTATGTAGCGTGTCTAGCACATTAACATTTAAATTCATTTTTATTAATCTCTGAAAATATTGTCAAATTTCTATATGTTTAAAACTCTTTATAATATACCATATAATTGTTAGTACTACTTAGTTTTCTGTAAATTCAAAATTTCGTTTGTCTAAAATAAATAATTTAAATTAAATTAAATCAACATAACATCAAACCTCTTGCCTAGGGTGTACACCGATATGATTTTGTAACCGAGGGTAGATCGCTAGCGGTGCGCTCAGGCAGTGAGATCTTTACCGACGAGATATCAACAACGATAATTCAAAACTGTGTTAAGAAATTAATATATGACTCTAAACTGTTTGGTGAAATAAAACTGTAAACCTAGTGTTCATGTGTAGTGACAATATACAATCAGAACAACTGTGTGAGACTTTTATTTGTGGTGACGAACTATTACGCTCAGCTGCACGATAAAAGGTACAGTCCATATTCTACACTACATTGGTGACCCCGAAAAGTTTGAACACGATGGCACCTCCTGAAAAGGGAACTGTCCAAGGGAACCCCGAAGGATGTTCTCATGAATCAGCTTCGCCGAATCTCTTCAAAGTGGGCGTGAGAATACCCCCTTTCTGGCCAGAAGAGCCTCAAGTTTGGTTTGCGCAAGTTGAAGGTCACTTTGCGCTTGCAGGAATCACTGCAGATGCAACAAAATTCAACTACATTATAGCACAACTTGACAACCAGTATGCTGTTGAAGTTAAGGACATCATTACCTCACCACCGCCTACAGAAAAATATGAAACCCTCAAAACGGAGTTAATCAAACGTCTATCGGCATCGGCAGAACAGCGAGTGCAACAGCTGCTCGTTCATGAAGAACTGGGAGATCGAAAACCGTCTGCATTTCTTCGTCATCTCCGCTCCCTGGCAGGACCTAAGGTACCAGATGATTTTCTTCGTACTCTGTGGGCTGGCAGGTTACCTCATAATTTGCAAACAGTGATAGCAACTCAGCCGAAAACAACTCCACTACAAAGCCTCGGTGATTTAGCTGATAGTGTGTACGATTTAGTACCGAGTATACCCCGCACCACACAAGTTGCGTCATGTAAAGTTAATCCAAATAATGATACCGTGACGGAGATTTCTAAACAAGTTGCAGAGCTTACCAAACAAGTCGCATCACTTCAAGCACAGCTATCGCGCTCTCGCTCTCACTCCAGGTCTCGTCGTAGAAACCAGTACCGGTCACGTTCAAATTCGAATAACAGAGGGATATGTCGTTATCATGCAAGATTCGGCGACAGTGCTTACCGGTGTTTGGCTCCCTGCAGCTTCCAGCCTTCACACTCACCTGCGGGAAACGCCAGCGGCAGCCGACAGTAGCGGCTAACGACTGCCCCAAACACACCGGCCGCGTCTTCGTCACCGACAAAAATACCAAGGTACAGTTTCTTGTGGACACAGGATCTGACCTATGCGTCTTCCCTAAATCAGCGATCCCGGAGCGTCGTACAATAACGAAGTACGAATTGTTTGCGGCCAATAACACAGTTATACATACATATGGGTACATAGATCTTTGCCTTAACCTCGGACTGCGTCGGGATTTCCGCTGGAGATTCATCGTGGCCGACGTATTGAAACCCATCATAGGCGTTGACTTCCTGAGTCATTACAACCTGATAGTGGACTGCCGTCAACACCTCCTCATCGATGGACTTACCTCACTCTCCGTCCAAGTGCCACACTTCAAGGCACCGGCTTCTCCAGAATCAGTGACAGTTAAAGCTGTAACAGGGGACTCACCTTACCACACTCTCCTGCGCCAATTCCCGGAGATTACAAGGCCAGCAGGAGCTCCTAGGGAGATAAAGAATAAGACGTTACATCATATACGTACCACTCCTGGACCTCCAGTTACAGCACGTCCTCGTCGTTTGGCTCCAGATAGACTCCAGGTGGCTAGAAAAGAATTTGAAGAGATGCTCACCAATGGCACTGCTCGTCGTTCGCAGAGCTGCTGGGCGTCTCCACTTCACCTGTGTAGAAAAAAGGATGACGGTTGGCGTCCATGCGGCGATTATCGCAGCCTAAATGCCAGAACAATACCGGACAAATACCCTATAAGACACATACACGATTTCGCTTACCAGCTCTCTGGTGTCCAGGTCTTCTCCAAAATCGACCTGGTCAAGGCGTACAACCAAATCGCTGTCACTGAAGAAGATATACCAAAAACAGCCATTACCACTCCTTTTGGACTCTTTGAGTTCCCATTCATGACCTTCGGGTTAAGGAATGCTGCGCAAACGTTTCAGCGCTTTATAGACGAAGTATTGCAAGGCCTGGATTATACTTTCGGATATATTGATGATATTTTAATATTCTCCAAATCACACCTGGAACACCTGGAACACCTGGAGACCGTATTTACCCGTCTTAGACAATTTGGTGTACTAATAAATACTTCCAAATGTGTCTGGGGCGTGGCTGACATCACATTCCTCGGATACCACGTAACTTCAAACGGTGTACGACCTCTTGAAGAAAAAGTGAAAGCCATACAAGAGTTTCCCGTGCCAAGAACCGCCAAAGAACTTCGACGTTTTCTGGGAATGACAAATTATTACAGACGTTTTGTCCCGAACGCCGCGAGAATTCAAGGCCCTCTCAACACCGCACTGTCAGGTCCCGATATGAAAGGATCGACGCCCATAAACATGACTCCAGAGCTACTACGCGCTTTTGAAGACTGTAAACGGAGCCTAACACAAGCAGCGCTCCTGGCTCACATTGATTGTCGTGCTGAGCTAGCCATTTTCACCGACGCCTCAGATGTAGCTATTGGCGCGGTCCTGCAACAAAAATCTGTCTCTGGAGACTGGCAGCCACTAGGATTTTTTTCTAGAAAACTCACCGACGCTCAAAAGAACTATAGCTCCTATGATAGAGAGCTGTTGGCCATACATGAAGGAATTAAATACTTTCGCTACATGGTTGAGGCGCGAACATTTACGGTGTTCACCGACCATAAGCCCATAACGTTTGCCTTCACTACAAACCGCGTCAATTGCTCGCCTAGACAGCTGCGATACCTTCACTACATCGCACAATTTACGACAGACATCCGTCATGTCGCAGGGAAGGACAACATTGTAGCGGATAGCCTTTCACGTGTAGAATCAATCGTGAACATTGTTGATTACAAGGAGCTCGCAAAAGATCAGGATACGGATCCAGAATTGCAGGCACTTATTACCAACGGTTCTTCTCTGAAGCTACAGAAGGTCGCCACCCCGGAAGCAACTCTTTACTGTGACGTCTCAATGACAAATCCACGTCCTTATGTCACGCCGGCGTTCAGGAAGCAGATATTCCTCGGTCTCCACAGACTGAGTCACCCTGGCAGATCAGCTTCAGCCATGTTGGTCGCTCAACGGTTCGTCTGGCCTGGCGTACGCAAGGACTGCAGAGCCTGGGCCAAAGAATGTACAGACTGCCAACGTAATAAAATTAACCGACATACCCGTGCTCCTCTAGCTACATTTAGTGTCCCGTCGCAACGATTTTCACACGTCCACCTGGACCTAATAGGTCCTTTACCAGTCTCATGTGGATACAGGTACTGTCTCACGGCCATTGACCGCTTCACTCGCTGGCCTGAGGTGTACCCAATCACGGATATCACTGCGGAAACCTGTGCCCGCGCTTTCGTGTCGGGCTGGATGGCTCGCTTCGGCTGCCCCCTTAAAATAACCACAGATCGGGGGAGGCAATTTGAATCACAGCTATTTCGGTCCATGGCAAGTTTCATCGGTGCTAAGCACTATCCAACCACAGCTTACCATCCAGCTGCTAACGGACTTGTGGAGAGGATGCATAGACAACTGAAAGCCGCAATCATGTGCCACAACCACTCAAACTGGTCAGAGATCCTTCCCTTAGTACTCTTAGGAATAAGAAGTGCATGGAAAGAAGACACCAAAGCTTCAGCGGCGGAGCTAGTATACGGGGAACCATTGCGCTTGCCAGGTGAATTTTTCATGGCACCTCGTCATGATCTATCCTTGGACCTCACAGATTTCGCCAGTCGTCTACGCAATCACGTCAGCAGATTGTCTCCAGTACAAACGAGTACACACAATAAAAACAGGACTTTCTACTTACCAAAGGACATATTTACATCGGATTATGTGTTCTTGCGGTTGGGTCCTGAGAGAGGGTCGCTTCAGTCGCCATACTGCGGACCCTACAAAGTTCTCGAAAAAGGACCTAAGACTTTTAAATTAGAAGTCCAAGGAAAGGATGTGACTGTGACGATCGACCGAATCAAACCAGCACATATGACCAGAAATGATGACATCATCACTCTCACGGACAACTCCACACCTACTCCTGAAACACTGGATGCTCCAAGAAGATCTAGAAGTGGGAGAATAGTTCGTTTTCCCAATTACTATCGACCTTAAAAAGGTCTCGGTGGGGGAGTATTGTAGCGTGTCTAGCACATTAACATTTAAATTCATTTTTATTAATCTCTGAAAATATTGTCAAATTTCTATATGTTTAAAACTCTTTATAATATACCATATAATTGTTAGTACTACTTAGTTTTCTGTAAATTCAAAATTTCGTTTGTCTAAAATAAATAATTTAAATTAAATTAAATCAACATAACATCAAACCTCTTGCCTAGGGTGTACACCGATATGATTTTGTAACCGAGGGTAGATCGCTAGCGGTGCGCTCAGGCAGTGAGATCTTTACCGACGAGATATCAACAACGATAATTCAAAACTGTGTTAAGAAATTAATATATGACTCTAAACTGTTTAGTGAAATAAAACTGTAAACCTAGTGTTCATGTGTAGTGACAATATACAATCAGAACAACTGTGTGAGACTTTTATTTGTGGTGACGAACTATTACGCTCAGCTGCACGATAAAAGGTACAGTCCATATTCTACACTACAGTAAACAACCAACTATTGCTATGAGATTTAAAAAAGCAACAAATGATGGCGGATGCGGATTAAAGATTTATTATATGTGAGTGAACAGATTATCCCTGTCATTACACACTTGATTAATGCATGTATATCCACGTCGCTTTACTCGAACCAAGTAAAGATAGGCATTGTTAGACCCATACATAAAAAAGGCTGTTACACGGAGGTTGATAATTATAGACTTATAACAATTTTGTGTAGCATGGATAAGATTATTGAGAGGTACTTTGGAAATTAAATAAATATAACCCAAAATAATCTATTGCATAACAACAAATATGGTTTTCAAAAGAGACGAAATACTTCTTAATTACTAGCTATATTTGTCAATGAGGTCAACTACCACTTAAATAACAAAGAACAGGTATTCATTGATTTTACTAAAGCCTTTGACGTTTTAAATATTGACACACTAAATACCAAGTAGGAACAAATTGGAATACAAGGTCCTATGCTGGAGTGGTTCCGTAACTACCATAAAAATAGGAAAACTATGGTCAAAGTAAATGGATGTACCAGTGATCCTATACTAACTGAATAAGGTACAGCCCAGGGGTCAATTCTAGCACCTATAGAATATTTAATTTATGTTAATGAAATGTGCAGTATATTCAAAGATGGCTCCGTATACCAATTTGCTGGTGACACATGCCTAGTGACATATGGTAGGGCATGCAAGAGGCACAAATAATGATGCAAATTAACTTTGATATAATGTGCAAATGGGCACAGGATATGGGGCTGATCATTAATACTAATAAAACAAAATTACTACATATTAAATCCCCATATATTAAACTCAGTTTCAATCCTATAATAGTCATAATCATAAATGCATGCATAGTCAATCAGTCACATGTTCATGTCTTCCACTGGAACCAAACCAAAGCACATAAGAAACAAAAATAGAGGAGACGAAAACGGTTTACTAAAACACTGCCAAATCATATCGGTTTATGCAAGTACTCAGGTAATATTGGACGAATACTATAACATCGAAAAAAATAAAAATAAATATAGACCAACAAGTTACGTAAATTATGTTACGTAAATAAATATGCACTACCTAAATGGAACAATGAATATGGTAGGAGGACGTGGGAATACATGCTTCCTAATATACTTAACACAATTGGGGATGAACTGCACACAAAAATAACTTCAAATTTTAAGAATTACAAGGCTTGTAAACGTGCAATTAAATTGTATTATATTCTTCAAAACTAAGAATTGTAGCATTGGGCGATTCACTAGCGCTGCTATAAACCTTTAACAGGTTTAAAGCACTTTTAGTGCATAAGCATAATAATGTAATTATTTTAAAATAAATAAAAAAAATATAAGGTAAACAGTACACCGCGTATGGTGAAGTTCAACGCAGTGTCTCTATCTAATTTAGTAACAGGCTATTCCAGAATTTTTCAAAATCTGTTTAAAATTATCGCATAGATTCGATAGTGAACGGGTATTTTCATATCCTCAAAATAATATTTTTATTATATAATTATTTAATAAACTATCAAAAAATATGTTTAAAATTTAAACTATAAAAATAGTCGCTCCAAAAAGGTAGCCGTCATTATCGTGACGTCATAATAGTAAAAACAAAGAAACTTCAAATATACAGTGCAGAAAAATCATCAGTTATTAACTGACCTTTATTAATTTTTCTAAAACTAAAACAAATATACAATTACGAATAATTATAATTTAAATGCCATAAATTCACAATATAAAAAAAACGTGACATAATCATAAATAGATCTCGTGGCTTTATAATAAAATGATATTAAGAAGGCTTTTCTTATTGTAAAAACTCCATAAATACACACTTTCATAGTTTTGGTAGATGAAACTCCCCTATTCAGTAAGAAGGTAAGTTTAAAACAAACCTTACACACTTCAGTTAGCTTTCAGATGCGGCATGAAAAGTTTGTTTACCCATATCTAAAGTTTTAGGTATTAAATTACCTTTTTCTGTAATCTGATGACTGACGTCCATTTCTTCTCTAGGAGGCCGCCGAACTTGCGATCCATTTCACCGCTCATGTCAGCCTCCTTCTTGAACGCTTCCAACGCGTCCGTATAGCCATTGCTACCTAAGTAATCAGCGATCGCTTTGTTCCTGTAACAAAATAAATAAAAAATTAATCCCTAGTTCTAAAACAAAAATTACGTTAAGGTATTCGTTAATTGATAGTTTTTTTAACAGTTGTAGAGCCGTGCTTAGACACAAATAGCATGGTATATTTACATCTCTAAATGAACTGTGTAAAAAAACTATATAGCCCTAATAAAGGGTGTCTCAGTAAGAGTGCACTTTTTCATTTTAAAATAAAAACCCGTAATTTATGAGAGTTTTGATATTTTTTTTGGATTGTAAAAAAATACATGTTCCGATTAAGTATGGAATAAAATATCCCGCAAATGGCCCCCACGGCTTTGATTACAGGCCATTACTCTTTTCAGGAAATTTTCGATGACTTTTGAATCATCATCATCATCATCATCGAGATACAGCCACATAACTGTATCTCAATGATGATGCGTTAGATCTCTGATTTGAGCTCAGGATTTGTACTGGTTTATTCACATAAAAACGCGATTTCAGGAAATCCCAAAAAAAAATTAAACGGCGTTAAATCGCACTATCTTGGCGGCCAGAGCCGTCATACGCTCCATGGCCGTCATTGACAGATATTTTACCGCGGTGGCATCCTTCTGCGAGGATGACATCTCGCAGAAATCTTATTATATTTTATGGGTCACCTGATGGTAAATGGCTACCGCCGCCCATGGGCAAGGGCCTTTTAGTAAGTAAAGTAAAGTAAAGTTCAGTATTGTTGAATGTACTACAAACTTGCACCAATAACGGCAGAAGAAATGTTTGTAATAGTATCTGGCTTATCGTCTAAGGATGATCGAAAGACAAACCAAGGAAACACGTTCTGATAAAACAACAACAGACTGTTCTACTGGCTCAGCTATCATTAACGATTCAGTTAACGTTGTCCCAAGGTTACTGTGCAATGTAGGAAATACTGTATAGTCGCCGATCTAAAATGTAAGTTACAAATTTTATTATTTTTTTTTTAACAACAGCTAACCCATTTGTCACAAATAGTCATTATATAAGGTTTGAATTATTTTCTGTTTCTGGTTTGCAAAAATTATAATTTACTAAATGTTTATACTGCAGCCACACCTTACCAGTCGTCGGGATACTTGACAACTTTCGAGAAAAGTGTGGCCGCACTATTAGATTTAGTAAATTAAAGAATTTAAGTAAATTCATCACATCAATCGTATTCAGATATTTTAATTATATACGTTATTTTTGTGTGTACAGACTATTTAATTGCAGATTTCGTAGTTCAATATTGAACATACTAAACACTTAATCTGCTGATGTAACAAAAGAATCAGGACGCAATCTTACGGGTAAGGTCCCATTGGTGGCAAGCTGTGTGGTGATACCTCCTTAATTGGTTAGTGTAACGATTTAATTTATATGCTAACGGACAGAGGAAGTGTATTTGTAATGTACGCTTAAAACTTAAGTAAATTGAAAAGGCATAATTATTTATGTTCATAGGCATTGCATTTGTTTAGTTCTATTTGCAAAAGGCTATCATCAGTTTTCTAGTTCAAAGCCTGAGGCGAAATTGTAAGGTGTAAGTGAAAATATGTATTAAATGTCAAGGGTAATACATAGAAATCTAATATATATAGAATTTATAGCATAGGTCAGCAAAGAAGGACAACCCACGGTAGAAGTTACACATTTGAATATGAGAAACTTATGGGATACGTTATTCCTCATTCCATAAGTATTTCTTTATTTAAGAAAAAATGTCTATAGAAAAAAATCTCTTCTTTCTTTACGGTTACATACATACATATAATTTTCGATCTATGCTGTAATCATATACAAAATCGAAAACATATAAAATATGGATAGATCATTATATGTCATCAAAATAAAGAAAATTTGTATAATAAGTATTATTTTTTTTAAGTGGATAGCCAACAAATTATAGACTTATCTAATAAAGGAACAGAAGTTACAATAATATGCTTTGTGCTCATTTAGTTATAGGCAACCACATCTAACTAATATGACGCATGTCACATTATTTGAACAACTTTTATCTATCCGTCTATTCAATGATTGCACTTTTGTTACGGGATCTATAAAAAAAATAAACGAAACATCTCACAATTTTTTAATCTAGTTGATAAACACAGACACCGTTGACCGCAGTTTGAGAGTAAAGCAAATAAATAATGGTTGAATATGTTCCGTCTTTAAAGTTAAATCATATTGACATACCTATGTACATCGCGTCTTCAGTAACCAATCGTTCTACTGACATTCTTTAACTCGATGTGACAATTAGCACAAATAACACGCTTCGTAACGTGTTATCTGTCATGAATTGATGACTAATGAACCATTTATAAAAAACGGTTATGAGAATAACAAATTCATTTTGCCGTGACTTTATACCTATGACTTAGTTTTGTTCTGGAATAAGTATAATATATCGCAAAATCCTAAACCTGTGACTTTTGCCAAACAGGAATAAAAATTATGAATCGATTAAGTCAAGATAAAAATCTGTTAGGAGTATGTAAATCTGATATGTATATATACCTCTAATAATCACAATAAGGAAACTAAGATAATTTTCTTTTAAAAGACAACTCCCGCACTAGGATTACTCCTGTGTAGCGGGGGGCTTTACAAACATAATCAACGGACACAAAGAACGCCCAGACCAGGAAAAAACACCTAGACTAGGAAATTTTATGTTCCGTGTGGGGGGATCACGACCTCCAGCTCAGCAGTCAGGGTCACTAACCACTAGACCAAATGGCCAGTTGATTATAATATTTTTTTTTTCCTGATGTTGCTGTGGATGGCACAGTACAAGAAAATCTGGTCACGAATGTTCGAAAATAAGCCCGTAAAGTTCAGAATACAATTAACATATTGCAGCGTTGGTGCCATTTTTTAACAAGGCCGTTATACATCTTCACGTAATAAATAATACTGACTAGTAGTGTGTATGTTGTTAATAATGTTAAATGCAAGACTCAAAACGCAAGTCTCAAGGATAACTTTTCTAAATTAAAAAATACTATTTAGTATTTTATATAACTATAACTAATTAGAAATATGTATAAACACAAATTATTGTTGCATTTTGTTGTTTCCGTATAGTAACTACGGTTTAACTATTTTATTTTAATGAACTTCTTTAGTTTAAATAAAGAAAATGCTACATGTTAATAAGTAATTAAAGATAGAAAAGTAATAATTTCTAAACTGTAAATACACCTGCTAATTAATGTACTTTGACGACAGATCAAGTACTAAGGACTATGCACGGTGCCTACTCAACTTTCTACGATAGTTTAATTATAAACTCTGTTCTTCTTTAGAATGCGCTCCCATTCGAAATCAGGATGTCCACAAACCGCTTCATGTTTAAACAAACGGTACGTGATCTCCTACTCAATGAGTTGGCTTAATTGTCACATCATTTTTTTTTATTTTTTTCTCTTTTTTTACGTAACTAATAATGTATATGTAATAATGTGTATAACATTATTTTTCTTGTATGTATACTACTTTTACACTAGTTCGTTCTTTTCTCTCTTATTCGCACCTACCATTTTTATTTCTGCAACACCCGAAGGTTGACTGGCAGAGAATGTCTAAGACAGTCAAAGTCCGCCTTGTACAATGTGCATTAATAAAAAAAATACACAGCACTGGTGCCCCAATAACCTTATTGATCTTCTTGGTTTGCCGCGGGGTTCTTTGATTCCGGAACGGTACAAAAAATATTTCCAATTCTGAGCACCGAACCCGTCAATTCTATGTTGGTACTGAGATATTCGTGTAGGTGTTACAATATTCTCATAATAAAATTAATAAAGTATCCCATGATTGATAATGTGTGGCGATGTCGCAAGTTAGTAACCATAACACAATACGACCTGTCACATTTTTTTAAGAATAACAGTACCGTTTTTAAACAATTAAGGGTTAATTTAAAAGTCTACACAAGGTTCTAGATTAGGTTCGTTACGTCGTTAGATTACGAACACAATGTTAACGCATTATTTGTAATCAATATAAAATTATGAATTAAATATTGTTATTGATTGCATGTTAAATAAATTATATGCAATGAAAATGATACGTAATAAATCGAGTTATTGACGAGTCATAAGAATAAAAAAGGAACATAGAATATTAGAAAAAGTGTTAGTGCTCTACCAGACAGTAAGACTTTACCAAATTTTTAAAGACTGTTAATGATTGAGCAAGTCTTATATTAACCGGCAAGGCATTCCACAACGGAACAGTTTGAACAGGACAAGAAGTTGTCCATGTACTTTGTTGAATGTGCCGGTATTTTCAGTCTCAAATTATCAGATGATCTTAAGGATCTTGAGTGTGTAGCGTGTAGAAATGTGAAGTGTTCTTTTAGATAAGACGAAGTCTTGGGGTTAAATAAATTACATATCTTATACAGAAGTTCTGAAGTCTCTCAAGTTTAAAAATTAAGTTTGGCTTCGGTGAGATCACGAAAACTGGCATCAGCATAATCGAGGATGGGGAAGAGAAGAAATTGAGCAAGCGCAGCTTACGTGGCAAAAAAAATTGTAGCCGGCGCAAGGACCAGGCCAACTCATCTCCTGCAGTTTGGAACCCGTGGAAAGCATTTATCAATATAGCTTTACAGAATTTAACAGTTCTAGATATGAGCCTTGAATTGCCTATAATAATGACATGTCTTTCGTGGATTAACCTTGATTCTATGAATTTGCTCCATTCGCATATTTTAGCTAGCCTACAATATATTCTAGCCCTATCTGCGTACCGGTGGCAGGAACATGAGAGGTTGTTGGTGATTTTATGAAAACTGCGAAAACTAAAGGAGTTAGCAAGAGAAGAAGTCACCTTGTTGGGACAAAAGTTGACGGCGGTTGACAAAAGTTGATATTGTTACGTATACAACCTTGTCGAGGCTCACCAACTCCCAAGAATTTATACTTTTGATGGATCCTTTGAGCGTTCGTTGGCATTGAGCGTTCCTATACACTTAACCACAGTGGTTTCGAATGTTTACGTATTTGTCCACGTTCGAATCAGTTGCCCGTCCTTTTTATTTGGACTTGGCTGCAGGTTTATTCGAAAGGAGCATTTTAATTGCAGTAGTCAGCCATGGCGAAGGATTATGCCTTACCTTAATTTTGTGCGTGCGTGTGTCGTATAAGATATCAAGAATTGTCTGTAAGCAATTGAACTTTTTTCTTAATGGTACGAGAATCTATGAGAGAGATCCAATCTATACAGAAGGCATCTCTACAAAAGTTGTCAAGATTTATACCACAAAATTGCGTAGCAAGAGGACTTTAGTGTTGGGTTTAGGTGGACGGAGTCTGAAGGAAGTATAGTAAATCGTGGTATGGAAATGCGTCCGCACAGCTTCTAGTGTAATACATATACTAATGTAATAAAGCTCAAGAGTGTTTTTGTTTGTTGTGTCAAACACGCTAATCTTCTCATGTCAGACACGAATATAATATTTGTGTTGGATATAGTATTTACTGAGGAATAATAAAGGCTATAAGACATATTGTAACGATGCCAAGGAGCGGAGCAGTGACCATACATGCAGGTGAGACGTAGATAACTGAATGTCCGAAAACGAAACATTCTCCTATACAATATTTTATTTTGTTCTTTAAAACGAGGCAATATAACGAATCGACAAAAGGAAGACAAAACAGTTGAGAAGCACCTCTGCGTTTGTCCGTCAAATTACTTTTTTTTTTGTTTAGTGGTAGTATTGACGAGATCTAGTGATGAATAGAAGCAATTTGGATCAGCCAGTATTTTCTTAATTATGTAAGAGATACAGAAAGCTGCACTGCTTTTCCAGTCTATGTATGTATGTATATGTTGACATTCTACAGAACGGAAAGATCATGTTAGAATTCAAATTGTACTCACAACAACATACTTACAACATTATACTTATTAACAATGGGAGTATCTTATGAATATTAACATAAAACGTCTAACCAGGCTGATGCGAACTTTTTTTTTTATATTATAGGAGGACAGACACCAGACGGGTCACCTGATGGTAAGTGACAACCGACGCTCTATCAACTGGCTCTACCACTGTTAAAACTTCTCAGAACCTCCTGTTTTTTATTTTTAAATATTTAATTATATTAGTTAATATGTTTATATACTGGAATGTATAAAGTGGTGATCACTAAACATTGATTACAAACAACTATTGGACAGTATTTTATTTCCCATAGCCAGTTAAAATAGAAAACTAAAATTCTAATTATCATGGCGAAACAGTTTCGTGCACTTTGCGTGAAGTCACGTTAGAGGCACTATAGAGAGCTGAAAGCATTGCTCATTCATGTATGAAAATAATTGCTAAATTATGCTGAGACATATGCACACAATACATTTTTTGGAACGAAGTTCTATGACGCGTTGCGGAGGAGTAAAAAAATCTTTAACGTCACGGGGGTTTTTTACCTCCGTAATGTTAAAGAAAAAAAGCGTAAGATTTTTTTATTTATTGATAATACTGCCATCTAGGGTTTCTATTATGAACTGCAAAGAAGTTTTTTTTATTGATAATATTGCCATCTAGTGTTTCTATTATGAACTGCAAAGAAGTTTAGGGATTCAGGTTTTAAAACAAAATATAGTGTAACACTAGCATCTAGTAAAAGTATTACAAACAACGGAAACTTGAACCTTTCCTTATAATAACGAACTTCGTTCCTATCTGGTGTCCCACGACACCACACGGTTTTCTTTAAAAAGCTATTCTTCTAAAGGGCGCCATATTCAATTTCATAAGACGTTACAGACAGCACAGCGCTATGTCTAGCGGACGATCAAGACGCTACAAACGATACCCTACTTTGTCAAATTATTATGATTAAAATATAAATTATTAACAAATGAAAATTATAAATATTTTTTTTTTATTTCATAATCCTTAATAATAATTTTAAATATAATTTATATTAAATAAAGACCTTGAGATATGAACAGAATCTTTGTTTAAAGAGTGAGCGGTTTAGAGTTGTCAAGTAGAAGTGGACAAACTCGCTTGTGTTACATTTAAAACAGGCTCTACTATTATAATATATTATACATTACGTCACTACATAGTACACATTAATGCTGACTCAAAATAACTTCCCAGCTGCGATGAGAGTGCTTATCGTGCTTATGTAACAAATAACCCTGACCATATAAAAACATCAATTCGAAATACTTTGGAATTTGAAAATGTTAAAAAGGTGAATATGATCAAAGCGTTTATCACTTAGGTGAAACGAAATAAGTTCCAAAGAGGCATACACAATAGCTATCGTGGGTGTCCCTATTGTTTGCGTGAGGGCAGTTGAGTTACACATATTCCGGTTAGTGAAAAGATTATGCGGCTCCATTCATGAACAACTATAACACCTGTACACAATGCGCGGGGATGTGGTCGTTACAGAAAGTTGTAATTATGATATATATATATATATATATATATATATATGTATATGTACAGAGAAATTAAACATAGTACCACATTTGTGCAGATAAAAAGTTAATAATTTGAATAATTAAAAACAACTGCCCTGCCAAAACAAGCAAAATTGAGCGCACTAAGGTAACCATACTTAAGTTTATGTATATAATATATAAATATATTGTGTTTATTATTTATTATTAATTTTAATAAGCTGTATTTGAAAAGGTTAATTTTCACGGGACTTTTTTTTTATACGAAAGAGGGCAAACGAGCAGACGGGTCACCATGGACACCCGCAACTCAAGAGTCACAAGTGCGTTGCCGGCCTTTTAGGTAGCGGTACGCTCTTTTCTTGAAGGTTTGAAAGTCGTATCGGTCCGGAAATACGGTAGGCGACAATTTATTCCATAGGCTGGTTGTGTGAGGCAAAAAGCTTCTAGAGAAGCGCACAGTGGTGAATGGTGCGATAGAGGATGCAGAGTGGAGCTACATCTCTACGCAACGCCAAGGTGTCAAGCCGATCAGAAATATCTTGGCAGTCGATGATGCGAGTCGCTCTCCGTTGAATCCGGTCAAGAGCGAGAAGCTGGTACTGGGGTGCACCTCTATAGAGATGAGAACAGTATTCCATGTGCGGCCGAACCTGCGCCTTATAAAGTTGCAGGCGGTGGGCCGGAGTGAAATACTGAATCTGTTTAGCACACCAAGCTTCTTCGAGGCTCATTTGGCCTTACCCTTTAAGTAACCGCGAAACTGGACTTCGCTTGATATATCGACGCCAAGGATTCCGATGCTGGCTGATGCAGTTAGGGAAGTGCTCTCAAAGCGAGGTGATACGACCAATGGCTTCTTCATGGCAATCTTTTTAGCAGTGAACGCGCAAACCTGTGACTTACACTGGCTGATGGGATACGCCACGGAGAGGCCACGGCAAGCACAGTTATAGTCCCTGGTCAGAACCTCCGTTCCTGTGGCCTCGTACATGGTAACTTATGGAGTCATTAATGACAATTGAAAAGAAAATTACATTCATTAAACAAACCCTGTCTCTATTGTAAGGTTATTAATGTTTTTTAATATTTGATTCTAAATCTAACCTGATCAATGCGGAAAGCTGTAAGGCAATGCTACAATTCTCCAATGTTGGGGAACGGCGAAAGTGGTTTTATACGTATAGTTGAGGCGCGGACCGATCTGGGACCGATTGAAAATAACTTTCACGATATATTTCCGATGTCATTACTCTGATTGCAGGGACAAGTAGTAAGCTTCTAACACAAAGCTTTTGCCCTATACTTGCACCTGTATAGTTGAATATACCATAGACTAAGAAATCATTATATCATGTCGCGTCTAACAAGATGACATATAATTATGTTCCAACTCATCAAAGAAACAATCATTGCTGCTCCCTTGTAATTCAAATGATATAAGAATATGGCATTTTATGTAATAAGTTGACAGACGATTTAATTTTATTTAATTGAACAGATATTGATATACATGGTTATAAAAAGTCTGTATGTCTGTAAAGATGTTATGTCACCAGAGTTATGTTGTAGAGAGAGATTATAAATATAATATTTGAAAATAACATGTATATATCTGTGATATAATTAAATAAATAAAAATAAACAAAATTAAGAAATATATAGAAAAACACTCCAATATTTTAATATATAAATTGGATAAAAAATAATATGTTCATTATGATAGTAATTTTGATGGAATGTTGTACTAATAATGAGAAAGTTATACTTCCTCCTCATTATTATATCTTATAAGTCGCCGTGCCCTACAGGGACCATAATGTACTGGAAGTATTGTTTTAACACCTTTGTAACATATGGAGTGCAATGAATTGATTTGATTTTCTTTGCTGCTATGAGTTATAGCCTAATGTTACAAAACCGTGGGAGAGCCATGATTATTGTAATACCATGGCCTTACAGAAAACCATTAGATAAACAATGCTTGCAGTGTAATTGCCGAGTGAGTGATGGTAAAGGAGGCCCAACACCCTCCTCTCGTTGTCCCTCATCTATTTTCCGAACAAGGTAATGGTGTGGGGTGTTCTTGTCGCCGCTAGTCAACAGTTTACTTGTACTTTTCGCTTGCACAAATAATAGTGTACACACGCTTTAAAAGAAAACACTGGCATTCGATGACTCCTTAACACTTAACTTTATATAACTACTGATAAGACTATATTATCAAAGTAAATAAAATAAAGTTTTTTTATTGACAGAATATCTGCACGACAGTTTTAAAATCAAAATCCGAATATAGTATTCATCCATCATCCAGTTCGAGTAATAGGTATGCGACCCCGACTTGTTTGAGCTATTGCTTATACTCTCCAATACAACTGTACAAGCAATATCCTTTTCCTTCCCTTGCTATCTTCACGTTAATGTCACTTTATTCCCAAATTTTCCCATCTAATTCCCTAAGTATCCGGATCATTTTACGTAAATAAGACCAAATTATTATCAGCAAAATGTAGGTGTTAATAACGCTTTTGCCTACCCCTTCGGGGGCACAGGCGTTAGTTGTATATATGCACATACATATATATATAGTGTTTAATTAAAATATTTATTTAGTATAAGTGTATGCAATGTCATTAATTACTTTCTTCCATGAGCTGTTGTTTAATGGCAACTTTAAGCCCCTGATCGATGGGCGAGTACATCCGCGGCTTTTATGGCTCTTTGTTAAAGTTCGAAATTATATCATTGCAATACCACCGTTTTTACATACCGATGAGCCTGGGTCTGTTCTGTCTGCTGTTCATGTTTGCTTTTTTTATGGTCGGTTACGGCTTGTTCAGATTGCAGAAAAAACATAAACCAAACTAGGATATTAAGAACAAAATCAGTCAATGCGGGCAAAACGAGGTAAATGGAAGCATGAGAACAGGCTCCGGAGTTGAAGATGTAAAGAAGCTAGAATTTCTCAACGATTTTCCAAAATATGCCTAGATATTTAAGTAACATACTACACACTTGGGTTTTACCTTCTGCCAGTATCTCATTGTAGCAGTCAGACCTTCAGGAGGAGAAATAGCTGCTCGCATTATAGTGTTTTGCATTTGTGTTAAAGGTGTTAGTAAAGACAACAATTCGTTGTACGATTCTTCAGAAATTCTCAGACAATTTCTGTTATCAAATGGTTATGTTGACAATTCTTGAATAAATGAGTGTGTGACAAAGCTTAAGCTGGTTTTTCAGACTGAACAACTAACGAGCCGCACGTTATATAATATACGTAATATACGTATTCTTAAAACAGCGTATCTCGTCTCTCGTACGTCGATCATGTGTACATTAATTATGATATATATTTAGAAATATATAATTATTTTTATTAGAAGTCCGGTTATCAAAGTACAAGCTATGCTTAGTTTGGGACTTGACAGCCATTGCAGAGATGTGAAAAGTTACTATTATTTCAAAATAATAAAAAAGGTGTAGGCACATTAACAGATAATACAAAATATATTAATGGTGCTCGGTGGCCTGCGTAATTTTATTTTACATAACTAATCGCTCACATGTTTATTGTATAATTATCCTCCTGGAACGATATTACAAGCACAAACCCTTCAATGTATTTCAACAAGGTTTATATATATGTATCTATACATTTATAGATATACAAAGTGTTACAAAGAGGTGGTCATATGCTTTATAGGTAGTATAGGTATTACACAGTACACAACAACAATTTAATGAATATTCAAAATGTTCGATTCTTATAGAAATCTTTTTTGAAAGTGACAAATTTAACTTGATAAAATAAAATTGTAAAAAGACGCAAAACTTTGAACGACATTTATTTCTTTCGAAAGGTCCCCAACGCAGGTGTCACGTACCGTTTAAATAGCAAAAGCATCGCTGTACTGCATCTGCTAGACATTTATTTATTAATTATTGCGGCTTGCAATTTGCTATTAAATTCTTTGCTATAAAATTTGCTACATAAAACTTTACGCGAAATGTAGGGTAGTAGTGGAAATTGTCAGCCCACAGTCACTTTCCCCCTCACGTCACTTCCCACTGACCCTTCATTTACATAGATGAGGCAATTGCTAAATTATTATTTTTAAATCTCTCTGCTGTTTGCAATATAATAATAATATAACAACTTGGCCGTCTGATCCCAAACTAAGCAAAGCTTGTACTATGGTCACTAGACAGCTGATAAACATACTTATATACTTCTAAATACATACATGTAATAGATAAATTACACCCAGACCCAGAACAAAGTTTGCGCCCATCACCCAAATATTTGTACTGCAGTCAGGGTCACTACCACCACTAGACCAAAAGGCCAGTTCCCAATGACACGCCCGATAATGAATAAATACATTTCGTAAATGCATGTTAAATAAGTCATCTAAATCTACAGTCAGATTAGAACAAGATTTTCTTCACTCTACTAAGTTCTTTCAGCTCAAAGTTTTTTTTGATTATTATTAGTAGGTGTTTGATATGCCTCTACCTACCTATTCAAGGATATAAGCGCGAGTGTTTGTATGTATGTCTGATTGTTCAACAATTATATAGGTAATTGATTTTGTAATAGTTACAAAAAAATATTTAATAGTTTTTATTTCTCATTTAATCATTATCTTCAATTAGACTGTATTCAGCAGAAATCATCCAATCAAAAAAGGAAACTTTTGCCAAACTATCGAATATACATAATTAGTAGTCTAATTGTCGAGAGTTTTTATTCTGAAGATAGGGAATCTTCTTTTACTGAAAGTTTTGCCAACCCATGGCCAAAGCTTCGTTAATGTACTTAAATAATTTGGTCGGGTTTGGATTATTTTTCAATTTATTTGTTGGATCGTGTGAGCCCAGTACAATTATATATAAATATATTCTTGCAGTAGACGGTTCAAAATACTAAAAAGTTCTGTGGCTAAGAAATTATCGCAGCCACATATTTCACAAGTATTCAAATGCTCTGTTTTCCAATGAGCATCAAATAGCTATACTGTC
The DNA here is from genome assembly GCA_947561695.1 of Tyria jacobaeae. NCBI lineage: Eukaryota > Metazoa > Arthropoda > Insecta > Lepidoptera > Erebidae > Tyria > Tyria jacobaeae. The sequence continues at coordinate 13,882,757 of OX387219.1, read as the reverse complement.
AGAGTTATTGCATTATTTTTTATTTTTACTAAAAGTAGCTTAGAAAACTTAACTGTAGCTGTATATTTAATAATATATATTTACTATATATATATTAACTGTAGCTGTATATTTAATAAATAATTAGTTCTTTAATGAATTTGTTTCTAAAATCTTATTTCAGCTATGCTCAATCAGATGTGTTAGCAATCGTGATGTTGCTTTAACGAAGCTTCAAAGGGTTACCTTCATAATGATGAGACGGAGTATTAGCGATAACGGTAACAAATGATGAATTAAAGATAACGATAACAAATGATGAAAGCAACGGGATGGATGTAGCGAATCAGAACGATATTACAAGTGTAGAATAAACTGTATTCATCTGTATGAGGGACACTCAACAATCAGTAATTTGCTTACTAGCCACGAATGTGTATACATTCATGGCTAGTAAGCATCTAAACTACCGTTTAAAATAAGTAATTCTAGCACATCGTTAAGGGGGGGGGGGGGGGTAAGGTATTAATGATTGAATGCATAATATCTAAAGAAGATTGTGTTAAAATTTCAAGTCTATCGGGGCAAAATTGACGAAGTTATGAGTATTTCAGCGTCCGTTGCCTGAGCCTGAGGTTTTATACCTGAGCTACAGCGGACGCAGACTCACCCGGCCCAAACGGGCCTGTTCAGGTAAAGTCGAGTATATTCGAGGCATGATCTATGCATCAGTTAAACGCTGTATGCCGTGCTGAGCAACAACAAGTGACGCTAAAATTTTGACTCTGTTTTCCTTCGTGTTGATACTTCGAAAGTTTGACGTTGTTCTCGTTCGTGTTCGTAGCTCGAAAGTTTGACTTTGTTCTCGTTCGTGTTGGTACTTCGAAAAATGCCCCGAAAAATTAGCAGGAGAAGATGGTAAGAAAAGTAATGAGAGGTTATAGCGACCGAAAAAAAAACTGCCTCCGCACAAGCGTGGAACCGACGAAGTGGAAGCTAATAGCGCGTCAGCGAAAAAAATTAGGCATGACAGTAAAGAAGAGAGAGTTTTGCGTAGACAAATGCAAAAAGATGCTCTTGATCATCTTGATGGAAGCCTTTTGCTCTACGGACCTGGCATCGACGACTCTTTGTGAGTATAAAAAAATTGACGAATTTTATCTTGAATACTTCAGTACGCAAAAATTTAAAGCGTTTTTCTGAAACTTGTCATTTTTGAAGTCCGTGCCCACCATAACTAAAAATCTACTGGACCAATCGTTTTGAAATTTTGCACAGTGTTTCTTCACATAATTCCCCAGGTATTGTCGAGAGCTTTTTTTTTTCAATAATTATCAATTTTTTTACAACAGCAAATTAGCCGTTTTATTAGCGAAAATCTGGTTTTTTGCTTCCAAGTGCTACGAAAAATCGAAAAAAAAAAAAATCCTCTCGTGAATACCTCGACAAACATCTCCTTTAACGAATGCATTTTGATTTTTTTGTTTCAGATGATTTGGTTGCGAGTTATGATGGGCACCGCAAAACAACTTTTTCTTGAGGCGCCTCCGGAGATTCACTGCCACTCGTTCAGTTTTTGATATTTTGCAATGAAAATTTAGGAGAATATTGTTCTAATGTTACATTATCATGTATAGATCGACTGAATAAACTAACACCATCTGTATTGCCAAAAAAAAATCTTGAAAACATGCCTTTTTTTACCAAATTAACCTTACCCCCCCCCCCCCCCCCCCTTAAATACATATTTGGCCCAAATTTTACTAGTTTACTGAATAACGACCCTTTGTTAATTCCCGTAAACACTTCTGCAGAATTTCAATTTTCCACTTTTTTTTTTTTTAAATGAAGCTTAAATACATCATGTCAAATGAGGGACAGGATTATTATTTCCAAAACGTAGAGATTTTGTATTAGTCAGTTGACAAGGAATTTACTGCGGCCAATTGAAACGGAATTATATAAATATAGGATTAAAGTTGATAATCGTTTTACTTATTGCGGGGATGAAGGGGAGGTCGCCCACCCGACGGAGCATATCGATCGCCCCCAACGGCGCCGCCTACGTCAGAGCAATACTGCGTCATAGCGAATCTCTTAACCAGAAGCATTGGGAAATTAAGCTCCCACACGAGATTTCAACACATTCTATTTACTCCTTCTGTAGATTAAAAGCTAAAAACACGTATAACAAAATACTATAAACTATTAAATACATTATCAACAAAAGTATGAATAAAATAGTGATGATTTACTGAAATTGATCTAGTAGCTAATTATTTATTATACGTCGATGAAGTTGGACTTAGGGACTTACATTAGTTCGCATGTTATATTAAAAATGAAATGGCGGTGGCTATGAAAGAACATTTATTTTCGACCGTTTATTTTACGAAACATAAGATTTCAAGCAGTAAACAGGGGTTGAAGGCCGGGAAAACCTAAACGTAATAGCAGGGGTGAAAATGCCATCAATGTGATATTAACCAAGGGGTAAATGTTAAGGGCTATGAAAATTTATTAGCACTGTATTAACTACGATGAAACCATACAAGAATAAAAGGAGTTCTAACACAAAAACGTTGACACACTAAAAGTTCATGTACACAAGGCAGTTTCTAAGCGTTAATCCAATTAGATTCGTGCCTGGACATACAAATCCTTTACAATAAACATGTAACCTTATATAAAACTTCTTTAACGATATATCATATCCGATTTAACAACATCCGTAATTTACAAGAGCTGAATGATTAAATACACTTAATAAGTCATTTGTACGCCTTTCGTTTGGCCTAAACAATAAATTCCCTTCGTGTTAATTGAGCAGCGGAATCTTAAATTACTTTCCCATTATTTTCATTAGTTTTGGTGAACAATGATGTGAATGGATATTGCTTTCAAACCATGGTGAGAGAGAGCAATCAATTTAAATAAGACAACACTGTAGCTGTAGAGCAATCTGCATTACTCGTCCGAGTATGCAGCATCGACCGGCCGAGGACGGCATTCCGCACCTCAGGCGAAGTCAGTTTACCGGATGGACAACGGGTTTTGAACCTAAGAATGGCTTACTATTACATTTAAACATAAACTACAACGCTTATTATGTTATCAGATATTAATCTATAATTCTATCGGACTGCTCGATCGTAATAGTTAACTGACAGTTCACTAATTGCTAGTGCAAAGATTTTCTACTGATAAGATATTACGATAAAGTACGCTTTTGATTAGAGTACCTATAATGTGAAGAGTGTAAAATAGGTGCTTACTAACATCTATCTGCTAAAACAAAATGTATAACGTAAATGCACGTAGAACTATAAATAATTAATTGAAGTTTTTACAATTTTATCATTGTTGTTGTTAAATAACGTAAGTTAAAGACAACAACATTACAATAAAGTGTGAGGCGAGGCTATCGAGATTTTGACAGGCATTAAACTAGTTTTGCACCCTTATAACAAAACAAATTAGATATTTGAGCCCAATAAGAAACAAAACTAAGGGAACATTATTTTAAATAGGATAAAATACTTACCATTCAAATAAGAGGTCTTGTTTTATGTACATTTTTCATCCAGTGAGTGTATTTTTTTATAGTAGGTTGTAATATTATTTTGGGGAGCTAAGTGTTCCGCTTTCACCTTGACGTACATACATATATATATATTCTGTAGATATCATCCGTGGATTTGCGGACGAAAAATGTTCCACACAAGACTACTCGTAAATGGAATAGGCTGGATTGGAAAGATGGCGATATATTAATTAACAGTACTTGGGCGAATGAAATTTACTAGACGTTATCGTTTTTCAGGAAAGACACCTAATAACAGTCTACATAAATAACATTAAAAAGCAGAATATGTTCTTAACACAAAATTGGATCAAAAAAAAGTAATTGTAATAAATGTTTAAAGTTTAAGAAAAAGAAGAAGAGTCGCTATTACAAATTAAGTAGTTAAGCATTTACATATAAAAAACAGAGTTAAATATCATGTCGATAAAACTAGCTGGCCGATTGAATAGCCTGTTGGTATAACCATTTTATAGTGGTAGCCGTGCACAAATGGGCCAGCTCGAACGGTGCGATACCATGGCCTCAGAGAAAACCGGTTGTGAAGCAACGCATTGTGTTGCATTTCCCAGAAATTAGTGTGGTTACTGGAGGCCCAACTCCACCTCTCCGCTTTCCTCCTCTATCGCCCTCGCATCCGCCCCTCTCGCATCGCCCTCAAAGGCCGGCAGCGCACTTACGTCTCTTAAGTTCCAGGTGCCCCAAGGACGGCAGTTGTCACTTACCATCAGGTAACCCTGTACCCCTATATAATAAAAAAAATGTGGTAAGTGCTGAGCCAGTAGTCGTGGGTTAGAATAGCACAGGGGACTAAAATTGGTATGATCCACAAATAGTTGTTCCGAGTCTATTCATATACTTACAAAGTCATTCGCGACAAAGGAATACTTCAAGAAGTAACATTGCAATATAAATAACAAAATTAATATATCATTAAAATAGACAATGATTTTTTTTTATAAACGTCATGGTTAGTCCACATTATTGTGCAGCATATATTATTATTAAATTTACAGCACATATTGCAGAACAGATTGACATTGACGCAGATACATGCATATCTTGGCGACAATGATATACGATGACTCACTGCCTTTTATTAGGCCACCGTATACTACTATTAAGTCGCTCTTCGGAAGCCTGGTGCAGAATTATTGTTAAGCAGCCTTATCGGTAATTATATATTTCAGTAAAGCGATCGAACGCAGGACGACGCCAAAACGAGACGCAGCGCTTCTGCAATGACTTAGCAAGTATTCCAAACAGGGGAAGCAATTGAGCAGATTTCTGCTTTGTATTAAAACCATTAGACATTTTTTATAGTTATAAGCTTGAGAAGGAAAGGTAAAAGATCAACATGAAATTGTATAAAATAAGTCAAAGAGATAGTGTAAATGGTATGACCCCTCGTCCAACACTATCTCTAAGGCTCAGATTCAATTCAAATTATAAAGCCTATCAAAAAAATAGTACATACATAATATCACGCCTCTTTCCCATAGGGGCAGGCAGAGACCACTTCCTTTCCATTTGCTACGATTCTGACATACCTTTCTTCCTTCTTCAACTTTCATTCCGTTCCGTATACAGGCTCGTTGGTTAAAGGTACTTTTGACCTGGCCTTTGCTTAGATTTTCTTGAACTTGGTCCAAGATTCAACATTCGCCTAGGTCTTCCTCTTCTGATAACTCCATTTACCTCTGCCATATAAATACCTTTTGTCAATCTTCTTTCACTCATCCTTTCGATATGACCGAACCAGTACAACATACTTTTTTCTATTTTAGTCACTACATCCTCTTTCACACCACACTGTTCCCTTATTACACTATTCCTTACTCTGTCACTCAATTTCACATCAGCTATACTCCGCAATGCTCTCATTTCTACCGCATTAATTCGCTACCATACATAAGTGTTGGCACCAACACACTTTTATGCACAGCCACGCGAGCCTTCATTGAGACTCTGATCGCATTACCCGCACTCACTCTTCGTTCTATATCACCATCACGCTTTCCTTCCCTAGTAAACTTTGATCCCAGATATACAATTTTATCCCCTTTGTTCCACTTTTTTACCACCTTTCATAATTTCACAAAACGTTCTATTTTCATCTCTTTCAAAAACCATAGTTTTCGTCTTGCTTACATTCATTTTCATACCCTTTCTTTCTAATGCCCCAAGCAAGCTTGTTACCATCTCCTGTAACTCGTCAGCTGATGACGCAAGTATTACTTGGTCATCCGCACATAGGAGACATTTGACGAGTAACCCATTCATTCTCAAGCCACATTCTTTCCCTTTCATTTCCTTCAGACAATCATCAATGAATAAGTTAAATAGCCATGGCGAAGCTACACATTTCTGCCTAAGACCTTTCTCAATCTTAAACCAATCAGTGGAGGCGCCGTTCACCATGACACAAGCACTGGAATTCTCATATAGAGATTGCAGTGCTCGGATCAGTTCGCTGCTTTTTTTTCGGCAAAAAATTTTTTGTTATGCCCCGCAAGGAGAAAGCCTAAACATCCCATACCTTTTCTAAATCCTGCTTGCACATTCCATATTCTTTCATCAGTTTCTTTCATTACCCTTTCAATTAATACCTTTGCATACAGTTTTCCTACCTACCTACAATTTTCCTATACGCTTTACAATGCCGTGACGACAACTTCATGTATGAATATGTATTAGTTGAATAAGTTGCGGACATACGTAGAATCCACACTCAAGGCCAACAATACTAATTCGGGAAAAGCAGATTTATGTAACCTATAAAACCTATTCAATTTAAGTGATCTGCATCCAGACAAGAGCCTTCTAACTCATCTAGACATTATATAATCGATAATGATCTTGATTAATTATGGTAATAACGAGTTATGACGTAAAGAGTTTTTTTTTCTATTTAGGTACAATGTACGACAACTCTCAATATTGCTGACCTCCTTTTCTAAACCAATAGGTGTGTATCAAAACAGACATTGATAGATTTTTATCATGATAACTGGTATACCTACTATTTGAATAGTAACACGTATGATTTATAGAATAAAATAAAATAGAATCTGGTATTATGATATTGAAAGTTTTTAATCACATTTACAATCTTTTATTACGTTTTATAGGTTGAGGAAGGTCTACACCACCTAAAACCATATATATATATATTATCTTATATAAACGTCTAGGCGATCTAGACATTCACATCATCTTTTCCCGTTGCTAGGCGCCTAAGGGGTTGCACTGTTATCTATCCGATAGTATGTTTACAGCTTATACAGTACCCGGTTGACGGCAATAGGCTTGTCCCCTGTTATGTAAGTGGAACTAAATTATATTATGATAGCAAAAGTGGGCGTTAACTACGGCTCTGCATACACTTTCGCTTTTGCTTAAGCATGAGTATATGTACATATTAGATACAGTAAAAACGAGCATATTTGTCAGAGCATTATAGATGCTCCTTTTTAACATTTACTTGCATTACAGAGCATGTCCATCCATTTAGCGAAAAATGTATTTTGGTGCTTTAATTTGTGATCGTTATTTTTAATCAACAAGCGAGTACAATGACCCTGATTCGACGCAGTAGATCCGAACCAAACTCGGTATAGACCATTAACCATTGCTAAAGAAATCCAACTTTGTTAGTAAGTAACACGAAACAAGCTTGTCTTTGCAAAAAGAAAACAGCAATTAATTTTTTAGGCATTTTAAGATTATAAAAAAAAGGTTGGCATTGCTAAGTTTTGTTAGCTTATTAAACAAAGCCTAATGTCATTGGTATAATGACTTACATAATATGAACATTTATATTCTGAACGTGTTGTTTGCACTTGTATAACAATAGCGTGTGAACAACATGACCAAGTCTTTGTATAGAAGCATCGCGAATTAGATCTCAGTTCGCCTTTCACTTCGTGGAACAAGTTAAAGGGTATAAGGAGCGGCAGAACATTTTAGGTCATGAGTTCACGGCCGATGTATTTGATTCATAACCCAATATGTAACATATGTATAACAATAAAAATATTTTTATCTCATTAAATCTTAAACATCATAAAGATGTGTAGATTGTAAAACTCTCCGAGTTTTTTAACAATTTAAATACATACATACTTGTGGATTTAATCATTATAATATTTTCCTTGAAGGCTGCAATCACGGTCTACGCAGGTGAACCGTTACTAGCAATAGCAACATCAATAATCGAATAATAATGATGGTATTTCTAGGTTCACGAAGAAAGCTGTATCGAATGGAGGAAGGCGCCACCAGTGACGCGGGTTCAACGACTTTGCGTTACAAGAACAACTGTCACTTTTAAAGGTCGTCAGACACGCAGGTCGAGTACTCCGATGATACACCTTACATAGAGTATCAGGTGCCTTTATACTTGAGTACATTAAGGAAATGCCTTGAAAACGTTAAAAAAAACTTAATATTTGCTTTCATTTCATAACTAGTTTATTTACTTCTAATAGATAACTAATAGAACGTCATAAATTATGCAATATTTAAATTCAAACCTACTTAATATAAATGAAATAAAAAAAAATTGAAATTTCAAAGAAACAAGTAACCTCTTAGAACTTATATTTGTAATAGTAAACCATAGAAGAAATGATTCGGCGAATATACAAATATAAATAAATGTCATACCATTATCAAGATACGGGTCTCCATACTAGTCAGCATTATACAGTTACACGCGGAAGGAAGACTATCGTTAAAAATATGGCGACACGAATTTAAATAGATTTTTATAGTAAACCTAAATAAAAGAGTTAAATATTAGAATATGTAACACATGAAGTACTTGTTCTTAGCATTATTTATTCAATATATTGTTGTTTTAATATTCTTAACTGCTTGTTGAAATGAGTATTCACAAGGTAAAATACCTAATCTTTTTTTAAATTACGCAAAAAAATACTAAGTAACAACTTGGTAAACGTAACATTAGTATACGAGTAACATTAGATTTGTTTTGGGTTATACATATAATTCCTAATGATTTGATAGAATATTGTAAATACTAATAAATTCAGAAAGTTTCTAGTTAAGTATCGGTAAGATTGCGTTAGGACTGCGACCTTGTTGCCGCCGCAACTATTTGCTTGACCGAATTAGTTAAAACTCAATTCTGTTGTTCCAAAAACGCAATCGTTATATTTTAAAGACAATGCTCCTTCTAGAGTACACGGAATGTAATAATGCATCATTTTGGCAATTATCTACCAAGACTATTATATCGTTCACATCGAGAGAAAATGTAAAGGGTAAGTCATTGTTGAATTTCCTTTGAAGTGTTTTAATCAAACAATGCAGAAGGCAAGAACAGATTGCTGAATTAGACGACTTTCTATTTCGCATTTCTAATAAAGCTAGAACTCCATTCTGTTCTGTTACTATTTCGACCTCTACTCAACTGCAGAATGAGTGTTTATTTAGTTAGATGAAAAGCTAGATAAATGAGAGCCTCCTGTATGCAGTAGATATGTCCAATCTTGTAATAATGATTTACAGTAAACAAGATTAAGAGAGCATTCACAAATACTGTTAACTTGAATTTAGAAGTGTAAATTTTATTTATTATAAATACATATATCCTTTAAAACTAGAAGGTGATTACATGTTGTTTAAAATAATATTTCCTGTACTTTTGTCATTATAACTAAAATTAATGTTGTGTGTTGTAATAATTTATTGACTTTGATAAGAGCATTATTTTTAGGCATATAAATTATCAAGCCATTTCTACCTTGCAATCCATATATTTTTCCAGTAAATCAAAAACAATGTGTGATATCATTTTAAAATCATAAAACCTCAGTAAATCTAAAAATTTAGAATTTATTATATGAAGTCAAGTTTACAACATAATATGGAGCAGAAAAAACTTCTGATGAGTCAGGTAATTGAAAGGGAAGAAAGAAATTAGGCCTGCTTAAATTTTAATTATTTAAGCAGGTTGTGATCTCCCAAAAACATTTATACAGATTTTAAAACGGCGCGCCGATTAATATGTAGTTATCTGAGAATTACAATGTCCAGTGACCTAATACACTATTACGTGTGTAACATAACATAAATAAATATAATACTCACAGCTCCTCTCGTTGCCGTTGTGACAACACCATTTTCATCGTGGTCGGGTGACGCTTGAGGCGGCGGGCCCGTGTGGTTCACTGCACTAGAGTCTCACTTATTCACGCGGGCGACGGCAAGAGCGCCGTTGCCATTATATCACCTGTGTACAAACACAATACATCTTTATTTACTATGGAAGCCAACATTTTGTGAACACACTTTCATGTAATAGATTTGTTTACTTAATACATACATTATAACAACACTACAATTAAAAAAAACTGGATGAAATGGTAATTAACTTTGTATTTTCAAAAGTCTTGAAAGTTTGTAGAGGAATGACTAGGGAGTATTGTAATGAAACTGAAGTCGTTCTTAACATACCTACTTCAAATAAGGAGGAGATTCTGATTTTAATGCAATTTTTTAAATTTTGATAGAGCACAACTTTGTAATTAACGATTTAGAAAATTCATTTCTTTTTGGAATGATATGCTTCTGTTTAGTCCTATTTAAAATAGGAATAAAAATTGGTACATACATGTTAAGCAATATGCCAGTATCCTTTAAAAAATAAATATCTATGTCATTTGTTAACCAATATAAAAAATTTTTTGAAGTCTGGTTTAAAATTGAACAATTCATAAAGTGAAAAATTGAGGTATATACAATACAGCTTTAAGACTTATTATATGATAGTTTTCTACCTTTTTATAAAGTCAATTATATCTAAAGCCTGCTTTCAAGGTACTGTAACCAATTTGGTAAACCACGCTATAAAGATGAAAATGACAGTAGAGCCATACAAACTACATCCTCCCCTGGTTAGCTTAACTTTTTAGTTCACTTGTAGCAATAGGCATCTATAGTTCCCAGAGTTGCAGATGGCCTGAGATCACCAACCTGTTAATAATGTTCAGATAATAATTTTACGCTACTAATCAACACAAATACAATTAACCACCTGCAATCCCTTTATGTAATAACTGGCTCTAGCTTAAGCATCTCCTCTAATTGTCTATTCTGAGATTATTACAAATATATAATTGTTGAATATTGCTATAATCTGCTTGCAAAATATGAAAAATAAACACTTGTTAACAGTATTGTGATCAGTTTCATTACAATGTGATAAATTACTATATGACATGAGGAAGATAGTCTTAATATTGGATTACATCATTGACCAAACTACCATATACTTAGTGAGTCATCTATAAAAATATAAATTTAAGTATCACCACATTTGGCAAATCTTGTAGTATTTTATTTATTTAACCCTGACTATGTGTACTTGACAGAAGAAGAAAAAAGTTCAAGCACTTTTTGACCTAAAGACTTTCTTTTGTTATTGTTTGTTAAATTACATCATATTTATTTCTGTAAACTGTATTTTTTTTCAGTTCTTTTACAAATATGTTTTCTGTATTTAAACAACTACAAGATTACTGGATGTTAGGTTTAACTATTTGTTATATATAACATTCAAACAAACATATTACTAGTTGTTAATCGCAGTTTAACATGTGATTAGGCTTGCAACAAAACACAAGCCAAGCCTACCTAAAAAGTAATAACACAATGTACATCTACCACATTTATTTTTGTTAAAAATCTAAGGCCACTGACACACACACTGAAGAAATACACCCAACAACTCTAGAATATACATTCATATTTACAATAAAGTTTTTATACACCTCTGTCTACCCCTTAGGCGATACGGGCATGAGTCAGGGAGTATGTATGTATGTTATTTATTAAGAAAGAACAGACGACATTGCACCAACCCCTTATAAAATTGGGATAAGGGTAAGTTAATGAGGTATAAAATATAGTATAGGATTTGAGATCTATTGAGGACCCTATAGGATATATGAATAGACATTTTATTTAGTGTGTGTCTTTATAGACACAGGGTAAAAAAAATGTTAATCAAAGAATATATTAAGTGCAGGTATCTCTGACATATGAATATAATAAGCATATTAATGAGATAATCAGTTCAATTATCGTTTTTTTTTGGGAGAGGGGAAGTTGGGCCTCAAGAAACCTCACTCATTTTGGGGAAATGCAAGGCAAGCATTACTTCACAACCGGTTTTCTGTGAGGCAGTGGTATCCCACAGGTTGAGCTGGCCCATTCGAGCCTAAGCATGGCTCTACCACTGATGTAAAATTAATTGAAATATTGTGTTGCATATAGAGAGCTATATAAATGTTTTATAATTTAGGGGTTAGAAACTTTTTCAACTACAATTATAATCTACAATTCTGTAAGCAGACAGTAGAATGTTTCTATTACAGTTCAATGAACTCTATTAAACTTAACAAATAAGATTTAATATTTTCTATAATTGACAATTATCTCATTCTTTATAAACAATATTTAAAAATTAAGTTGTATGCTAAAAACATATTTTTGTGATTATATATTACAAATTAAAAAGAGAAATTAATTTACACTATTATACAGACAAATAAATACATTTAATAAACTTATTGTTTCATTTACAGTTAAAAGACTAACCTAAGAATAAGAAGGTGGCCATTAATTATGTGAGCTGCAAATAATGGGGAAGGGTCCAGTATTTCTACATACAAAAATATTGAAATTGAGGGTTGTATTGTCAGATATTAGTTTTCAGTTTAATATTGAATTAAGTTATTTATGATTTATGAAATCAATAAAGACTAAACAATTACCTACACTGTAAGTGTCCATTTTGAGGGAGCAGGGTCCTGCCACATCTTAATAAAACTTATCAAGACCAAAACCATAAAGAATAGATGGTCTTAAAATAAAAACTTCTTTTTCAATGTATCATTTGCAAAGTTGAGGTGATCTCAATGAAATACCTCTCAATTACTCTAATCAACAGAAACAAGGTATTATGTACAATACACATCAACTGCCAAGTGAACGGTAATCTGTGTGCAATCATGTAAAGAGATTGTATAGTTTACTCCTTGGAATTTGTATAAAAACAATAACAGTGATCTTGACAGCTAAGGCAGAGGTTGTGGGTTTGATTCCCACCCAGAATGAATAACTGTGATGAGCGTAATCATTTGTTCTCTCTGTATGTAAGTTCTATGTAGTCAGTAGTCAGCAGTTTGGTTACAATACTGCAAGCTCTATCTAGCAGTGGCTCTGTCTGGCAATTTGTAAGATGTCTGAAGTTATTGTTACCATATGCAAACAGTTTATTTTAAGTGTATATAATAATTACATAATTTAGAAACCAAAATTGTAACACTAAATGTGATTTTTAAATGACATATAAAAGAATACATACTTTATTCTAGAATGAGTAACTTGAGCTAATCAAAATTTGCTAAGGCTTCTATGCCAAGGACAAATGTGCCTCTTAAATTGGTATGTTTAAGAGAAGCCATAATATGATGTATAATGAACTTTGGCAAGGTTCATTCAAGACTAATAATTTTTATGTAACAATTTATTTAGGAACCAGAATTCTAGTACCCTATATATATATATATAGGGTACTAGAATTCTGGTTTATTAATAATTTACTATATAACTATGACATAAAGAAGAAAGTAAGTTTAGAAAAGCAAATTGTGTTAACTATCCATCTTGCATCATTACTTTCAAGTTTAAGGCCTGCATATTTAATGGTAGAACAATTACAATTACGATTAAGTTTGATTTTCTACATAACTTGTTTCCAATTGTAAACATCAGGTGGTTTCATATCTTTACACTGAAACAAATACGTACAATTTTGGAGGAGTGCAATATTTATGTAATTGTGCAGCTGTTATTACCTTTAAAAAATAATTTGATATACATCTTATAACAACATTACACAAATAGTATTATTGTGTTTTGCTGAAGAAGGCTATTTCATTGTCAGTAAATGGATAAAAAATTATTTAGAAATGTGAATGCATATAATGACTCAGAAACGTCAAAATCATTAGGGGTTACTGTCATTTTGCCACATCAACGAAATTAGGAAAACTTGATAAAATCTGATACCTGGTGATTGGTATCGAGCTCTTAATTCCACGTGTAAACATTCATAGCACAAATCAGGTAAAATTTGTCAAGAATAATATGAGAGAACGGCCATATTGAACGTCTACGGAGAACAACTACTGCATATTTTGTTGGCTTTACATCAATACTTTGTATTCCTTGTCGAAGATAAACAAATAATACTTACAGAACACAAAACACTTTAAATTTCACTTTGTCTGAGATAAATATCACGCACTCTACAACCACACTTCACACAAGACCCAAGGCAGAAAACCGTTTTCGTTGCAATGGCTCAAAGTCACCCACCAATCCAATACAACGTGAAGTTTCGATTTTCTTTCTTTCGACAGTTGAGGTTTTAGCGCCATCTATCCACAGATCTAGCTAAACAAAATAGTAGAGATAAAATATGTGAAAATACAATGCGTAGAAAAGAGTAAATCTAATTCAATTGCCATAAACAAAAAAATATTGAAACTTGTCTGTTTATTGATTTAGGAATACTTTAGCTTTTATAAAAATCAGGATCAAAGCTGGTTTAAATGATTTAATTATAAATATAAAAAAAAATGTAGATCCCAATAATAAAAGGTGTTTTCAAAATCTTACCCCTAATTCCGGGATTCTCTCCTGTACTGCTATGTATACTGCTAATTAACTAAAGCACACCGAACTATGTACTAATAATCAATTTATATAAGATGTCTCAATCGGGACTATGTTAGTATAATATTATTATAGGCTACAATACTTTTTTGTTAATATATTATAGAATACCATACTTTTGATCTAAGTAGTTCAAGGGCAAATGATCCAAAAAAATCTTTTTGAATAGACTAAATTTCTACAGTTAGATGATTAACAAATAACGTTTAATTAACATAGCTGTAACTCAAAATATTTTTTTAGTTTTTATTACTATACATTTTTAGCTTTCCGCTCTATACAACCGTATTTTTTTTTTCTCATATTATGTAATCATTACTCTATTATTTTGAATATGGAATTAGCTTTTCCTTAAATTTTAATAACATCTTTTAAAAATAGAGCACATAATTAAAAAGAAATTACTCGAATACAAGGTAGTTGCTTGGTTTTTACTACAATAATAACAAGAAGTCCATTTCATAATCAAAATCGGCTATCGCCTACATCACGGAGAGTGTTCTGACGAGCTCTTCCAATTGGTCCCATCTTCTCCCTTCCTCTACAGGACTACACGTGCTGGCCTGAGGAGTCACCGTTTGAGAGTCGAAGGTATGCGATCCCGAACGAAACGGTTTGGCTCTTCTTTCCTGTGCCGATCGGTGAAAGATTGGAATTCACTACACTTCGTCTTTTAAGCGGGGCGTGAAAAAGCATCTCACTAGGCCGACATAGTGTGGGTCACCATACTATATTGACTAGACATGCAATGAAGATGGTGACAACCACTCTTGGACTTACCATCAGGCAAAGTGGAGTCATTATGGTAAAAATAAAAAAATAAAAAAACACATAAAAAAAAAAATTATTAAGAAATTAGGAAGGCTGCATTTTGTGCCAAAGTTCACAAGTAGGTATTTACAAGTAACAGCGCTATCAGACATATCTGTGAATTTCATGTAAGCTGTTTTCATAGTTAACTTAATATCTATATAACATTGAATGTTTACCTGGTATACTTTCTAATTGAAACAACGATAAAAGGACACTTCCTTCGATTTTGAGGCAGATATTTTTAATATCTTTATAATATTTTGAGTGATAACGAAATAGTGACTATATCGTTTTATATAAAATAAAATGTTAACATGAATAAACATAAATTCTTCAAAAAGGATCTCTAATAGACGATATTTTTATATGTTGATTAGTCGATTCTTAATTAAAGTAGTTTTGTATGATCACCTCTCTATTTCAACAAAACAAATGTCCGAATCGTGCGCCCATTTCGTAAGTTCCTCAAATGATAATTTTTGATCGACGCCCTGGAAATTATACCTATATTTCTACAAAACGTAACCGTACGTGAATAGTTTTTTATACTGAAACAATTAGCAATAGTTAGCGTTTTATAGTAAATTTATTCCAGGTTTATAGTTTTTGTACATCACCAAAACCTACGTAGACGAAAGGAATCAAGTTTCATAAATAGTGGTGTTTGCACAATTACCGTGATATTCAGAACTTATGGTTAGTGAGATCATTTAACAACATCAACATTAATAGAGTGATTGTTCCTCAGCATGGAAGTGATCAGTGTTCACCTTTCACCTTGCAGCAAGTGAATAGATTTTGTTTCGATCATCGATGTGTTACTCGTTCAAACGCGTACGAAGCACGGATGCTGACTCTGAGGAGCAGTGTGTGCGATGGTGATAGCAAAGAGCAAAAAAGTTAAACCCACAATGAATAATACAATGAAAAGTATGGATTACAATTGGACACCTGGTCCAGAAGTACCAAACAATCAGGAAGGCGGCGTTCCAAAGGCTATCTTCATTCCTCATTCGAATTCTTTGGCATTTGATGAACGACGCGTTATATTGGAGCAGCCAGTAAAGGTATAAAAATTTTCAGCTATTTCATATTACTGTACACCTCACAGAGAAGCTAGATTGACACACCAACTTGAAGCTACCCCCTTATACTCACCATTTTCACATTATCAGCCCTTTTATGTAACTTGCTTTGTCTGTAAGAAAACCTTTTTGATTTGAACCATGAGAGCAAAGAAGATGCTCTGATATCTAATGGTAATATTACTTAAACAGTATATTGATCATATCTATAACATTATCAGTAGTAATAGTGATATATTACAGAGAAAGTGATGTTTACATTGGAATCCTTCATAAAATTGTGTGTTACAATTGGAACTTTTTCAATAACAGCTTAATCTTCTTCTATGAAGATAGCTAGTTAGCCCTTAGGGTTGCAGAGGTCAGATGCCAGTTGTTCTGTTTAATAAATGATATTCAAGCAATAACTGGGTGGACCAGAAACCAATCCCTGTAGACATGGGGATAATAAGGCTCAGAAGAATAAGAATAATTAAGTTACCCTAACTTTAAACACCTCTTTGGTGAAATCAGTGTAGTTGTTTTTGCCTAATTTTTATTCCAATTTGATATCCTCAGTTTAAGAACTTAACACAATATACTCATTCACAATATCAAAACAACTACTACACCATTCATGCAGTGATTTAATCCTAATGATGTCTAAATATAATATTCCTTAAGCTGTTTATCTCATGAAGTCTAATATATATTCTTTTTAAACTTAATCTTTAGCTCAAGTCTACATTGATAAAGTTTTTATCTTGATAGGAATTGACATATTTAGATTTATCTCATGTTGTTATACTCAAATAAAAAATGTTTATCAGCTTAATAAATAGTCAGTCAAAATTTGTTTGTAAAACATTTTGCAATTTAAAATTGGCTATTAGCCATTCTTCTTGCTTTAATAGTCACTGCTCAACTTCAAAGTGCCATAGCATGATGTTTTATAGCCTATATAAACCCTCACTAAATATTCTATCCAACAAAAAAAGTATTTATACCTTCCTGATAGTAGTGGACATTGTTTAGACTAGCAAAACAAGAAATCCCTTAGCTAAATTTTTGCTTTGCTTCTTAAAATTTATATTTCTATACCTGAGATTAGTACTTGTTTTTATAATGAAAGTTACCCTATGTCATTTTCTTTAATACTAGTAATGTGTAATAAAGTGTGTGCAATATTTCATGATGTTTCAAAGATATGAAAGGGTACTCAAAGTTACATTTATAATATTAATCATATTATCATTAGAAAAATAGATAAATCTTGGTATGCCATAAATGTAACCCCTTAAATGGTCTCTGCCAAAGGCACTTAAGGCATGTTTGTAGTACTTTAAATATATTTAAAATGTGTAGTGTGTTTGTACTTGTATCTTACTCATACACATTTTGAAAAATATAAGTACTTGTTCTATTTCTATCAACAATAAGAACAGGTCATCTGTTAAAAACCAATATAGGCAAGTACATGCTATATTGATACTAGTGATTGTTTAGTATTTGTTGTTACAGATAAATATATTTTTGTCAAATAATGTTAGCCTATAGTTCAGAATGATATATCTTTAAATTAGGATATAATGAGTTCAACAATTTTTTCTTTTATCCATTAGTTTTCAAGATCCTGGACTCTATAATCCTAGGTATTGTTGCTGTAAAGGTACTTTACTTGTCTAGCTTTTTCAAGTAGTTTATTCATTAGCAATTTGAGTTAGATACTTAATAATACTGTGAGTTATAAAGTTATTTAATTGGCTAGGCTATATAGCATTGAGGTGTGCTATTAACATATTCTAGCAAAAAACATTGTTTATATGTGTAGTAGTAAACAGTGACACAAGATAAGGCTTCCTTATGAAATGCCAATCAAAGTCAGTCTTTGTCCAACAAAGTAATATTGTTGTTGAAAGCAACTAAAGTCGTAATGTCCTACTACTACTAAAGCCTACCATAGTGATACCACTTAGCCTGATGGAAAACAAAAAGTGGAGTCCAAGAGTGATGGTTACCATCCTCATTGCAGTACTAGTCAATGTAGCATGGTTGAAAGGAAACACATGTGCTGGTAGTGAATTCCATGCTTTCACCGATCGGTACAGGAAAGATAAATCATTGAGACAAAATATTCTATTCAAATCCATTACACTTTTTAACATTATTATTGTTACACATACACAATGAAACTGATTAAATGATATGGGATTTGCGAGCAGGATTTAGAAAAGGCATGGGATGTACCAACCAGGTTTTCTCCTTGCGAGGCATAACCGAAAAGTTTTTGGCGCTAAGTCAAAAAGTTCACTGCGTATACGTGGATTTGGAGAAAGCTTACGATCGAGTGGAGAGGGATGAATTGTTTAATGTTTTATCGGTGAATGGGGTGTAGGGTAACAGCGAACTGATCCGAGCACTGAAATCTCTATATGAGAATTCCAGTGCTTGTGTCAGGGTGAACGGCGCCTCCACTGAATGGTTTAAGATTGAGAAAGGTCTTAGGCAGGAATGTGTAGCTTCGCCATGGTTATTTAACTTATTCATTGATGATTGTTGAAGGAAATGAAAGGGAAAGAATGTGGCTTGAAATTGAATGGGTTACTCATTAAATGTCTCCTGTGCGGATGACCAAGTAATATTTGCGTCATCAGCTGAGGAGTTACAGGAGATGGTAACAAGCTTGCATGGGGCATTAGAAAGAAAGGGTATGAAAATGAATGCGAGCAAGACGAAAACTATGGTTTTTGAAAGAGATGTAAATAGAATGTATATCTGGGATCAAAGTTTACTAGGGATGGAAAGTGTGATGGTGATATAGAACGAAGAGTGAGTGCGGGTAATGTGATCAATGGCGCATTGTATACTTTTACGACCAGCCACAGAGTCTCAATGAAGGCTCGCGTGGCTGTGCATAGAGGTGTGTTGGTGCCAACACTTATGTATAGTAGCGTAAGTTGGGAATGGCAGAAGAAGCAAGAAAGTAGAATTCATGCAGTAGAAATGAAAGCATTGCGGAGTATAGCCGATGTGAAATTGAGTGACAGAGTAAGGAATAGTGTGATAAGGGATCAGTGTGGTGTGAAAGAGGATGTACGCTGTACTGGTTCGGTCATATCGAAAGGATGAATGAAAGTAGATTAATAAAAGGTAATTATATGGCAGAGGTAAATGGAGTTATCGGAAGAGGAAGACCTAGGCGAATGTTCTTGGACCAAGTTCAAGAAAATCTAAGCAAAGGCCAGGTCAAAAGTATCTTTAACCGAGCCTGTATGCGGAACGGAATGAAAGTTGAAGAAGCAAAAAAGGTATGTCAGAATCGTAGCAAATGAAAGGAAGTGGTCTCTGCCTACCCCTATGGGAAAGAGGCGTGATATTGTGTATTTATGTATGTATTACACATTTAAAGATTACCAAGGAGTTCCTAATTCGAAATTTAAATAGATTTTTTCCTTCATTTCAATTTAAATAGCTTTTCTTACTGGCCTATTCTAAAAACTTTCAATTTGACCCTCGTATATCTGGTATGAAAAGCTTTACCTTCTTCTGCTAAAGTTTAAACCGTATATACTGTGACGAAGCGGATAATTTTGCTACCGCATCTGCGATATGGGGGAGATAATACAATCTTAGGGACAAGTCGGTCAATATATATTTATATGTATTTAGGAACAACTCGTCACGCTAGAGGCACTCATTTAAAACAGTAAAGCTATTTGGGACCGTGTGTCTATTACTGTAATATTTTGTATATTTTTATAGTAAATATGTATGTATATCATATAATTTTATAACATTATAATATTACACCATATTATAATTATAATTTATAATATTGTGTATTCTAATTAAAATGTTTCTGCATATTATAATTTGTCCAATGTTGTGTTTGAAATATTTTTAAGCTCGACTTTGCTATCCCCGATAGATAGATCGTAATTGATTAAACAAAAACTTAGGAAAATAAAACAAGCTAATGTCATCTACTGTGTATTTCTACTATATAGATATATTTATATCTATATTCTATATAGATATATATATGTATATATAACCTTTTTAAGTTTTAATATTTTTGAAACTGCAAGCTAAGAACGTTAACCCTGTAATATTTCAAATGCATGCTTCAAATAGGGCTCCTGACTTAGTTTAAACCACTGAATAAATTTCATGGGTCTTGGTTAAACTTTCTTCCTATGAATTATCGCTATTTATTCGATTACGTACTCGTATTTAATTTCTTTTATTCGAGAAGAACATCTTCATAAATAAAACGTAATTGACATCTACACCGCGTCTACACTAGTATCGTGAATTAATCCATCATTAAGTTTGTATGCATTCCAGGCATATTCGTCAGCGAGCGAGAGTATATGACCACGAGTCCATGTCTGACTCGCCATGACCCCAGTCCCGAAGTGCTTGAGACGATCGCAATTGTGCATTGGCAATTAAATTTAATGAGATTAAATAGTGCTATTTTAGACCAACCATCTGCTGGTATTCTTTAAGGAAGTCTGTACTTATAAGATTTATATTTTTAGTGCGTGTTTTATATATATATATATATTGTTATTTATAGTAACTTAAACTGTCGGTTATGAGAATGATAGATAAACCTTTGTAAATCAACTTTATTGGTTTGACGATGGAACTAACCATCGTCAAACCAATAAACTTCATTTATATTGAAAGTTGCGATTATCAGGTCAGAGGCGTTGCGTTTTATTGCAATGAGAACAAAGAAAATCACCAAAGAAATACGTAATATGTCACTACTCATTACTCTTCGATGTAATTAAATAAAGATGATAATTATCAAAGCGTATTTTCAAGTTACTGTTAAGCCAACCATAACCAAAACTGTATATCAATATCCTGTACTTATTTATCACCAACGCGTTACCCTCATACCCTTCCTGTGAGTCTAAGACCGAAACGAGTATGTCGTACTGTCCTCTGTTGCTTACTAATCGGCCAAGCTGGCAGATATGACTTCCCGCTTTGGAATAAAGGCAAATGGCTGTCTTAGTTCTGAGATATTTTCGTTATACATAATGAAATACTCTATGACTATTTTGTCGATTGTTGTATGTACATATATTCGTATGATGAAATACCACGATAGTGTCGCACTGAACATTCTAATAACAATTTGTATTTTTTTTTATAGAAAAGTGTGTTATAATATTTTGGACATATTTTTACATGAATTCTTTTGTAATTTGTGTTTAGTCGTCGTTCATTGTAACCAGGAGCAATCTTGTTAGTGCAATCTGTTTATCTTCATTTCTGTCTTTCTTTTTTTAGAAAAGAATACTAGCAACATTAGTCTCACATTACTAGTATTCTTGTTAACCCCTCCAGCTAAGCTAAAATGCTTGTCTTAATAGTGGTTTCACGACGGCAGTCACTGTGCACACAACTTCGCCTAAACGAGTAACGTCCTTACTACATTCTCACAAAAGGAAGTTTTGTAAAGGAATTTCAGAATGTTATTGTTGACATTACTTATTATTGGCTATTGAGATATACTATACATTGCAAATAAAATCAATTTTCCAGCAAATTTGCTGTTTCTCATCATCAAAAAAATATTCCTTTTCCTTATTTATCGAATTTTGACTTTTAATTTTTTGTTCTAACAAAACCTAGCTTTCACGATATTAGCCTTCGTCGGCAAAACCATCGGTGTTCAATGTATCATTTATTACGACATTTAATCACCCCCCAAAGTTGTGTAGTCTACCGCCAGATAAATTGGGCAAAGTTCGACCAATATTCATTATAGGCTATTCACACGTCGTCTTTAGTGTCTCGAGTTAAAGCCGGTGTAGATGCGACTAGGTCCTGTTATAATATATCAAAAGTCGTCTAGCTAGAGGTAGTTAGAGGAATCCATTTGTCAATCACATAAATATATAATAAGTAGCATAAGTTTTTGGATTCTATAGATTGATTTATTAGTATAGTAGATTTATGAAGTAAAGACGAATTTCTTAGTCATAATACTAAAACAGGCCGATTGGTCGCAAATACCGCATGTAGCTTAGTAATTATAAAGTAACAATGCAAATATGGTATGTTTTCATTACACACCCATACGCGTGCACGTTAATACATATGCTTACGTTTTTTCCTGCAAATACCAATTCTTAATCTTGATGTATTCATAAAGTTGTCGTATGCCTCGCAGTGTCGTACAAGTTTTGTTATTGCAGGGTTAAGGAACGCAAGTGATTGATATTGGCTAGGACACAAGGAAATAGAAACGTTATGCTTCTTTGGGACAGACGTGAGAGGCCGCATTGAGGTAAACCCGAGTTATACCAGGGCCTTACAGAAAACAACTAGTTGTCGAACAATGCTTGCGTGTTATTTACCGAGTGTGTGAGGGTACCTTAGGCCCAAACCCCCCCTCTTCTCTTTCCCCTCCTTTCAGCCATAAGTGAGGAGAAACGAGCAGACGAGTCACCTAATGGTAAGCCATCAGGTGACTCGTCTAAACCATAAACCATAAAAAAAAATTAGGAGAGAAAACAAGAATGGATGTGATCCAACTAAAATCCCACTAGGCTAGTTACAAAGAATGTCCTAAAAGTTTTTTCTTACTACAATATCAGCGTAATTTGGGTTTTCTCGGAAAAACTGCTTATTAACAATTTTGAAAAATCAGAAACTTTCCAGATCAATCAGGATCAGATCAGATCAGACACTTGACTTGTAGGAAGTCAATATGCCTATGTTACGTTAGGTTATGTTATATTATCATGAAGTATCTATTTATCACTAGCAGTTCCTCGTAGTTACACTTACGTTTATGCTCGCTGGCCGCTCCCAAGCCTGTACTAGCCTATATCATTCCTCAATAAATACTATATCCAATACTAAAATAATTATTCGAATCCGACTTACAGTTTCAGAGATTAGCCCGTTTAAATAATCAAACGAAAAGAACTTCACTATTTTAAAATAGTTATATTTACTTTATTTGTTTTCAGTATGTGTAAAGCGTTAAAGAGAGATTAGGACTTGCTTAGTAAATTAACACATAAATTTATACAGTTTCATAAAATACACTTGCTCTAAATATTTCGTCTATATGCATCCACTGTTTATACTGCATACTGAGCAATGTCGAGTGTTGTGAATTCGATCTCGTACAATGATCAATGTGTTCAAGTTACTTAATACTAGTTTTTAGCCATTAACCCTGGTAAATGGCCATGTGCAAGTCTCTAATCCTCTTTATTGCCGTAGTTGTAGATTCAGAACTCTACTAGATAGTAGGTATTTTTTTATTGAAGGAGAAATCAGTTGTTAAGACATTCATGCATATTAAAAAAACTCAATGAACACTAAATCACTAGATACTATTTTACCAATGTGTTAGAGGACGTCTTCAAGAGTACTTTACGCATACAAATAATGGATACAAAAAACAAATACTACCAATACGCCTAATTTTGTCCTGCTCGGGATCAAACCTTAATACTGAACGCGACCACTTTAAACATTGCGCCTTCCGTGTTCCGAGATTGCTCTCATTGACGTCTCGTAACTGCCTAAGTGTTCAATTCGTTATTAGATTTACAGGACAGGGATGTGGTTATGAGTAAATAGGGCCTAGATTCTTATATATTAATGTGTTCAGCTTCGATTAGTTTATTGTTTCTTTAGCACATCCGACGGTTGTGTCATGCTCAGGATATAGCAAATACTGATTGTTACAAGAATAGAACAATAGCAAGTATCGAAACAGTCTCGTATTTTTAAATTACGCACCATATGGTCCACAAATTCGATTTGGCATCTTAAAAACAAAGACAAGAAGTATAAAACTTAATAAATTAATTGAAAAAAGATCTCTGTAAGGTGATAAGGTCGCCCTTTGTTAATTACCAGTTTGACATATATATGTTACATCTACTGTAACAACGGCGTACAGATAAAGTGTTTTCCATCTATCTCTATCTATAATTTTCTCGAAAAAGTAAAATTTGATTATTATTATATTTAGTAAATCTGCAAGCGCATGAAAAAAAACTTAATTTATAAATGATGATTGGTGCATTTAGTCTCTTTTATCTGCCTGCCTTACCAAACCAGTACACAAAGGTATATAAAACCGCTATTTGTTGTGGTTCATCACAATAGATAAGCTGTGACGATATCTTGTCGCTGGTTCGCCTACGAGAGTCATTAACCAGTTTCCTTAGTCTTTGTAAACAACTTTCATACGAACAATGACAGCTGGTATTTTTTTTCTATTTTTGGAACACAATCATTACAATGTAATTTGGTTACAAGCATATCCATGACTTAATATTAGTTTGCTAATGTCATTGATTTACTTAGACACATCAAACTAAATGTTTTTATAAAATTTGGTGGTCTTAGTAATTTTTGCATATTGCCCCTCAACTTATTCGGCGTGATGATGACAAATTGAGACTGATTTTTGGCTGGCTTGATATTGATATTCAAAAAAAATATACTTCAATTATATTATTTTTTTATTTAGGGATGCTTACATTAGGTTAGTGAATTGAATTCGACGAAGTAGCCACACATAAATGGATAAATGTGTTATCCGGATGGTTTTCCTCATAGTAAGTAAAAGATGTATTGTCGACGAGCTTATTAAATAACAACCGTCATTATTCTTACTTAATTATCCACAACCGTATTAGGGATAGCTATCCCAGTTCTAAGTGTTATAACAGTTCGCTCCACGAAACCAAAAGCGCATCCCTTCGATGTCTCGAGTACATTCTGTGAATATAATACTTGCCAAGGTTAGGTCACAAGTGAATTATGAAGGCAAATTTCATCAGCCTTTCGCCCTCTTCTTATTATTCCGTCAAATTTATTTTGTTTTTATTTGAAAAATCAATAAAACTTTGCTTTTTACAACTAGAATATATACAATAGACCATTACTTATTATATCTAGAATTTGGCAGTATGTATTACGTTTAGAGATGTTCAGGATCACTGCGGAACATTATGTAAACTAAAACTTGGCAAGAGTGTCAAATCGTAGTTTAGCTTACATGCACAGCACACCTTAATAATCACTAACTAAGCAGCGTCATTGTCCAGAAGACTGTTTTCCAAGAGGTTGCAAGTACTTTCATTTAGTACACTATAGACGTGAATCCACTCACATACACTAAAATATTCAAATCTAGTGATATAGTAAGGTTGTTACCCACTTTGGTTTTTTTAGCCACGTGGGTCACACATAACTTGAGTAGATGTTACTTTTTTTTTATTTATTCAAAAATTAATATACACTTGTTTGTTTGTTGTACTTTCTTACCTTATCTGTTCTATACACTTCTCATAAAAAAACGCAACACTTCTACAGTTTGGTTTTGTATAAGTTTTATGTATTTTTTTACATTAACAAAAAATAATCATAATGCCAGTTAATAGTTGATATTTAAAGGTATCGTTTAACGAATATTCATGTTTCAAATTAAAATTTAATTTAATTAGCTATCGTGTTTTGTTCAACAAGTACGTTTTTACCCTTGAAAAATCTTGTCGTCTCTTCAACTTATCCCATAGGTGTTCTATGTAGATATCGGGGCTTTTTGCTGGCCAGCCCATCAACGCAATACCGACTTTCGCTCAGCTATTTATTTACAATGCCTGCGGCATGAGCCCTGGCATGCCTGCATAAAAATGAACTCTTCGCCAGTAAAATGTACATGTGTAGTTGCGGCTCCAATACAAAAGCAAGTTCGGTTTTTCCATCGGCGCTTATGCCTCCCCAAACCGCCCATGAACCGCCACCGTAACTGACTCTTTCTTCAATGCAGTAACATGCAAAACGCTCTCCCTCTATTCGATACGCGATCTTTCTTCCGTCGTTACCATACAGCATCTTCTTACTGCTCTTCTTGAGTAGCCACAACATGCTGAGTATACCCTGAATCCAGCAACGCCACGACTTGGGCGACTTCTGTGGGCGAGGTATCCATATTTGTTAGGAATCTTTTTGCTAGGATATCACAGAGCTTAGTTAACAAATTAATTAACAAATTAGTTAACAACTTAGTTAACAACTTAGTTAACAATCAGTATTAAAATAAAACATAAAAAAGGAATGTCATTAAATTCATAAATTATTGCGGAATACACATTAAAAACAATCTCTACAACCATTTATTGGATGACAATTCGAAAATTTTAATTCTAATTTGGAATTGTGGTACACCATTGTGTAGACTGAACTTTTTTAAATGACATCAGTCCTCTTTTTTTATGTAAATGCCGCTAAATAGTACTCGTAGTACTGTTTCATTTCTTTTACGATACCTCAATTGATTGGCAAAGTCTCATTATATTAAATAATTCTCGCTGATGCGTGATTCTCAAACAGCAAAGGCCACCTCATTTTTTTCTAGGTTTCGTAAAGGCAACTAAGAGATTAAACTGTTCTGTTAGACTATACTACGCCTATACACGCAGGGCCCGGTTGACGGCAATAGGCTTGCCTCCTATTACGTAAGTGGGTAATATGTTATGGTTCGCAGATATATCTCTGCCTACTCCTTCGGGGATACTTTGAGTGTATCTATGTATGTAATACTAAAAAATATTATTCTCTTAATCAGAGTCTCGTCCGTAGTGAGATTCTAACTGGCTTTTTATTATTACAGATTGGACGTAATGTGTACCGAGCGACGCCCAGCCCTACGAACGCAATCTTCGAATGCAGGGTTTTGTCTCGGCATCATGCCACGCTCTATTACGACAAGGGCCACTTTTACCTCGTGGTGAGTTTAGCAAATTGATATTTAGCTGTTTAAGTAACGAGACAAGGATCGGATTTATTTGAGTTAGTAACTGAGTAACTTGCTTTTCTCCAACACGCCGGTGTAGAGCTTTTTGTGTTATAGTAATCCAAAACAAACAGGGTTCTCTGACCAGTATAGACATCGTACCTATACAATGTATACATATATATATTTCATTTCACTATGTAATTTAGTATTAAATATATATTGGAGATTATCTTAGTTAGGTATTGCTAAGGTATGTTGTATTATTGTGGAAATCCACAAATCGGTTTAATTTATGAACACATGCCTATTTTGCAAATGGAATCAATCACTTAAAACGTCAATAATAAAAAGTAAAAAAAAAAATAAGATAAATGGTTTTATTAAAAATAAAGAATAAAATGATGTAGATAATGTACTAAAAGCTTCAAAATAATACATTGCCTACATCATTTTGTTCTTTATTTTCTGATAAAAAAACCTTTTAACTAAAATGTTTGTTTTGCTTATTTTTAATCTTTTAATTTTTTATTTTGTTCATTTATATTACTGTTAAAGTATTGACTGTCCCTAAACTCTGCGATCCACTATGCAGCTTTCGACTTGCCCTTTCATTTGAAACCCATGTTGCAAGGGTTGTGAAAAAAAAAATCATCTGCCATTTTGTTGGCGGCTATATTGGATTTTAATTTTTTTATAGTGTAATCTATTCCACTAGTCAAGACGTTTTGTTTGATACCCATATTGAAGGGGTATTGAAAAGTTTTTTTTATTTTCATATAGAACTCTATTCTGCTAATCAAGCCCTTTCATTTGATACCTATATTGTGGAAATAGTAAAAAAATATGTATTCCGCCATTTTGTAGGGGCGGCCATCTTGTTTACAATGACACCGAATGTATTAAATTATATTGTCATCAGAACTAAAGGTGCGTACCAAATTTCAGTTCAATCCGTCAACAAGAAGGGAGTCAAATTTCAATTCTAGATTTAACCCAAATAAATAAATAAACAAACACGGCAAGCTAAATAAAACCGTTTAAAAACAAATCTTATAAATAGATTACCGCAAGGCTCTACTAACATAAAGTATCATGGCGGGATAGCAGGACACTCCTCATATTCCTTTTATAAAAAATACGTTTCTATTCCTGTAATAATTGCAGTAACATAATTATTGTTTAACTAGTACAATTGAATTTATGTGACATAAGCGAATAGCCGCGGCTTCGGTCGTGACTAAATTAGCATACTTAAGCAACAAAAATAGATATACACGATTCTTACGTTTCCTTGTACGTACACTAACCTAAATATTCTGTGAAAATTTGCTAACAATAGTGCAAAGTAAATCGAGAACAATGTTAATTGTCTGTCTTAATCGTAAGTAACAATGTATGTATTTATTTCTCTTTTTGACTATCCAATGTTATTCTGAGCAGGTTAATTAAATTAATGTTATCACTACAGACGACGGAACAACCCGTTTAAGTTATTGTTAGCATAGCTTTAGCAGATGTTCGGCGCAGCGTCGGGTCCTTACTGCAGTCATCGGAGAGGATCTCTCGCTACCGGCTGTCATACGCTCCATGGCCGGTAGTGACAGGAAAAATACCGCGGTCGCAACCTTCTGTGAGGAGGTCATCTCGCAGAAGGAGGCGGCGGAGCGGGCCCGGGAGGACGATCTCCACTCGGACCCAATTCGCCGCCGGTGAACCGGGTGGCGTAGGCGTGCTTACCAGCGCCTCATGCCGCCCTGAGTGTGGCCGCGGGTGGTCGGGATGGGTTTTCCCCTCCATCCGTCATATGGCCAGCCGCGAAGGGGTGACGTCCGCGTGTGTTTGGACGTCGTCTTATTGATAGGTTAGTGTACCCGAAGGTGGTGCCCGCAGTGGTGGTGGGCAGGCGCTAGGAGGGGTCCGGATGTCTTAATCTGTTCCCTAAAGCTAAAGCTGTTCCCGGATTCCTCCTATTTTAAGTGTAGCATGGCACACCGTGTAGTTTTAGTCGGTTCGATTCCGACACACCGTTCCACCGACAACCCTGGTGGAATGACGGCTCGAGGGGGTTTCCACACGAAAAAAAAAAAAAAAGCTTTAATAGATGTAAATTGTAACGAAACGTATCGTAAGGTAACATTAATATTACTTCATTTGTCTATAAACTACAAACTTAAAAAAAAAGCTTACCAGAGTGCTAAACTCATATTTATATATTTCTAAATACATACATGTTATAGATTAATTACACCCAGAAACTGAACGGAATGGAACCCGATCTCTCTTCTCTTATACCTCTCCAGGATCACTAACGATTGGACCTACAGGCCAGTCAGGAATTTTGTTAATACTATAATACTATTGGGCTGGTGTTATTTCCAATTATTGCGTTTACTACTACTATAATTAAAAACATATTTCAACGCAGATTTCTGTACTTTTTTGTCATAGATCATTTTACGGGAAAAGTAGTTAAATGGTAAATTACCTTTAAGCTAATGGCTTCTTAATTGTTTACTTCAAACGGTCAATGAAGCCATGGCGCAACGCTCTCTGTGTCTTTAGGACACGCCAGGGACATTATACATACTTATATTGTTTGTTATTTTGAACTTGTTAACAAAACAGCCATATAAGTACAGTATCATTGTTTAGTCTTTTTTGTCGTCTAATTACAGTTCTACACCAATAATCTGTTGTTTGAACATTGCTTAACAAAAACTTGTTAATTTATATGGAGTTGCAATTTGTGTTATTAAATAGATATTTATTTCATCAGGCAAGAACCAAACTGGCACATGTTTATTTATTACTTAAAGCGAAAGTTCCGAACTCATTGTGTACTTACTACTGTAGATGTCGTTAAAAGCAAGTTCAGTTATCTTAAAACCTATTTTTATCTTATCAATCTATTACTACCTATATTCATTTACGCGATCTTTGAAAACAAGTTGAACTCCATGCTGGCCCAGTAAACTGTGTAGTTACATTTATAGCTGACCCATGTCCAAATTAGTTTGTTAACGAACATTACGAGCGCTACGAAAAAGTCAACTCATCCCACATTTAACGTTATGAAAGAATCTTGTACTGATTACGTGTTTAAAGGCCCAGTTTTTTTTTTGCTTTTACTTAAATTTATATATACATGTTCGCCCACTAGTCATTCTACCAACACTAGCAAAACTTCATGTTAAGTTTACCGCGCACTGTGGCTCCGGTTTTAGAGGTTGTTTGCCTACTAACGTTTAAATTGTTCGCGTTACGTGAAATAAACCTCGTAATAATACACAATGAGTTGTAAAGAAGTTGTAAGGTTCATTGTAACCTCGATAAGACTACTTCTTTACTTACTGAACAAATAGATATATAAGGATACTTGTTTACTTTAGAATATTTCTTTTGACGTTAATCGATTTATCAATTTACTTATAATATTATTTCAATTATCAATTAGAAGGAATAGGATTGTTTACTAGCAAATAGGTATGTACAAACATGTTTACAATTATCTTCATTCCTGGTACGAGTCAGATTATAATTTATAAAAGACAGTACTGTTCTTACTTGTATTTACAAAATATTTATATCTGTAAATAACTATTACACTGATGCCAATGGTATGGATATATGCATTAGAAAACCCTTCTCATGTATCATGTACAGCAAGGCTAAACCATAAAATGGTTACGTTTGTGTTGGTGACAACATTGTTTAATATTTCGGCTGATAACAATATCCCCAGTAACGAGTCAATATTATTATTAGAACAAATCACTATTTAAGTTAGGTTTTATATTTATTTATTTCTTTGCTTAAAGATTTCAAACCATATTTTACCGAACCGAACCGAACGGAACTCGATTAGGTTAATAAAATGAGATAAAAACGCAACGCAAGGTAACTGATCACATGAATATATTTAAATGTGAAATAAGATTGTAAACGTACTCGTATTACTTTTGTATGTTAATTTGCTATGCCAAAAAATAACGGATTTATAATTTATTATGGTGAAATATTGTAAGGTTAAAGACATATTTTAAGGGATGCCCCAGCAAATTTCAAATAGATAGATTTAGTTATGTTACTTGTTTCTAGTATCTCAGATTTTTTGTAGCGGTGGCCTATATTATCCATATCTTCATAAGTGGCAGGAGCACTATTCATAAACTGTTCTACTACAGTCAATGAGTATTTCAGGAATGCTATTATTTTTGCCTAGCACAGATAGGTCGACTACATTAAAAAATCTTTTAAGATGTTCAGATACCTTCATAGTATTTTCTTTCGCCCTTAAATCAGGTGACAATAAATGTTAATTAAAAAAAATATAAATTGTCGATGGTGTCTTCTTACTAAGGCTCGAATTTGTTCGTCTAAGTAGAGACTAAAAAGGTCTGGTCTATCAGAGCCATCCTTATATTTCTCACCCTTACTATCAGCCAAGTTGTACTACTAGTAACATATCCATAGAAAGGCTAATTGCATAATTCCAAGGCCAAGTTCCACACATTTTACGTCTGCCAATGGAATGCACTATTGTATTTTTTGTTTACAATAATTGTGTCGGTGTAATTATTAACCAGGAGTTATTTAAACATTATTGTTTGTTTGTTGTTTTTTTACAGGACAATCAGAGCAGCAATGGCACTTTCATAAACAACAATCGATGCTCCATATCGAAGGAGCAGGAGCCACACGAAGTGTTCTCTGGTGACGTGGTACAGTTTGGCATACCGGTCGTCGAAAATAATGCCGGTAACTCTGAGAAGGTTAGTTTTATACTATTTCTTCATATTTTGGTATAAAGACAGATGTATACTTAGAAATTTTACTATCATATTATGTATGTGGTCGTGAATTAATTTACAGGCTTTGCAGTTTCTGAAAGCAATGAATTTATTTAAGTTTAAAAAGAAATCGGTAAATGCAGTTTTTACTATAGTTTGTTAAGTGTGCACTAAAAACGTGTTATGTAACGTAATGTCTGGGTTCTAACCCATCTTATCCTATTGCTGTGTTTTAGAGATAGACGTTGATACTTTTGTATTTGCTTGTTATGTTTGCTTTTCGTTTGATAATTTCTTATTCAGGGAGTTTCCTTTTATAAGATACGATATGAAGTAGTAGAACAATATATTCCCGCCGGATAGCTCCAGTACCTTTACCTCACTACAGACCGCGATTAGAAAACACTACCAGCGTAGTTTCGATTTTTGGCTATGGATGAGTAACTTACTCATCCAAGTAGCGTCACCAAAGCTCCGTTGATGGTGAAACAGGGCATGCACTGTATCTGTTTTATCATCTTAGATTAAATAAAACTCTTACTGGGTAATTTGTTTCTTAGAATTTTGTGCACGACTTCTCTTAAGATAGCCTATCCAATAGAACAAAAAATGTTTCATACACGGCAACGATTTTGTCAAATAAATACTTCACAGGATCAAAAAAGAAATTACAGATAGATCAATACATTTATTTATTGTTAAATACAAGTACAAAAGCTGATACAATTGTAAGTAAACAAGAATCTCCGTGTGTGAATCTCCGTTTCGTGGCAGGACGAATCGCGTACAAATTATAAAGAAAAATATTTGAATATGCTCCACATGAGAAAACTCTGAATTATACATTCATTTTCAATTAATGATTATCTATATATATTTACTGTATTAATATATTAACTAAATATTCATTTTCAATGAATGTATAGTTCAGAGCTTTCTCGTTTTTTTAAATTGGTTAGAAAGAAAAATGACTAAATACGGGTTGCTGCAAAGCGTCCCTCGCGTTATTTCCCTACCGATACGACACTTGTTGACTCCTGCGTTGCAAGTGTAGCGCTGGTCACTTACCATCAGATGATCCGTCTACTCGTTTACCCCCATCCCCTATATAACATAAAAAGTAATATAAATTTGTCCACAGTAAAAAACGTTGTCTATAAAATGTTGTGTGCGAAATCATTATTCTATGTTTTTATCATATACTTAAATAGAAACGTGTTTTCAAAGTTGTAAAACTCGTTTTGACGTCTTCTGATCTTTGATCGTACCTATATAAAATTATAATGTTTTTAATAGTATTTTATATTTAATCATCGCGATTCCTAATTTGTACGGTTTTGCCTGAATAAATCTAAAAACATTAATTACTTTTACTCATAGGCTACTATTACAATTTATTAATATTCTGTTATACATGGTTTATATAACATAATTGCGGAACAGGCAAATTAGTCTTTTAAAGTATGCATGAGAGCACATTCAAAACTCTTTGTATAATGTAGGTATATGGCCTTTTACCGTATGGTCCTCGATATAGTGGAATCATACCCAACTCTCCCCGTGAGTGTCTTAAAAGGCGACTAAGGGATTGGAATGTCATCTATCTGACATATATATATGTAGTCATAAAGTACCCGGAAAATAGGCTTGTTTCTTGTTATCTAGGCGGGATGATAGTTAGCAACATATGAGGGTTGATGGTTGGTTGGTTTAAAATTTAACTCAGTAACATACTCAACTATTTATTTCATTTGATTAATATACTCATTTGATTGTTGTATACTAGCTTCCCTTTTCGGCTTTCTATAGTAGGTTTTAACTTCCAATTAGCTAATGTCAGTTTACATGCCATAAACCACTACAATTATTTTTAAACAATGTATGATTTCGTTTCCTTCTAAATATAACTGCAAAGGATATAAATATTATATAGTACAAACATAGGCACAAAAAGTCTTGCTAACAAATCATATAAGTATTCGATCTCGATGTAATGTTTTTTTAGATTTTAAAATAAAATAATAAAAAAAGTAGAAACCAGATTTATTCTGATACTATGTAGTCATATGATTACTTGATTTGCGACTTACTAAGCGAGATAAAACGTTACGTAATGCAATTTTTTGATAAGGCTAATGACCTCAATATGCCAAACAACAAAAAAAAAGTCACATATTGAGTAAGTATTGTGAACCGATAACTGTCACAATTAAATAGTTATTAGTACACTAGCTGCTGCTCGCAGTTTCACCTACGTCTCGTAATCTTCCTGATAGTTGCAGATATTCGATATGTACACACATTGTGTTTTCTGAATCCTACGGGCCCTTAGTGACCTATCTCGTGGTCTGTAACTCAATTATTGCTTTTTACTCAAATAATGGCTATATATCTCTATATATCTATACAGCTTAGAGAAAATCAACAACGGATACAAATTGTTTTGACTAATATTAGCGAAAGAGGTATTTTTCTTAATTAAATATGTCTCTTAACTCAAAACATACCTGTAAACCAAACGATCAGGACAAAATCGCATTATTATACATACATTATTTTTCACAATGCGTATCCCAGAATCGCAATACAAAATATAGAAATACATACATATATATACACATACCCTCACGCCGGTATCCCCAAAAGGGGTAGGCAGAGGCGTCCCATTTAGTCCCACTCACCTAATAGGGAGCATGCCTATTGCCGTCATCTGGCCACTTGTGAATTACGTGAAAAAATGTGATAGAGAAAGAAATTGGCAGTATAAACTCGAACTGGCGCCGGGAAGTCAGAACCTCGCTGACGTAAAAAACAATGAGTTATAGTTAATACATTCTCTACACAGCTATCGTAGTATAACACCAGAAAAAAATATTTTTACAGAACACGTTTCCTCCTGTCGTGGCACTGCTCAAGCTCTATCATCCCGATGGCAAAGAAGCGAAGCTATCATTCAACCCCACCATGACCACACCGCTGCACCTCAAGGAACTGTATCAGCTCAATAATTTTGTACAGGTATGTACTATAACAGAAGAAAAAAGACTTTACAAAAAAAAGAAGTGGTGTCATGGGACACCAGGTAGGAACGAAGTTCTTTCAGATTCGGATATCAGAAAGAGAAGGGATGAGAGAACAGAAAGAAAAAGGTATTATACACTATTCGCTTGTGTATACGACTATAGCACTTTCGTTATATGTTTTTATTACGGTTTTAGTCTCACGTTTTTTTCAGTTTGTTAGCTCAGCAAAATCCCTATCTCATCAAAGCCTGCCCTAAGGAACTTCGTTCCAAAAGGGAGCAAAGTATCAAACCTGTACTCATATTAACTCTGTCTCTACTATGAGTTTTGTTGTGTGAGGCAACTAGCTTTATTGCTTGTGTAATTGAATAAATCATTGATTTACGTGGAACACTACCAGTAAGCGAAACGAGTAAGGACGCGAAAGTTGTTTTTCCCTATTTTTTTTTTTCATTGTAGTTTTAATCAAATATATAATGCTTACTGTGAATAAAAATCTAAATATATACGTGTAATATATAATAAACACGATTGAAATAAATTATTTTGATTTGATTTGGATTTTCTTGGAATCCTTTGTTGTAGTCATGGCCTTCTTCCTTATCTCATCAGAAATGCACTTTTTAAAGTAACTAATTATCGTGTTCTTCAGGAAGCGATTCACCGTGAGGCATCTCTAGAATCCCGCCTACGGACATTACGAGAGTGCGTTGAACGCACTCGTGCCGAAGCTGCCTCGTCATGGGAACTGTTCGTGGGAGAGCAGCGCCTGCTCATGCGCGTGCAAACGCTCGAAACTATGCTTACTGTTGGGAAACAGCCGGACCATAACCAACTTGCGCAATTACTCACCGATAAGAGAAACTATCAGGTACGCTAAACTTTCTATTTTAAAGAAGATTTACTCATCACATAGTGACAATGGATTATATTAAACAACAAACACTTATTGATACATATATAACTTAATATAACTTAAAAAATTAATTTAAGCTTTTAAGGATACACCTGCAAAATAAAACTTAATTTACTCAGCATTTCTGACATTTTATTGTAAAGATTATAAATATATGACTTCTATATTTAAAATATATACATATTTATTTTATTTCATACTAAGTCTTACCCGACATTCCAGACAAATCTATCTCTGAGCTATATTTCATCCAGATCCGTTCAGCCGTTCCGGCTTGAGGGAGTATCAAATATTCATCCAAACTCACGTTTATAATAGTAGTAAGATTCTTAAGTGTGACTGATAACATTGTACAGTGTATAACACATTATCGTTTTCCAGGAAGTGGCGCAAGAAAGTCTCCGAGTGGCACATGAACAGCGCCTGGCTCTAGAAGAGACCCTGGAGAGACGCAGCAGAGAGGTAGCCGCGCTGCATCAGCACAACTACACACTGCGACTCACTGCCAACAACGCACTCTCAGAATTACAGGTACTTATAGACATCTCATAACATTCTTTTGTTCGTGCACAACCAATGTTGCCGTACATATACTCACGCCCGACGGATAGGCAGAGGCGTAGGACACGCCCACATTTTGTCAACAATAATATAATTTCGTCCCCCTTTCTCAATAGGGGCAAACCTATTGTCTTCAACCAGGTACTGTATAAATAGTATACTTATTATAGTATAGATAACAGTTCAATCTCTTAGTCGCCTTTTAAGACACCTACTTGGAAAGAGGGTCTACTCCACCGAGTGTATCAATCGTGTACGTTGTTTGAATGCATGTGAAGCCACCTCGACACAGGAATAATTCAAAGTGCTATTGGGTTAATGGGAACGATATAAATATGAAATTCTCAGTAACAGTCTGGAGTTTGGAAGTAGGCGGTGTTACACCCTCATACCTCGAAGAGCTCGTAAAGCCGTCGGTCACAATTGTCACGAACACCTATGACGGTTGATAACGGGAAGTCAGTGCGGAGTGCGGAGTGCAGTGAGGAGGTAAGATGCCAGTCGCTCCTTGGAAACACCGACATTCAGGAAATAACCGTTTGGATTAGAAGCCAACCCCAATAGACATGGGAATAATAAGGCTAGGAAGAAAAAGAAGGAAGACTTACAGTTATGTATATACATTTTAACAGCCACCTCAAAGCCAGAAAAAAATAAATAACAAAATGAATAAAATAATTTAATACCGACGTCCAAGTATTAAAATATAGTGTTAGAAAAGTAAATAAAAATGCGTATAATTTCCTCGATTACAAAAGTCACCTTCAAGTAATATTAAAAAAACATGCAACCAATCTAGTAATTGATTATAATCGATAATTAGTGAAAGTAATCGCATGTTTAACTTCTCAATGTTTCCTGTATGCTGGTTAGCAATTAGACAGATGGTTTGAAGATGGGAAAGTACATCTCATTATTTTAATATTTTACTTTCAAATAACATTACTGACAAAAGCATATTACTTTTCCATATTATATGTTTTTTTATAATGTACCGTTCTATATTATATAGATAATTATAATAGGTAAGTAGTAGTTGTAGTAGTAGTAAAATATATTTTATTGGCTTGGACTTCAGAATATCACATCTGCTCAGATGTGGAAATGCCGGCCCCAGAATCTCTATAAAAAGGGGATAAATGGAACCAAATGTGGAATATGAATCAAGGCACCAATTGTACGGCGCTATTCATTGGAATAGATTCAGCACATAATTTTAAATTCAATTTTAAAGATAGTAATTTTTTTTTTTTCATTTAATAAGTGCTCAAGTATTTTCACTAACTAGCGTTGTTACGTTATTTTAGCTCAACAATAGATTTGAAGGCCTTCAAATGTATACTCATCTTTTATAGTAAAAAGAAATCTTAAGTTTTGACATTTAGACGTGGAATGTTTTCATAAATATAAATGGGTCTTTATAGCTGGGATAGACTGAATGCGAAAAGCAGTAGACCAGGTGCTTTAGCGCTCATAGGGAGAGGTCTGTGTCAAACAGTAGACTGCAATAGGCTGAAGGCTAATAATGATGATGAAATGGTACCAGCCTTGAATACAACCCCTTCAATTAAAAGAATAGTTATTGCAATTAAGAAAATAGCATAGAGTTTTCACAGATCCCTTCATTTTTGTTTGTTAAATATTGTTAACATTGAAAATGATGATGTGTTTTCTTAAGGGATTTAAGATTATGATTGTTTTAAATTTAATGTTTGAGCCACCTAAAAACATTACAGACTTACATACAAGATACAATCAGCATTATACGCATTAAGACCTCCATATATATTACATTGCTTTTACCATCAACAGTGTGCTTAGAATGTTTTGTTCAATGTTCTACAGAAGTTGGCGGCTCGTTGTGAGCGCAAGATGTGTGCGGCGCGGCTCGCCATCGCAGCCGCCGAGGAGCGCGAGCTCGCCGTCAGGAACCATCTCCCACTCGCTGTGAGTGTAATAAACACTACCATATGCATATATATGTATATAAGTCATTATACTTTTTCTTATTACGCAAACGAACAGATGGTAAGCGATAATACTTTAAACTTCAAACTTATGGACTTATGTCTCTGGTGAAAATAGACTCATTTGTCAAATTAATTAATGTAAATATTTACTGACTTGTTGTGCTTAGTTACCCTGACTGTTATCCAGAGTTCGTGCGTTCGATTCCCACCCCCAGGACAAATGTTTGTGTGATGAGCACGACAGCCGACGCCTGCCTGTCTTTGAGGGGGATGTGGGATGTAGGGCGGGCAAAGAAGAGAGTGGTATGAGGAAATGATAAAGAGGAGAGCGATAAGAGGAGAGGGGGAGGGAGATGAAAGAGGAGAGGGGGAGTTGGGCCTATGCAAACATCAATAATTTCGCGGAAATACAATGCTTCACAGCCAGTTTTCTGTGAGGCCGTGGTATCGCACCGGTCGAGCCGGCCCATTCCTGCCTAAGATTGTGCATGCATGTTTGTCAGTTTTGAACTTACATCTAAAACTCTTTTATATAACACACACACATACAACTTATAATTAAGAATACTAAAGAAGATTGTGCTCAAAAACATAAATTAAAATATATTGAACTTCCTTATTTAATCATTGTGGAGTATTTATTCATGTAAAAATTAATTCATGAGTTAATACCATAACAACAGTTTAAAACCATAACATAAATATACATACATACATATGTGATATAAGAAATACAAATAATAAAATAAATGTGGTTCCAAACAGTAATAACTTGTATGGGGACAGTCGATTGGAATGTACCGTGCCAAAATTAATTAATAGTTTACCATTGCAATTTAAAGATGGATTAAACAAAACAGATAACATTAAGTACATACTGTTGCCTGGATCTTTACTTATTAGAATAAATTAATATGGTGTGAAAACTCTGTACATGGTAATATCTATTGTAATTGTCTAACAAAAACAGCTTCGGGCGACCGGTTTCAAGTCGTTGGCACTAGAGCTGCGCGTCGCGCGATGACGGCTTTACATAATACATAATAATATGTTGTAGTGTGTTTCTTGTATAAGACGTTTGTGTTCTGTTTACCTTAACTAACATAGAATAAAATACACAGAAAAACTTACTATGATTTTTAAGGTGCTTTACAATTGTAATATTTAATGTAAATTTCAGTTTATAATAAAAAAAAACTCCTTTTGGTCACAGTATTCAGTACAAAACGGTGAAGCAAAGATGCTGGTTGTGAGTACGGACAGCAACAAGCTGGCGGAGGCGAAACGAGGAGGGTCGTTAGAGGACGCGGTACGAACCTTACCGGACTATATCAAACTATTACTGCCCCAACAATTACTCAACAAGGTAAACTTTCTCTCTTTTTAAGAATTTTCTTTTATTACATATAAAGTCACACATTTCTCAATTCCGGGTTAAGATAACATCGCGAATCTTACTTCCATCCTTATTCTCTACTGTCATTAAACCTAAACCTAAAAAAAATAAAAAGCTATATTTTTAGCAAGGAGTGTTAATTATGTAACTACATCTCAAAACGTAACTCGTCATGATTTTTATAGTTTTGTTGTCATATTTATGACTAGCTGTTGCCCGCGACTTCCTCCGCGTGGTAGGTCCAGTTCGCATTTTTCAATTTGGTTTTAATTGGTTGATTGTTTTTTTTGTGAGGTCCTATTTTTTTGAGTGCCTATCTGCCAGTGAAAGTCCCGTCAAAATAGGTCCAGCCATTTCAGAGATTAACCGGAACGAACAGACAGACAGACAAAAATTTAAAAAAAAAAACCGATTTGGTATATGTACCGTGTATACGCCCATATGCACTTAGTATAAAGCGATTACTTTAATATTACAAACAGACACTCCAATTATATTTATTTGTATAGACTTTGTTTCTTACTCAGGTGGGGATCAAAACCATATCTGCTGAAGGAAAGTCAGCCAAGGAGTTTGAATTAATATTAAAAAAGAACAATATTTATAATACTGAAAGTAAAGGTTAGTACAAAAATATTTTGTATACATAAAAACATATCGGAAAAATTATATCAACAACGAAATGGATTAGACTATGAGTTACAAAATCGCAATTTTAATACTTTTAGATAGTGTCGCATTGTTTTTCTCAGTTAAATTTAAATGTGGAAAACAAATTGAACAACACTAACCTGCAAAGTAAATATATATTTAACAATATATTCACCCATTGCTGCTGTTTCCTTTAATATT
Organism: Tyria jacobaeae; assembly: GCA_947561695.1. NCBI lineage: Eukaryota > Metazoa > Arthropoda > Insecta > Lepidoptera > Erebidae > Tyria > Tyria jacobaeae. Next base: position 13,842,239 of record OX387219.1, on the reverse strand, counting down.
TTTTAATTACTTGTTTAATAAGTAAATAAAATTATTAATAAAAAGTGTTGGCTATGTTAATCGAGTATACAAAATCTTAAAAATTAGACAATAAAGCTGAAATGGACATTTGCTAGACCTATAATGAAATAATATTTTGAAAATTATTTATACATAAACCGCTCACGCCTATATCCCCTAAGCTAAGCTAGCAGAGGTATATTAAACACTCACATTAGGCCAGTTTTACCACCACAGTTAAGTATTTATAATTATTACATACCCATGATAATCATGTACTAAGAAACAAAAATCTCATTATTTTTCTGTATGATAAAAGAGTTTCTCGGTGAGCCCTACCAACCCATTTCTACCCGTGAGTGTCGTAAAAGGTGACTTAAGGGATTGGACTGATATCTATCATATTATATATATAGTCATACAGTGCCATAGGCTTGTCCCCTATTATGCAAGTGGGCATGTAAGACGATTCTGAACACCTCTTCGGGGATATGTGCGTGAGTGTACATATGGACATATGTGATATAGTTAATAAATATTATAATATACACTTTACAGAAAAACAAAATACCGAAGACAGTGGCGAAAGTGGCAGTGGCGAAGACAAAACTAGTGATCCTGAGTCGTGTACTGACGACGAGAAGCAGTCGCGACTTAATCATGGTGAGTTATGTTTACAGTTTCTTATGTGTGACTACTTTATATTGTTTTAAAAAAAAAAAAATTGTACTAAATTTGTATCAAAATCTTTATTTTATAAAGGAAAGCCCTTGTTTTGGCACATAGGTATTCATTGTTCCAAAAAAATACTATGAGTCTTAACAAAAACCAAGCTGTATGTAGTCCACGTTCTTCTTAAGAAAAAACTTCTAAACCCCGCCCTTTACAGCACTACAAGGGAGAGTCAATTTAAGCCAAGTTGAAAGCAATCGAAGAAAATCAATTGTAAAGCAATGCTTGCAATGTGAGTGAAGCACACCACATGGCCGTCAACGCACATGCAACTCTTAAGTTTTATGTGCCCATAGGCGGGGCCGTAGCCATCATCATAAAACACGATATTTGTTATTTTACTTCTTTTGAATTGTATGCAGCTCATGAAGAACAAACATTGTATAAAGTATGTGATGTTGTAGAACCTGGCCACGAGACGGAGTCTTCGAGCCCGTTGGATGGTGAACTACGTCCCGACAACAACGCTAACTCAACCTATAGCGAACCTAGTACTAGAGAGGAGTCACCGGTAAGTAACTACGCTAAGTACTAAAAAAAATAATAAAACGTAAGGCTCAATATCTGATATCTGATATCAGTAAGTCCTTACGATCTAATGCCACCCCATCTCTCTCTCTTTATAGTAATCACAAATAAAAAAAGCCTGTTTTGACGTCTATTACGGTCTACGGCAGTGTCAGTTTTCAACTAGCCTTGAATGAACGTACTGACATGCAATTAAAAATTCAAAAGCTTTAAAAAACCCAAATACATATATGTATACTTGTTTGTAAACCAAGACAGTCGAATGTAATTTAAAAACTTTTAGACTTTATATTATTTAAAATCTGTTCAAAAATGAATTTGTCGCACTTTCAGTAATCTAATAGATCGCTGTTATTAGGTTGTATCACAAATATATTTTCATAGTGTTGACAACTGAAATCGACGTGACTAAAGTCGATAATTATTCGCCAATATTCTAAAAATATAATTAAATTTTAGAATAAAAACTTTTGTAAATTAGATTCATATTTATTTAAATATACGGTTTTACTCACGTGTGTATTTCGGGGATGCCCGACTAGTTTATTTCTCGACAGGAGGCCTTTTTCAAGGAGTAAGTCGTCCAGCCGCGATGGTACCGTCCGTGCATCATCCGGCACCGTCGCGGCTGGACGACTTACTCCTTGAAAAACCGTATATTTAAATAAATATAAATAAATAAATTACCTCAAATTTTAGAAATAATAAAAATAATCACTGTTTATGTTATGTTGTTATTATATGTAGTTGTTTGACTATAGCGCCATAGCATGTTGTGTATAGATTATTATCTATTATATGCCGTCAATCCATCTGTAAACAAACATTTGCACACTTACTCACTTAGGATACAAATATAAGTTTGGAATATATTTCAAACTATGAAACCAAAATCATTAAATCTATAATGAGTTAATAGTTATTGTCCATATAAGAAGGTTTTTAAACGTCGATTAGTGGGACTTCCTGGAAACATGAAGTTCGAGTTACATGGTATGCGACCCAAACCTGTTTAAGCTACTGCTTACACTCTTTCAATATACTCTTAATGTGTCCTATTTAATTCCCTAAGTGCAGTCTATTGCGATAATGGGGCTAAATTATAATCGGTAAAATGTGGGGTGTTTATTACGTATCTGCCAACTCCTTCGGGGTTAAAAGCGTAAGTGTATGTATGTGTTATAATTTTTTCACTTTTGAACTGATATATGATTCAATCACATAGGAATTTTTTGAAGCCTAAATAGTCAGAAAGTATTAACTGAACACTCCCAAAAGAAATCTTCAGACTCGCAGCTATGTAACGAATGGTTACATGTCTATCTTTAAGTGGCTGACTGACTCTTCGACTTTTTTTATCATTTTCTACTGTAAAAGATGTCGATGGGCTTCCAGAACGATCTTCGATTATGCAGCTTATTATTCCACATTTAAATTCTCAACACCAAACTTGAACCAAGGATGTAATGGAGAAATTTCTTCTAAAATACTTGAAATTTCATTGAAAATAGTATTTTTTTCAGTACGCAGGATTTTATCACGGCTCACAGATTTAAATAAAATATTGTGAAGTACAGAAAGCAATTGCAATGTTACACTTTACGGTGAAAAACAACAAAGACAGTCAAATTGACATAACAAATGAATGAACATCAAATATCGAATACAGGAAACTTTTTGATCGCTCATCGTACATACATATGCTCACACTTGTATTCCATGTAGTCAGAGATGTATAAGCACACGAATTTGCTAATTAGAATTTGGTCCCTAATGTAATAGATGGGAAGCCTATTGACGTCAACATGGACCTTTAGGAATTCAAGATGGGATACTAACATACATCATACATACACTCACGCCTGTATCCCCGAAAGGAGGAGGCAGAAGGGTTATTGGCGCCAACATTTTGCCGATTATAATTTAATCCCATTGACCTAATGGGGGCAAGCCTATTGCCACCATCCGGGCACTCAAAAGGAGACTGCGAGGTCCGAAGCCTCTACCGAAATATTTGCTTTACTTTATTGTAATAAATGAGTTTTTAATAAAAATTGTATGACATCTAATGTCGACTGCTGCATCTCCTAGAAATGAGCTTGTCTTTAGGATTTAATGTCGATGTGTTCAATTCAAATAAAGGCAGTAAGTTTAATTACATTTCATACACATCATATAATGGTTTTCCGCGCTCTTGGCTCGTCAACAACTTAATTTAGCCCTGACAATGATTCATCAATTACTTAGTCAAAGGGACCCGCGAATCTTTTCAATAATGCAATGACGTCCATTCGGTTTGCTGTTTTACTGTTAATCTACTCTAGATTATGCCTAAATCCCTGATGCCAACGAATAAAGCAAATAAACCATTAGTAGTAACTCTTAATTTTTTTTACTCACGGAAATCTTAGTGTTTACGTAACATAATGAAACGAATAATTAAAATTGGTTTATGCTTCATACGTCGTACAAGTATTACGTAATATACACTCAAAGAAAACAGTCGATCAACTTCTTCGAGATGCTTCTTTTTAATTTAGTTTAAGATCTGTTTCTTACCTGGAACCTGATATATCAACAAATTAGTACTTACTCGTACGTACTCTCTAATCACACACATATTGGTGTAACTATTGTTTAGTTACACTAATATGTGTGTGATTAGAGAGTAAGTACTAATTTGTCAGGGCAAATTAATAAAAATACCTAAATCCTCATTTAAAAATTGGTTAAACTTAGTTATGGAAGTATCTTATGTCAAGAAGCTAATGTGTATTTTATATGGAGCTAACATATATGTACATAATATATGCAATCGTTTTTGTTCTGACGACCGTTCGTACTCATGATGTAAAAAGGTAATTGACCAGTAAACTTCGTCGAGTATACTTCCGTTTCTCCTTTTCTATCCAATCTTTATTTGATGCAACTGTAATGATATCTATAATTAAGTATTATAAAAAATAGGCGATAACGATTTTGATTAAATCAATTTGATAATTTTCATCATTCAGCCTATCGCAGTATTTGTTGGGCTTAAAACTCCTCCAAAGTGCACTATAGCACCCGTCCGCTGCCTTTCGTACCTAGTCGAACTAGCTTCCTCAGGTAATCAGTCTAGGTGGCTGGGGGCGTCCTGCCTCCGGGATACCGATAAAATGCGATTATGAAGGTGTTACAGTTAAAGGATTTATTTTTCACCATTCAACAGTAGTAAAGCCATGCTTGGCACGAATGGGCTAGCTCGACTGGTGCGATAACCACGGCCTCACAAAAAACCGGTTGTCAAGTAACGCTTGCGTTGCATTTCCCCGAAATGAGTGACGTTTCCTAAGGCCCGCCTCCCCCTTTCCTCTTTCCTATCCCCTCATCCCCTCTCTCCTGTTTCCTATCCCCTCATCCCCTCTCTCCTCTTTCCCATCACCTCATCCCAACTCTTTTCTTTCCCCTCTGTATCCTAATATCCATCATCACCCTCAAAGGCGGGCAGCGCATTTACGACTCTTCAGTTGCAGGTGTCCATGGACAGCGGTTGTCACTTACCACCAGGTGACCCGTCTGTTCGTCTATCCCCTATAGAATTAAAAAAAAATACACATATTATATCCCTCCCGAATTTCATACCGGCATTACACCCTTTGTACAGTATTCCACTTCATAAAAAAACTCATCATACTTTGCTACACAAGACACTTTGCGCTTTAATATCGTCTGTTGTCTCCATGGCAGGAAGCTGTTGCAATTTATCGTTATAATATTCAGTACGTGAGAATAATTATGCATTCATGTTACAAATACAACAGATTTTGTATTTGCGTAATATTTTTAATATTCGCGGTAAAGGGCGGTGTACGGTGCGAGCATATCATTAAGTATGTTAATGTACAATTTCACGGTGCGGTGGTTTGGTGCGATGCTTTGTTCTTTATTGCGAGCCGAGCGGTGGACGGTGAGTCAAGCTATCGGGCGGTGCAGGACGGGCAACGCCTTGTCCCGCCCACAAATATTTCATTGCACCCTGTTTCTTGACGGTTAGGACATCTCTTAAGGTGCTTACACATTGTTTTGTGTATATACAGTATATGCACGTCTAAATATATGTATATATCCCCTTAAACATGATTTTGTGTCATGCTCACTGAAGTAATTTTCGGTTAAGAGTGTGGCTTTCTTTGTGAGAATTGTAGCAGTCATTACTCATATATATTCCATTGGTAGAACGTTGTATTGCGTATATTTAGTTAATCTTATTAAAGTAAGTATCGTTTAAAATATCTCGGTGAAGGAAATATGATGATCTGGTTATTTCTCAACTACTTTTGATATTTGACACGACATTGTTTGTAATTATTTTTTCTCTATTACTTCACTTACTATGTCAATAATTTGTCAAATGCATTTTTGTTCTTGGAAAAGGAGGCAAGTGAAGATATAAATTAATGATGATTAATTGCGTAATTGCTGACGGTCGATTGAAAAGCAAAATAAATTCGTTAGCATATGTATGCATGTGTGGTTGAAGTCTATTTTTTTTTTAATTAGTCTGATATACCTTCCTTCTTTTTTAACTATTAGTCCTGAACAAACATAGTACAAACCATTTTGAACGATTCAGTAATGACTTTTGAGGGTGTGTTTACTAAAGTTATGCCAAGAAATAGTGACACCATTAATGGGTTTAATACCTGCTAAGGCTCCATTAAATTTAAGAGCGCTAGGGATTTAATTATATTTATTTAAACATCTTACAACAATGTAATATGCGCTAATATGTTTTTATTTCATAAATGACAGAAATAGTAGTAGAGTTATAAATTAATTTTCTTTTTAGAGCAAGGCTGGCGTGGAGTATGCAAACATTTTGCGTGTGATGGCGGGGCTTAATGAAGAGATCAAAGTTCTCCGTGAACGTCTGAGCACTTCTAACGCTGACATCGAACAGCTGAGAGCCACGCGGGACGAACTGCTCGCCGCACAACCCGATGCACAGGAAGCGACGGCGATAGAAGCAGATGATGCGGCCGATTATCGCTCACGCATTGCAGACCTGCAGGTATGTATAATGTTGTGTTCAATTTACATTTATCAGTCAATAACAATATTTGTAACCTGTGCCATAATAAATACTCGCTTCACAAGGCGATATAGGCAAATCTGCTTTGAAACGTTAATAAAAGAAAAGAGAAAGTTATGAAAAAAATATATTTTTCAGACTAGAGTAACTACTTAATGTGTTTCAGTTTAGTAGAGTGTTTTTATGAATTTTAGGCTCAACTCACTCTTTCGACGGTCGCTGAAGAGGCGAACATGGCCAAGTTTCAGCGACTAGCCACTAGCGCAGCCGAGATGCAAGCTGAACTCGCATTTCGACCGACACGAGCAGACATCGACGATCTCACTGCGGTCGTGGGTAAACTTCGTACCGACCTTCTCGCCAGAGAACAGCAGATAGAGCGGATGCGAATCTCCTCTACCTCAACTATCCGGGAGAAAAATACGCAGGACAAGTCGGTTGAGACCGGCGGGTCGCTCGAGGATCTGCGTCGCATCGCCGACGACGACCCCTCCACGGAGAGAAGCATCGACACCGGCAAGATATCTGCCGAAATCGATGAGATGTTTCGTCTCGACTACGAAGACGACGAGGAAACGGACTCCGCCATTACCGAGATCAACCGAGAGGACTCGGACGCGGAAACACCGCCTGCAACCGACGCGGGTGAAGCGGACGTGGCGAGCGAGGGTGGGGTGGCGGGCGAGTTCGTGCGGCTGGACGACGGGTCGCGACTGCAGGTGACGTTGCAGAACGGGTCGCTGCACGCGCTAGAGGAGGAGCTGGTGCGCGCTAAAGAGCGCTGGGCCGAGGTATGCGCCGAGCGCGCGCGACTGGCGGCGCAGCTGGAGCTGCTGCAGCACAAGGCGCCGCGCCTCGAGCCGCGCGTGCTGCTGGCGTTGGCCGTGCCGCTGCTGGCGGCATGCCTCTACTACATGCTGCTCCCACACATCTCCTGATGGACCGCCACGTGGGACCCGCCCGGGTACGCCTAGCCCCGGCGAGCCCGTCGTTCGCGGTCTTTGCTCACTCCCCTGGTAACCTCCGTGACTTCGAGTACGTCCGTCCGGGCGCTATTTTCGGACGATTCGACTCTGCCGCCAATGCCTCGTTTGGATAATTATTGTACGCGCTTCTCCTTTTCGAACAAAGGCCGAGGGTTTCGGTATATTTATAGAATAGAATAAGATGTATATTAACTAAGATAGAGTCGGTCTATTGTGCACCCTCGGCCGGCGTGGCGTCGCTTCGAGAGTCGGTGCACGTTGTTATCGCATGCCTGTATATAAATTAGTATTGTTTCTGTAAAAATTGACAGTATCGTATCGATATATAGTATAAATTGATTGTTGATATCTGCCATAATAAATACTGTATATTTTAAATTTTAAGGCCTAACGACTGTCCTAAGTTATAGTAATTATTGTTGTATGAAATCTATCGAAATTCTCAGCCGAACGCCATTTGGTAACTAGTAGAATGAGCCGATTCCCCCTTGTTAAATGTTTTAGGTAAATAATATATTTATAGCGTTCATCTTTTTATTATAAAATACATATACACCGTGGACTCGTGTTGCGCTCGCAGGCCGCCGAGCCTCACATCGTGTGTTGTACCACGCTTCGGGAGCTACACATATCACTGTTAGGTTTGCACGGTGTGGGCATTTATTTGTTGATGGCCTACACGTTTCTTCGAATAACTTGCATTTTTCTAGTCCTTACAATCGGCGTAGAGTTGATTGCATGATGTTACGCTACTGCGTTTTTCTATTTTAGAATTTGTTAATTTAGACGAACCTCCGTCGGTCGCGGACGCATTTACGCGCAGCTCTGATATTTTGCATTGTTTTGACAATATTTAGTAGCAATGAAACATTTTAGTTGATGAGTCGTCAAGTTACGGCAGATGTTATGTGCATGTAGAATTATTTTACGTTTGGATATATTTTGTGCCACGATTAATTCGTTGTAATATTGAGTTTAGTTGTGAGAGAGAGAGTTTGTGTGAGTGAGTGAAGTTTTGTTGTGAGACGCATCTCAGTTCAAAGCTCGTGTATCCGCGAGGCAGTTCTCACGGTCGACCCTCGAGATTGCTTAGCTCTGTGATGTGAAGGCCAATAGATAATTTTGTAACAAACATTGTAACTAACGATGGAATAATTATATCCTTAGATTACTATTAACTCTACCACGTTGAAGTCCACTGTCTATAAATATTTATTATTTTAATTGTTGCACTGATTTTTGTTATGTTCTATGTTTTATTTTATGTTTAATCCACCTTATTGTAAATAGTTCGTATCTTATACTCGTTCGAATGTTTAGTTTCACGCTGTCAAAGACTTTATGTTGTATTTTAATGAGTAAATTTCATATGCATTCAATGTGGATGTACTGATAAATTTATTGGAAATAATATTGATTTGTTTAAAACATTGTTTTTTCTTTATACCCTGCAGTAATTTGGCAAGAAGTTCGTCTCAGTAGAGTCAAGTGTCAGTCTTGTACAAATTTAAACTATTTTTGATAGTGTTAATTGCTTATAAATAAAGTATGTATTTCTAAGAACCAGCAAATATACAGTGCTGTAGGTATGACGCAGTAGCCAAAATATACACTGACTAATAAGATACGTAATCGAGCCTATACATTTAATAGAAGACTATTAATATCTTATTCGGAAGTAACATTAGTACCCCACTACCCAAATATAAAATATCGTCTATATTTCTCCTTTCACACCATGTTGCCACCTCACAAAAGAAATAAACAAGAAACAGTGTGTAGGCGTCCTGCAAAGACTGCACTTATTTTGGAAATTTCAACGTTAAAAAATACTTTGCAATATCAAAAGTGAAAGTGAAAGGTCAGTAAGCACCTGCGTCACCCTATATGACAGGGAGCCGTGCCTCCGTTAGGGCCGTCCCCGGCTGCAAACTGGACCGGCGCTTACGCCAGCAGAGCTTCATACAATTGATCGACCGGGCGCTGGCCCGACGCAAAACAATCAAGACAATAAACAGTTGTCGGATTTTATATTTTTATATACAAAAATAATCTCTTAACCCCGTTACAATCAGGATTCAGGCCTGGTTATAGCACCACCTCCACTCTCCTTCACTGACTGGCGACTAGCGGTCACAAAGACACCAAAGTGACAGTTTTAGTTCTTAGTTTGTTAATTATTTATATTTAATCATTATCAAAGGACCTACTGCTTTTCTCTGTATCAGCCATAGACCGATTTGGGCTATGGTTTGCAATTGTTGAGAATACAGATCTGCCATAATCCAGATCATAAGAAGCTGTAGTGTATAACAACAGCACTTGTCCACTAAACACTCACCAGTACTTTTTTCCGAGTCAACTTTCGATTGGGACTCGAGCGTTTTCGATTGTCATACAGGATTTTCATCACAAGTAACGATACAATTCAAAAAGCCCTGGTTATTGTGAAGGTTGAGTAATGTAACGCAGGTCTCAATGCGTGTTTGTTGCTTTACTTTACTCAACTGATTTGTTTAAGGGGAATTTAAATTGTTTTATCGATCACACCGAAGGCTGCCGCTAACTCTGATTTCTAATGGATTTCTTCGGATTTGCGATGGATCTGCTTCCACGTTCACCTTTAATTCTTCATTATCAAGTAGGGTCTTTCTTTTTTTGAAGGGGGAGAGGATTATGCTTCTCCCCCCACCATCACTCGTGGGTTTCGTGTTTAGTGATTCATTTGTTTTTACCCCATTTTGGAAGGAAGAAAAAGTGGGCAAAAATTTCAGATTATCCCTACCTACCTATACACATATAGTATCATATTCCTGGATACTTTTAAATGATTAATGTTAATTTCTTGTTTATAATAAAAAACAAAAATATGCTCACTTGAACTTGTATACCGTGGAATTAAGCGTAGGTGACATTTAACTCTTTCGCCTGCATAAAGATAAGATTGTATTTTTTACTAGAATTATGTACACGAATATATATATAGAATAAGATAACTCTAAAAATGGGTAAAAATAAAGAAAGGTCTCATAGATCGTCTCCAAACTTACTCTTCACATTAAAATTTTAGATACAAATATTTGCAACAGATAGATATTTAGGCCGGTCTACTTTTTCGTACTCGCTGCGGCATACTGAAGCGGTCGCCAGTGGTGCCATCTGTTATCGAATAATGTAGCTTTCGCTCAAGTTGAAACGTTTGCCTTCATCTGTTATCTTGGCAGCCATCAATCAGGAACATTCTAAGGTACTATAATATTATTAGTAATTCAATGTAGACACAGCCTAGTTAGAGAATGACCGAAAAAACATTTGTACGATCCGATCCGATTCTGAACACTGTGTATAGTAACACTTTGTGTAATGCATCGATGTTTCAATACGGTAGTTTTAATTGTAAGCAAAAAATATCGGTACGTATCGCCATCTCGATAATTGTTATTCATTGTGGATTTTATATATATGTATATATATATATTGTACTAAATTTGAATAAATTGTATCTGTTTCGTATAGACGAACTCGTTTCGTATTCAAATACGACGAACCACCTGCAGGCCATGGAAAAATGAAATAAATAAATTGAAAAGGCAAATTCACTAGGTACACACTTCCCCCACGGCTACACTTACTGTACAGATAACACTATTAAATCATATAAAACCCGACTACATTATATAAACAGTCTTATTTCAATTATATACTCGATATCACTCTTAATATTAAGACTACTTTAAGTGATACTGCTTCGCAAAACTGGCAAAGCCGTTTAGGTTACAAGAAAAGGACCTACATATGTACATGGATACATTCATTAGCTTAAAAACAATTAGGTACTCTCCTTCTGGTTCGACATATCAATCGATTTCGTTTTCTGAAATATTAAAGGAGTATCAAGAACTACAAGTTCAAATAAAATCATTTAAAGGACCAACGAGGGGCAGGACGGAGAGCAAAACTAAGTGCACAATTCAAATTTTTGCTTATAATAAAAGCAGTATATATCTTATTTTAATGTTCTTATTTTAGTTTTTCTATTTATCACTTCTACACAAGTTACACTTTATTACAACACAAAATTATTTTATTTATTTAGGCATTTAAACTGGGTGAGAGATTTAATCTTTATGGCTATCGTTTGAATATCGGATGTGACTCAGTGTGCCTTTTGGCAAAGGCCTCCTCCAGTAGTTTCCATTGCTTCCTGTCTTGAGCAACTCTCCTCCATTTGGGTCCCGCAGTAAGTTTTAGCTCATCTTCCCAGCGCATTAGTTGTCGTCCTTGACGTCTTTTGCCATCTCTTGGATACCAATTCGTTGTATTTTGGCTCCACTTTTCTTGCGTAGATCTCAACATATGGCCCGTCAATCTCTATTTTTGGAGGTCTATTTTTTCCAGGATATTGGTTAATTTGGTTTTTACTCTTAATTGCACATTGCTAATTCGATCTTGAATTCTTGTTCCTGTCATGCTTCATTCCATACCTCTCTGGCACTTTCCTAGTTTGCATGCATCACCTACGGCTGCGGAACATGGTCCTTACAAAATACCATAGAGACAAACTAGGAAAGTGCCAGAGAGGTATGGAACGAAGCATGACAGGAACAACATAATTACTTATATAAAATGAATTGGTCTATATTTTCAATTAAGTGCTAGGACATCCCTACATCAGGCAGTTCGAATTACTCGAGATGCGAAACTGACTTCCACCCATACATGATCATACATACACTCACGCGGGCATCCCTAAAGGGGTAGGCACAGGCGTAATTAGCGCCCACCATTTTTTATTTATTACAATTATAATTGAGTCCCTTACATTCACAATTTACAATTAGGTGGGAAAGTTTGGAGTCCATTGACAGGAAAGAGAGGATAGAAATGGAAGGATATTGCTTATACAGATAGAATGCTGAATATAAGCAATAGCAGAACGTAGTCATGCTGGGAAGTTTAAGCCTCTAACTCAATCCGTATAAGCAATATACCTTTCCTTTCATTACCTTCCCTTTTTACCTACCTTTTCATTTCAACAGACTCCCAATATACCCATCCAATTGTCCCTGTTACGTAACTGCGACTGCGTAAAATATCGTCTCTAGTATGCCTCTGTCTTGTTCGGGTATATTGGTGTGAGTATATGTTTAAAACTAATCACAACATATTTTTTATTTGGAGGGTGCTCACCATTGGCGGTAAACTTTATCCAATGAAACATCTCATCGTGCCAAGGAAAACAAAAAACACGAAAGTTTGGTCAGAAAAATGAACCACTTTATGTTGTTGTAGCTCAAAGATTCTATGTAAGAAAACAGAAAGTTCTTGAAGACCAAGTGTTGAGTGAAGAGCTATGTCCTCTTTGAACACAGGCAGTCTGCGGAGATCTCGTCTGATTAGCCCTCCTGATGAAGTCCACGTGTATCTTTTGTTTCACAAAAATGTTAAGTTTCTTTAGTGTCTCACGCGGCCAGGTCAGTTGCGACAGCACTCACAATGGTTGCATTTGTCATTGCGAGACTCTTACTTAACGAAGTAGCTGAACTTGGAAAGTTAAAGACTAGCATCTAATAGCAGTTGCAATACACAAAACCTCGACGGCGGTAGTTACTTACCGGCGGTGACCCGTCTGCTCAGTTGCCCCCTATCGTATTAAAAACAAATGTTGACGATGTAGACAACGAAATTTAAAACCTAAAGGATCTGTATATATACATATATATAACAACGACTAGTTACACACCTAAATAATATATTATTGTTATGCAGAAAATATACGTCACGCATTCGTACACTAACGAGACTTGATCTAATTTACAAAAAAATAGTATAATAAAATATACAAATAAAATTACAACGAAATTATGGACAAGGATAGAAAATTGTATCGTATATGTATATATATATATATTATAAAGAAAAACAAGACATTTCCACATTAGGATACCAGTGTCGCGGGGGACTTAACAAACATTGAAACCCATACTCACTACATACTCAGAACCACTATTTGCGAACCACAGGCTCAGCGTTCAGAATGACTAACCACTAGACCAACAGGCTAGTCAGTGACCAGATAGACTAATAGCTTAGCTTTTTGTTAGATATAAATTGCAATTTAATATTGTCTAAAAAATGTGGATTTTTTAGTTTGTATTAGTATAGGTAGGTATATTTATATCTATATAAGTACAGAATGAAACTTCAAAAACAACGTACTTTTAATTCAGATCATTAAGTAAGTTTAATTTATAATTATAGTATATAACAAGTTCAGAAATTTTTGCATATAAAAAATAATAACAATGTTCACCTTAAGGCTGTCTTCGTGCAAATTTTGCTTAGGTGGTTAAAAAAAATAAAAAAATATATATATAATGTTAAGTAATAATGGTAATGTTTGTAATACTGAGTGTTCTTTTTAGTTTTGTATACATTTGCATACCAAAAAAAAAAATGATCTAAAACTACCCATTAAATACCTGGTACTACCTGTATTCCATGCAAATTAACAAATTTCACTTCATTTAAAAATGGCGTTTAAATATTTTGTAGACTCCAGGAGAGTGTAAAAAATACAACAACTTTAAATATATATATTACATACAGGAATTTAGTTTTAGATGTTATAATAATAGTATTTAAACATATACAATCACATCGATATCAATAAAAGTTAAATTTCAATTACATTGAACCATTTCCAAATACATTATATAGGTTGTGTTGTAGGATTAGAGATGAACTCAGACCTGACTTCTTGAACAGTGTAAAAGAGTCAAATATCTATATTATTTAACACAAAATACAATGATAATACAATAAATATAATAATAGAAGTACAACAAATATATACTAGGTGTATAGACGTAAAATATTTGTTGATTCAGTTGGATGAAAACGATTTGAGATTCCTCTTGTGAAAAAGAATTTCTTTGGAAATTTTCCAAAGAATTTCCTGTTGATCATAAACATTTATTAACGATTTGTTATGATTTTTTTTCTGTCAATTTCAAATATTATAATTATTAGTGCATTCATTTTTGGAAAAATGTGGACCACCAACTGCCTTGGTATTATAAATAACTATTGTTTAGTTTGAGTATGTCAGTTATCTCTTTTACTAATTTGAATTGTCAGTTTCAGAATAGGATTTAGATTCATAAAACACGTATTTTCCATTTTTTTATCGTTTTACGTTATGACCACTATACGACTCTAAAATATGACCACCTTTTTCTAAAACAGCTTGTATATGTGCAAGACATTACACAATTTTGTTATTATATTATTTTTTTCTAGAATACAAAATGTTATTATCAAATGTTTTGAAAGTATGTACTAAAGTAAAGTGTAAAGTTTAGTATGTACTAAAATGTGGAGCTGATGTTACTATTGATTACTTGTCAAGATCGAACAGTCTGAAAGTACACGGATAATTAATTTAACTATAGTAAGTAATTATTAGTTGCTAAAAGTAATTATATTTTATATCCCAACCATGCATTACTGAGAATTAGATGACCAATTACCGCTGTCCGGCGTGCCCATCAAAGATATTGCATTGCAGTGAAAATCTTAACATACAGTTAATTTTTGATTTTATTCAACAGTTCATAGCAGTATTATACAACGTCATTACACGTTGGCTATACAACACTGCTGAAAAACTATTGAACAAAGAGTATATAATCACTGAAAGAATAGTTTGTTGTTCATTTAGCTCGTTCCAACATTCGGCATTAAATGCATGGCAATAAATGCGGGTTGGTGGTGGCGCGGGCGTAGCGAGGTGGAGTGATTCTTTCGTTTGCAAAATCCAGCGTTGTCTGTAGAGAAAACGTATAAGCGATACAAACGGACGAAGATCCCACCGACCCGTTTATGTCGGCCGAGCTGGGAAGTTCGTCCGGGCGTAGCACTTGATACTGCTCTTCTTTTTTCATGCACCTTCTTCTTCTTTTGGAGCTTCTTGTTAGTTTACTGAATTTGTCAGTATTGTTTTATAAAATATTTAAATTATATACTTAAAATAAATACAATATACAATGTTGAGTTATATAAGTAATATATACACATGTTTTATGAACGTGGCACGGTGTCAATATAATAAGACATAAACTTGCACCTTAATTCTGTTGCTTATTTTTAATTAAAAATAACCCAAAACACGTGTATTAAATACTAATAGGTATAAAACAAATAAGTTATTCACCTGTAATAAAGAGCGGATGCTAATGGATGTAGATTCGGCGCAGAGTGAAATAAGCGCTCGGTTGCCTTCCGTCGACCTTCGATCGGCGCGAAGCGGGCGAATGCTGTGGCGAATGTCCGACGGAGCGCACGGCGCCCGGCGTCGGCGGTGAACGAACTCACCTTGACAAATGCACCATTTGGCATTGTTCGCGGGAAAACCGGCGGCCTTGCGCGCGCGCCGCCGCCACCGCCTGCGCCGACCAATCACGAGCCTTCGCGCCACAGCCTGCGACTGTTTTGGCGGGAACCACGTCTTGTCTGAACTGCTCTCGACGTCCGCTGCACGCCACAGCGCGGCGCTGCGATCGCGTCGGCAACACCACGATTTCAGCGTGACGACCTTTCTACGTAATGCTGTGAATGACATACGGGTATGTATCTAACCAAGACCTTTTGTTCGCAATGTTTTAGAAACCACGTCATTTTGGTTGTTATGTATGGACGCTTTATGATATAATTTAGGAGAAGTTTCATCGAGTTTGTCATAAAGAATACCTTGTATATAACCTACAAAAGAGAGGATTTATGTTCGTAAATATCCAAATAAATTGTTTTATAACGATATGTTAGTCGAGATTACTTTGTGTAATAACAATTACTGAGTTATGTAGCCAATAAGAAGCTGGCTAACACAACGTGAACGTATAAATGGTAATGTGGTCATGCTCGAGCGATTCCCAAGCTATCCGACGCGACGAGATAAAATGCTAACCCTGAACAATGCACAGTTTTAACGAGAGACATGAGTATACGGTATTTTTTTTCTACAATCCTGCTTTATTTGTTCTAAAATATTTTTGAAGAAATCTATTTCAGCTGGTAACATTTGGTTTGATGAAATCACAAGTGACGAGATGATGAGAGCCGTCGGAATGTTGCAAAATGGTTTCAGGTATTGTAATTGTCGCTCTTGGCACTACACAAAGCTCTACCTACCTATGAGTTTGGAGGACCTCTGGACGTCAAGAACGAAATTTAATCAAGAAGTTCAATCATATGGAGGGGGAACCATAATGGTTCTGACCGGTTTTTTGGTCGGAGGAAGAACCGTTCTCATTTGGATCATGGGCAATCTCAATGCTCAGATTTATGCGGATAGAATTGTTTAAGACGTGATTATTCCTTTGCGAAGCCGGTTGGGGGATTCGCAAAGGGATGATCACGTCAACGCCACGGCTCTTACCGAACCTCAACCAAATTGAGCATGCATGGTACATGGTCTCTTCTTTAGACCATGTCCCATGCATGCACTGCCGAGTATGGATGCTGTGCATACAGCACAACAATTTTTTGACTTGTTAGAAAGAACGTGGGTGGTTATTCCTTCCCATGATTTTGATGAACTTATTCCAAGCATGCCAAAAATCTCTGTGACTGTATGATTCTTGTGAATAGTGGAAATATAGATTATTATTTTTTATATATATAATAATATATACATATATATTCAGAATAAAAATTTAAAAAACCCTTATCCTTCCCTTTTTTGCCATTTAATTGACGACATTAACGTGGCTAATCTCCTACACTTGGCAAAAGTTCTTTTTGTTTTAATTTCTACAAAATATAAGTTAACCTGAACTGAACATAGGAATTAAAGTGAGAAAGCAGTCTGGAAGATTAGATCTGGTTGTAAATACTAATTTGATATTTTTTATAGTTAAAAATGTACTTGATCCCTAGAGACGTTTGATGTGTGAATGTTTTAGGAATCGCTTAATGTTTTTTTTTTCTAAAATTAATATTTTTTAATTTATAATATTTATCCGGTTATTAATTTAAAATTGATTTACGTTTATTTTTTAGAGCTATGAAACTTAGCTTGTTTAATTAAATTGCCATTTAAAGAGTGAGTAGTTTATTATTGATTTATTATTTTGACAGTCAAGGTCCTAATTTCCTAATTCGTAGAAACTCGTAGTACCTGTGCTACGTCGTAGCAATGTAACCTCTTAACGGGAGTAATGACTGAATATGTTACCAACAATGAAACTTTTTAGAGATCAAACTGTATGTATTGTATTTTGTTTTAAAAATGTTGTAATTTGAGCGTGTTTCGTCAATGATAGATCTTCAGGAACCGAGGCTAATGATGAGTTCTAATTAATTAAATAAAATTTGTAAAAGAGGTAACTTGACGGTTGATAATACAAGTATATTATTGTTTCTCTTAACATGAGAAGTTTACATAAAATGGCCAACGCTTGTGTTAGTAAAAATTATCTCTATTTTTATAATAATGGACACAATAGACATGCCTGCGCCACTTGCGTAAAATGTTATGATAACAAATTTCAATCTAGTGCTTTTTCACCATTAAATACATCTTGCAAAACTATTATTATAATTACTGTTTTAGATATAAAATAAAATATTTTTTTAGTAGCGTATTCACTAATTTGTTATCCAACCTCCTGGCTTTGTCAAAGGTTTTGCTACTCTTTAATTTCTTTACTTTTAGAAATAATTTAATAACAACATTATTAAGGGTTACACAACTAATTTTTTTTGCTTTTAATGTACAAAACAGTTACTATTAATGTACTGAAAACATGTCAATGTAGACAATGTTACCATCAACGCTTCATAAAAAATATTTTAGGGGTTTCCCCAGGAAACTATTGTGGAGCGTTTTATTCTGGTGTATAAAATTTGTTTTTTTTTTCTGATGTAACTTCGGTGTAACATCTGCATCAATGATGCACACACAACTTCGTGTAGCTCAGTTCGTATTATAATTTCGATAAAAAATCGAAATAAGCAGCGTAACTTTAAACTATTAATAACTACCATCTAAGAGTCTGCAATTATCGAAGATAAGATTTTTTTTTTAAACATTCTACGCAAATGCACTTTTAACTAACGTATT